>OX235279.1:160145522-160745522 GCA_944472155.2 Trichobilharzia szidati | reverse complement strand
AATCGGCTGTACGATCGTGTTTATATGCATAACTTTACATAGATACAATTGTGTTTAATTCTACATATAATAACGACGAAGGAGGCTGAAAGCAATAATAATTCTCAACCTGACATGAAAGTTCGAAGGGGGGCTCAGAAATAAAATTACACAATATTAGAAAATAGTTCCGTAATGCGTAAACTATTTCCCAATTGAAAACAAGTGGGAACGGGATGAGAATGGAAATAAATTCAAACAATAACTTGTACAATTAAAGATGAAAACATTTTTTTAATAAGGTGAATGAAAAGACAAAATAGCGAAAACTGAGGAGTCAAACCAAACTAGATCCATGGTAAATGTAGAGGTTGGACTAGCTTATTTTTTGCACTTGCTTCGGCTTTTCGATGAATATGGCGAGGACTTCTGCAGTACAAAGAACTTGAAAACACACTGCCTTTGATAGATTTCGGGGTTTACTTTGTAAATGGCTCTGAATGATGAGTGAGTGAGTTGAGATGCTGTGACAGGTGCTGACGAGATGTTTAATTTATGGTGTTTCTGAGTGAACTAGTGCCTCCTCTCTGCAGCCATGCTAGGTAATGTGCTCTAACACGTTTTGAAAGGGTGCGCATGGAACGACATATTTACTTGGCTCCGCAGGAACAGGTGAACTGATATAAGCACTCTGGAATGGTCAAATGTCGAAGTTTACCCTTTACAATACCTAGAAGTAGCAGTCCACTGGAGAGAATATCTGTTTGACCTTAAATCATCGAATCTTCGATCAGTTAAACAAAACTTGTTCTGACTAAGCAAACTAGAAAGACTAAATAAAAGAGTAAGACAAGTGAAAGGACATAAATCCAAAGTCTGATAGTCAACGTTATGCTTAAGCTACATGAAATGGAAACATTCAACATTAAGTAAGAAAAAATGTGACTACCAACAATACAGTACAGAGTATTACCTGAGTATAATATCAAGCTGGAAATTACTTAAGCAGTCACATAAATTTATCGACCTGATTCGTTGTTGTGTTGACATTACAACGATTCAGATATTCACTCAATAAACAGAGATGGCTGCTACCATCTGATAACGGATCAGCAAATCAGAGATGATGACCACCCTGAAAAAAGATGGCTATTTTCTTTCAGGATATGGTTGCATAAAAATGAATTGTGATCATATTCAGGCAAGTTAGCCTCTTTTTTCTCCAAGTCATATGATCGAAATATGGCTGAGAGCTCATCACGATAGGAAAAGTTAAAGGAAAATTAGGAGAGAAAGAGGGAGAGAGAGAGAGGGACATACTATAGATGGCTTTATAAGAATAGAAGTTGGGTACTGTAGTAAGCTATAATTCCATTATGGATAAAATTTATTTTCATAGAGTCTCACAATGTTATACAGTGATATTTACTGATGACAACGTTTCGAGCACAATTTATTACTGCTCATAAGCATATCAAGGCACTACTCACACAACCTGCCGACTTCGTTTGTATAATTCCATTACTTTTCATCGCTTGACTTGATTGGTAGTATTATTTTCCATATCCCCGTTATCTGTAAGTCTAGGCTTAGTCAAGTGTGTCTAACAAACCGAGAAATAACTCTCCACTAAATAGTACATCAGAAAACCCAACTGATGAAATAAAACAAATAGAAGAAGTGATTGTATCGAATAACTATCCTACAAAATTCATTAGGAATATCAAAAAAGGTCAAAAGCAAAATAAAACTAATGGTGGAACTAATAATGACAGCATAAAGAAGAAAAAATATAAGTCATTTCCTGTTTCTCCAAACAAGGAGGGAACATCTGCAACCCTAGAGAGGATTCTCAATAAGGCAGTAATGGGGGGGGCAATTAAACCTGCAGACTCACTCAGATAGGACAAGTTCTGTAGACTGAAGGACCCCGTTGACTCAACAACACAGAATAAAATAATCTAACAAATACCTTGCAATAGCGCACCGTAGATCGAGGGTAGTCACTCTGTCAGAACATAAGAATTCAGCTAAGGTTGGAATGATTGATCCCACCTGCGAAGATAAGTAATTTGGAAAGAAAGCACTCAGCAGTTGCACTGCATGCATTCATTAACACAGAATCACACAACAGGGTTGGGCGAGATCGCCTCCCATTGCACCAGGGCCTTCGTCGCCTTTGGTGACATCATGATAGCCAAGCCCTCGGTGGGCATATGGTTATCCTCTGGGTGACCGGAGTAGATCACTGACACCCAGAAGACGCAATAGAGTGGGGGAGGGTTAAAATTCTAAAAGGTAATCTAGGTAGGTGGAGAGAGAGGTTGATCACTGAATCCTTGTTCGTCAAGTCCACTGCACCCAAAACAACACATGCAATAGAAGTGACTCATCACTCATACCATAAATATGGTAATATTACTATCAATCAAATCAAGAGATGAGAAATAATGGAATTATACAGACGAAGTCAGCAGGTTGTGTGATTGGTGCCTTGATATGAATATGAGCTGTAATAAAGTGTGTTCGAAACGCTGTCATCGGTAAATATTACTGCATAACATTGTGAGACTTTATGAAAATAAATTTTATGCATAACAGAATCACACGTGATTTTATATTGATTGTTATCAAAAATAGAAAGAACAACCTTCTCTGGTGGTTTGACCTTCGGATGAAATGAACTGGCTTTTCCAGGTTTGAAGTACTTTCAGATTTTGGTTTTACGTGGAAGCTAAGTAATCAGAGTATGAATGTGAGTCCTTTGTTGCTTAAATTTTCCTGGTTTGCCGTCTGATCCTCAAGACAGCTGCTGGCTTTGCTTTTAGTGACGTGCGCATCAAGTCATCAGACCGTCTACTCAGTTTACAACTTCAGTACTAAAACAGCACAGGACCCTTTTGAAGGCAGCAACTGGTCACGTCTTTCGAATGATGTTTACAAATATGAACAACTACTGTGAAAACAATCATTATAAGATTAACCTGGTTTCTCGACGGTGAGTGTGAACTCGAAGTCCTCGTGTAAGAAATAGTAGAACTTTTAGGCACTATTTTGGCAGATGGTGACTTTCAGTGGAATCCAGAATGCACCTCTTGTCCTATTTGGGACTCATCATCTGCATGTCTTTGCATTCCCCATTTGCTATTTCGGGATAAACCCTTTGCCCTACTTTCAGCAAACAACACTCAGAAATAACCTTGACTAGTTTATTAGGCTGTTCTAAGCCTCCAGAAAGAGTTATGGTTGATTTTCATTTCATTGACTGGTTACAGGATTTCATCATGAGCTGAAATTGGTTAGAGAACCATTGGAAGACCGCCACTGGAGTACTGAACAGCCAGTTGTTTCGACAGCCTAGTTTGAGAATTTTCAGCAGTACGCACCCACCACAAGGGTTCGAACCCAGGACCTTCTGGTTGCAAGGCGAGCTAGCTCGTAGACCACTGAGCCACTGGGACCTAATCCAATTCAATGTCCAGTCCATGAATTCTAACTTCTGCCAATTCACAACATAGCGCGACCGCCAGCCAATGTCTTTGGTGAGTATATGTCCTCATACCCGACCTGCTGCACCCTACTGGTCACGACATCCCACTAGAACCCCAGGTTAACTGCCTGAATAGAGCCAGTCGCTAGTAAGCATCTCATCGACATTCAAGTATTGGTTTGTAGGGATTTGATCGGTTATTGTTGGGTGTGTGGCTAGTGACTACTGAAGAAACTTGAAAGCACAGAAAATACAATGGACAATAAAATGATTCTTCTCTGCAATCGGAAAGATGAACTAACGAAAACCTTCGGAAAGCCATTCAGTCGATTTATCATCTTCCGATGAAAGCAGAAATAAGCATAGGGACGTGAAATATCCACAACATGTGTGAGAAGCTGGCTGGGCTAGCTGCTCAGACTACAGACGAGATGAGAAGATATAGTGTGAAGAAGTGCTAGGAATATGTGAGAGCAAATGCAGTGGAAGTCGACTCGCCAAAAGGTGAATTAGAAAGTTAATAATCTACTTCGACATTGTAATCACTTGGATAATTAAACCCGGCAGTCAGAAACGAACTCATTTCTGATCAAGAACTCGAACTTAGGACAAAATTGCCACTTGAGGACATAATGCTGGGAGTACAGCTATGCTTGACTTCCACAGTATTTAAACTCCAAGGGAAAGTATACAAACAAACTGAGGAAGTTGCCATGGGATCACCAATATCCCCAGTGGTAGCAGATATATTCATGGATAAGTGGGAAAGCATAGCGATTGAAACGTTTACCCCCACCCGAAAAGTATGGTGGAGGTATGTTGATGACTGATTCACTGTACTTAAAACACAAGATATAGATAGGTTTTTCGAACACATCAACTCGAAGGTTGAAGCAATTCAATTCACTTATGAATTGGAATATCAGGAAGGGGAGCTCCCAATGTTAGATTGTAAGGTAAAGAGGAAAGAAGATGGGAAGGTAAACACACTCCAACAGATATTTGGACTTCCGATCATCCCATCCTATGTCAATAAAAGTAGGATTGGTGAAATGTTTAAATGACAGAGCACAAAAATTAAGTAGTACCAAAGAAAATCTAAAACAGGAACTGATACACATAAAAGAAGCCTTGAAACTTAATAATTACCCGGATAAATTAGTCAGGAAATATGTAAGGAAATGTAAAAATAAAATAAATAATGATAATGATAATAGTGACAATAATAATAATAATATTGATGACGACACCAACAATAAAGAGTCTAAATCGTCAGTAGTAATTCCATACAAGGAAGGAACCTCGGAAGCCTTACGCAGAATTCTTAACAAGGCAGGAATAAAAACGGCATTCAAACCAACAAACTCAATTAGAAACAAGCTTTGTCGGCTAAAGGATCCTGTAGAGCCTTTAAAACAAAACAATTTAGTTTATCTAATACCCTGCTAGAATGACTTTCAGGTCAAATACATAGGTGAAAGTAGTAGAACAGGGGTAGCCAGACTAGCCGGCATAAAAACCTATCAGCAAAATCTAGATTAGTTGACCCGAATAAGATAAGAAATCCAGAGAATAGTTCAGCTATAGCACTACATACAATTACACACAACCATACAATAGGATGGGATAGGATGACAGTTTTAAAATCTAATGTCACAGGGTATAGGGAGAGATTGATAACAGAAGCTTTGTTTATCGAATCAACTACAAATACATGTAATAGGAATGATTCATCACCTGTCCCCAATATCTGGAAAATTCTACTACCCATACAACAAATAGGAGAGAACAAAGAAAGCTATAAAACTCAAGTGTCAAAGTCGTGTGATCACAATTGATATGATTATGAACAATAAATTTTGTTCGAAACCTTGTCATCCAGTAAATAATAGTGTTTCACTGTGTGATATACCTAATAAACAAACTAATATGGAATTACTTACTACCACAGTGCCCAAGTTTTACACATATACCTATGGAGTCACTTCGATAAAATATGCTGCGGAATGAAATTCGGACGCATCAAGCAGTGCATTCATTTCGTCATATTGGCAATATCGAAACATCAGTTCTATTGTTTTCTCATCTGGCAACGGGATCTGTATCACAGGATTGGTGAATCATATGTTGAAATATGAATGAGAGAATATGAATACGAGAAATGGTTTCCACTTTATTGGTTCAGGGTACAGTTGCCTATTTTGTATACTGTCCAAAAATAAATCACTAAATTGAGGTTTATTCTAGTGCTTGACATATTTATATGTATGATTTAATAGTATGAAATATTCCCATATCCCATGAATTAAAAGTCAGTCTGAACGAAGAATATCCTCTTCAATAATCTCTCTTCAGGTTCTTACATTTATATAATAACATGATATTTGTTGTCGTTACAATAATGGTCAGTTTTGCGTCGGGTACATTTTCCAAATAGCATCGACGTCAACACAGTTTTCTGGGTTATATACTGAACTCCCAAGTTGCTATCAAGTACAGTTTGCTTACGTCTCCTACACATAGCTGAAGCTGTTGCAATAAGATTGACTGAACCGGTATGTTGTACCCAAAAAGAACACGTTCATACGCCACACTTGGACTGGTGTTTTTTTCATCAAAAGTTCCTTTTTCCCTTATCCCTTTTGATTGTTTTTTTTTCTTTTGCTCTGCTTATTATTATTACAATTATTATTCGTTATAATTTATACCCTTAATTCAAACATTCTCTCAATACTATCGAATTTTCCATTTATACAATTCGGACTTATTATTAGTGATATTCTCTCTTTTCTCAATATATGCCTACACCTGTTACTTCATTTCACACATTCCTTATTTCATTATGAACCTCTTACTGCAGTCTTACCATCTCCTGTTTAACACAGACCACTTTGTACTAGCCACCTGTATTCACTTGACACCTACTATATAACCTGGAACTGACCTGTCAGTTTTCATACCACACACTCTACAAATCTATTATGACTAATCACCATCATTGTCTCCCATTTCACCGAAATACTTTTTAATCGATTACAGCCTAGCACGACATTTGACACACAAATACGACTATTTATTTTGTCACCCAGTATAACTACTAATCTGTTATTCTACGTTAAAAATGTATCCGCCGCATAACTGACCATTATTGTAACGAATATATATATAATTCTCTTGGGTTTGGAGTAGAAAACAGGGCTTCAGCAGGCCACCTCCACTTTGTTCCGTTTTCTGCTGTCCTCTTCAGCTAACTCCACGATTGCCCGTAGGGTCTCATCTCCTGCTCACAGGATCTCTTGCGTGTCATTCTCAGCCACACGACCAACTCGTCGTTTCCCATTCAGGTTCTAGTGAACCAATGACCTTGCGCATGATGTCACCCTGTGGAGTACGTCACCATATGATTGTACACTTTTTGTTTAGGTGTTGAAATTAGAAACATTGTACATGACTCTTGTTTAAAACGATTTATGTTTAAATACATGTAACTTCCGAGTGGAATTTGAAATACAATATACTGTTGGTAGCCCCGCCTTCTCTTTGGCCATTTCTGTCTACTCACTCGACTCAAACCGTGTTGTATACTTTGGATTTATTGCAGGAACCTATTATCCTTATCCGAAGACAACCCTACAACCGGAACGCAGCCTCTATCAGTAGACACGATTCCAACAGTCAACGCTTCTGTGGATTATATAAGTAATTTGTAGCAGTGGACTTTAACAACGTATCCAAGTAACCTATTAATTAATATAACTCATTACTGCATTTTGATAATATATTGTTGCATTGTACTCTCATTGACTTGGATTTTTATTCGCATATTTGCTATGTTAATGAACTGGCTCTAGACAGTCCCCTACAGCCCAACCATCTCCTCAGCATGCGTCCGATCCATCTCCGTTTTCTTCGAATTGACCAATATGCGTGCTGAAAATCAGTCTTACTCTGTACATCAGAAAAATTGAATCCTGAATTATGTCAGGAACCCCCCCTCCCCGTCAAACCAGAAAAACTTATTTAGACATATGAGGTGTGAACAGGCTGATATATACACTGATTGTATCAGTGAACAAAAGTTGGTTTTATCTTACAGCTGTCTCTTCTTTTTTCTCTTTGTTCTTGTCTTGTCTAAGTATTTTATTTGAACAACAAGCTTGTAATAAGTTGGTTTTGATAAATTAACTCAGCTGAAATTTCAGTCAAATGATTGATGGTGATTTTCGACAGAATCTACAAGTTTTTGTTTTGATTACAATGGTTCTTGTTTCTTATTTTCCCTTTCTTTTGCATCGTCATCATCATCATCATGAGGAAACACTGGGTATATTAATCACTGTCTGACACAGAACATTACTATCACAACTGCAGTTTTGCTTGTCAACACAATTTGATATTCACTTTTGATTGATGAACTTGAGGCTGATTGGTTACAGCACAGCCTATACTTCCATGGATCACTGTAGGAGTGGTGTATCTTTTTTCTCCTAATACACACTATTATGCATATTATTGACAATGGAATAGAATCGCTGATCAAGTAAATAAATCAACTGGATAACATTGAGATTTGAATTAATGAATATCAACTATGAGAGATTAGTGAATTTCTGTTTTCTGGCCGCCTGATTAAACTATCGGCCTACAGCTAAATTTTCATCTAGAACAATGAATTTGCTTGTTGTTATTCTTGGTGTTGGTGTTGTTGTTGTTTTTGTTGCTTTGACCTACCAGTTAATTTACAAAGCAAAAGGATTGAGTGAAGAAATATTTACTTTTCAATTAGATATTCATCTCTCTCTCTCTACCATTACTCTAATATGCATATAGCCTTTTTAATACAATAGTTGGTTTGTAGGGATTAGATCTGTTTTGACGAGTTGATCCCGGAATGATGTAAGTCAGAGGATCACTGAAATCCGGGGATTACTGGACAGCCCACCTCTCTATCTCAACTTGATCGACTTTGAAAAGGCATTCGACAGCGTCCATCAAGAGGTGCTTTGGCAACTACTTCGCTACTACGGGGTGCCATCGATAATTATACATCTCATCCAACAGCTGTACGACAATGCTGCATGACAAGTAATCCACATTGGGAAACTCACGGAATCCTTGGAAGTGAGGACAGGAGTAAGACAAGCTGGCTGCCTACTATCGCCAATGATTTTCCTGATTGCAGTAGACTGGATAATGCGACAGACAGAGAGCGGACAATGAGGAAACAGGCATAAAATGGACTCACACAAAATCTTGGAGGATCTGGACTTCGCCGATGATATATGTCTGATTTCCCACAAACTGGAAGATATGCAGGCAAAAAGCAACAAGTTGGCAGAAGAAGCATCCAGAGAAGATAGGTGAACATGGAGAAAACAGAGGTGATGAAGATTCCTGGGCAACACCATGAACAGCAACAACAACAACAGACAGCGATCAGAATAAATGGGAGGAACCTGAAAGAAACAACCTCCTCTACCACCTACCTGGGAAGCATCGTTTCAACTACAGTCGAACGGAACTGACGAGGATATCAAAGCAAGAATCGGAAAAGCAAGACAAGCTTTCATTACTCTCAAGTCTGTGTGGAGGTCAACAGCACTCAGCATCAAAAATAAGATCCGGATTTTCAACTCCAATGTGAAGTCAGTGCTACTCACTATACGGATCAGAGACTTGCACTGCGCGTCCTAAAGAGCATCTCAAACAAACTACACACCCTCATTAACAGTTGTCTTCGCTCAATACTTCACTCAAGATCAGATGGCCGGCCAGAAAAGATCAGCAATAGTGAGGGATCTCTGGGAGCGAACCAACCAGGAACCGATTGTGCACCAAATAGGCAGGAAGAAGTGGAGATGGATTGGCCATACACTGAGAAAAGAAACCATCAAGTGACATCGCTAGACAAGCCATTGCTCGAGTGGAACCCGAAAGGGAAGCGACGAGTTGGTCGTCAGTGCAAGGGTAACTTGGAGGAGGTCATGTGAAGAGGAGATGAAAACGTGTGGGCAGACATGGAGCCAGGTGAAGACTCTAGCAGAGAACCGAACGCAATGGAGACGCACGGCTGAAGACCTATGTTCCTCTAGGAATTAAAGGAAACAATAATAATATAATATAATAACTGTTTCATCAGCCTAGTTTGCGAATCATAGGCAGTAAGCACACACTACCACTGTCCGAACCCAGGACCTTCCGGTTACAAGGCAAGCTGGTTCGTATACTATTCAGCCACTGAGACCCGACTCAACGGCCAACCCATGAATTCTACAATACAAAATGACACACCATTCTAGTAGCGATATGTTTTTCGACAATAATATTTAGTCAATATCAACAAGTCATGGGGGTAATAATTAATTCCATTGCGTAGAAAATGTTTTTTCATAAATATAAGAATAAAACTTGTGCACTGTGGTAGAGTTTAATTCCATTATTGGTAAATTTTGTTTTGATAAATTCTCACAGTGTTATACAGTAATAGTTACTGATGACAGCGTTTCGAGCACAATTTATTGCTACTCATAATCATATCAAGGTACTCACACAACTTTCTTACTTCATTTATATGATTGATATTGGTAACATCCTGCCTTACACCTTTCTCATCACACATAAAATGTGTCCCGGACAAATAAGGTATTGTAGAGTTTTTGAACTTAGCCACCCGAGCATACAGTCTTCTATAGTTGCTTCTACTTCAACCTGGTGAAATGCAAGGAGAGCGTTCTGTATAGAGAGTATGCTGGGAGTCTGACAAGATAATATTTGCCAATTCCTTGCAGGAGTCCATATGTCTATCTACAACAGTGTTGACGAGTTTGTTTGCCAATGCCCACTTGCCCTACTGACAGCTTTTAGTACCAGTCGCAGTAAAACATAGCAGTCTTTCTCAAATAACCCGGGAAATATTAAGGGGTCACAGTGAAGAAATATACGCAGAATGCATGAATTAACAAGCACTTACAGTAAAGATGGAATGATACCAGGTCGTCTTAACTTCTTTACACGGAAAGTCAATTCAAATATCTTTTTGAAAACTAACATGATGTGGAGCGACCAGGAGAATTTAGAGGTAAGGCACAGTCCAGGTTATTTGACACCCGATATATTTTCAACCCTGTCATCTATGATAGTGGAACTCTGTTAACTGACGAGTTCATGTAAGTCTGTCGTGCATCCGAAAATGAAATTAACAGCCTAACATTTCGAGGGATTAAGCTTAAGACCATTTGAAAAAGACCACTGACTAATTTCTGATTAGAAAACGTTATTCACTTTGAAACCATCTTACTGAGAAGTGCCCACCGGCATGGAAACATTCAGATGCATCATCAGTATACTTAAAAAATTGGCTTCATAAAAATTGATCAAGTTATGTAAGAAGAAAGAAAACAGAAAAAGGGGAAAGAACAGAATCTTGAATGAGGAACACCAGTTAGAGTAAGTAGCTGAAGTAGTGGAGGATCATCCCATCCTATGTCAGTAAAAATAAGACTGGTGAAATGTTTAAGTGATACGGAACAAAAGCTAAGTAGTAGCAAGGAAAATCTAAGACAGGAAGTGAGGCATATAAGAGAAGCTTTGAAACTTACTCTGATAAATTAATCGGTAAGTATGTAGGGAAATTTAAAAATAAAATAAATAATGATAGTAGTGATAGTGATAATAGTAATAATGATAATAATAATTATAATATTAATGACGACATGCATGTCCAACATGTGCAAGATAATGACAACGCTGACAATAGGGAATATAAATCACCAGTAGTGTAACAACAGAAGACAAGGCTGGCAACAGATCAGTTTTATTACGAAAACCAACAGGTATTTATATGTATTTTACGTACATTAATAGGCTTCTGCCCGCAGAAAGAAGGCGGACTTCTGATTGGTTGTTTCCAAACAAACGCAGTCTTCTGCTTTCTCGTTTTCGATATTTCTCGGAAATGCGAGCCACTTGTCTGCGAATCATATTTGTCCACGTCTAGGTCAGCTGTGATCGGTCGTTGAATCAGCCTAGATTAATTTCTACCAATCAGCGTAGATCAATGTCTACCAATTGGCTAGCAGCTTGCTCTCACCACACTCGTCCCCCCGTCAAATAGCTTCGCACGCAGGCGTTCCGACCTTCTTGGTGCTACATCCGCTAGTTGAGGATTGTTGCTGATCGGCTTGTCCCACTGTACCCATCGTTGGAGCCGACTGGCATTAACTCGTTTCTGTTTGTCACCTCTTCGGACGGTATATACTTGACCCCGTCTTTTTGTGATTGTGTATGGTCCTTCCCACTTTGGCAGGAGCTTCCGTGAACCTGGCCCTCCTCCAACTGTATATCTCCTGTCTCTACACTTCACTTGGTCCCCGACTGCAAAGGTGATGCACCGCGTCTTTCCTTTCATCTGAGACTTCACGATATCACTCCGCTGCTTCCGTATTATATTCTTGACGGCCTCTTTCCGCTCTGCTTTTAATTTCGTCGTACTCCACTTTTGGTGAAGGGGCCAGGTCTCGTTGTGTATCGGTAACCGTGGTTTTCTACCACACATCAGTTGAAAGGGTGACTTCTTCGTTGTTTCCTGAGTGGTAGCCCGATGCGTCAGTAAAATCAGTGGAAGCTCCGTTTCCCAGTTACCGCCCTTCGAGGCCAGCCACTCCTTCAGTGTACGGTTGTTTCTCTCCGTTAGGCCATTCGTCTGTGGATGATATGGGGTCGTTCTGATCCTCTTGATGCCCAGCTGTTGCAAACGGGAAGTAAATTCTTCACTCTCGAAACAGGGACCTTGGTCTGTCAGTATCGTCTTTGGTACGCCGTGGTCTGCAACGATGTGTTTAACTACTGCGTCTGTCACGGTCTTTGCACGTTGATCTGGGATCGCTACGGCGTCTACCCATCGTGTCGCGTGTTCCGTCATCACCAGGAGGTACTGATTACCATTAGATGTCTGAGGAAATGGACCCATGACATCTACGGACCACAAGTCACCTATCGCCGTAACTGGAATCGACTGAAGCGGTGGTCGTATGCACCGGTCGCCTTTCATTAGCTGGCACCGTGGACATCCAAGTACGTATCTTGCTACGTCTTCTCTCATACCTGGCCAGTACATGCTTTGTCTTAGGAGGTCAGTTGTTCTGGCCACGCCTGTATGTGCTAGCTGGTGACATTCTTCTATCATGTCGTGGCGCGAGGACTGAGGTATGATAGCCAGCCAGCTTCCGTCGTTCTCTCGCCAGGTCAGAGTCCCGTAGGCATTTACTCTAAGTCGATCTCTCTGTCTGAGTAGTGTGGTTAGCTCCTTACTCGCCGTAGCTTGATCTACTTCTATCCCGTTGGTTATCACCTGTATCACTGTATTCAGCGTATCATCCAACCTTTGCTTGCGTGCAAGTTTTAGTGGGTCTTGTTCTACAGCATGCACTCCGTAAGCGACCTCGGGCAACTCAGGCTCGTCTTCTGGTCTTGATAACAAATCTGCCAAAACATTTTCACTTCCAGGAACGTGTGAGATCGTAAAATCGTACTCCTGAAGACGCAGCATCCACCGTGACAATTTCCCCCGTGGGTCTCTCGCTGTCTTCAAAAATTGTAGCGGCTTATGATCAGTTTCGATGTGGAACCCCCGGCCGAGTAAATAAGGTCGCCATTTGTCGACTGCCCATACCATTGCTAAACATTCTTTCTCTATCGTTGAATACTTTCTCTCTGTGAGTGTTAAAACCCGACTGGCATACTCAACGATTCCATCACCTTGTCTTAGGACCGCACCTATGGCGTAGTCACTGGCATCTGTGCACACTGTAAACTGTCTTCCAGGTACCGGTAGTTTTAGCGTCATTTGTTGGTGGTCGAACAGGTGTTTGATTCTGTCAAATGTCCTCTGCGATTCTTCCGACCAAACAAACTTCGGCTCACCTAGTAGCCTGTATAGAGGGGCTGCTATCTCATTGAAGTTCTTCACGAATCGACTATAAAACGCCGCTCTACCCAAGAATTGCCTCAATTTCCTCTTTGAATTCGGGGCTGGAATTGTTTTAATCGTCAAAATTTTCTCCGGTAGTGGTTTAATCTCACCATTTCCCACTTTATGTCCCAAAAGAGTTACATTCTTTTTGGCTATCTGAGACTTGGTTTTGTTGACGCGCAGTCCAAACTCTTCGATGCGTCGCAGCACGGCTTCTACATGCTTCACATGATCGTTTTCGTTTTGACTGTATATCACGAGATCATCACCATACACTTCCACGTTTTTCAAGTTCCTAAGTAATAGCGTCATCAGTCTTCTGAAGGTAAACGGTGCACCTGCTAGTCCAAACGGCATGCGTTTAAATCGATATTGTGTCTGGCCTACGCTGAATGCCGTTTTATCTCTATCACCTGGTTTTATCGGTATCTGCCAGTACCCTGAGCGAAGATCGAAAACGGAAAACACATTCGCGCCCTGTAGGCGGTCTAAAGTTTCCACCACTGTTGGCATGGCACACGGTTTTAACTCTGTCATACTGTTTAGTTGTCGAAAGTCAACACAGAATCTATACTTCCCATTCGCTTTCTTTACTAACAGCACTGGAGAGTTGTACGGGCTATCAGCTTCTTCAATAATATCGTCTTTTAACATCTCTTGCACTTGTCGCTTCACTTCGCCTTCCAGATGACATGGTATTCTTCGCGATGTAAATGACATTACTTTTGGATTAGTTAACGGAATTTCATGATTCACCTTGTCGCAATAACCGTATGGATCGCCATCTCCAGTGAACAGATGATCGTATTTCTTAATTAAATCTGTCATGTTGTATACCGTCGACAGGTTCACCGCTCCTATCTCGCTGGTCTCATACATTTTGATACGCCCGTATTTCGTGACCACCACTTTCGCTTGCGTGTCAATTATTGCACCAATCTCCCGCAGAAAATCCGCTCCTAATATCGTTCGCTGTAGTTCGGGCACAACAATGAAAGGAAACGTCACCTCGCACCCTCCAACAACAACCGTACAGTTCGACCTACCCGTTATACGCAACACATGCCCGCCTACTGTTTGTACTGTTAACGAACACGGACTAACGCTCTTACATAAATTCTTATCTATCAACGACACGGCCGCTCCTGTATCTACTAAGCATACTACTTCTCGATCATTTACTCGCAACTTCGAATACATAGCCCCTTTCTCAATCACCCCCACTAAGTCTAGGTTCATACGAAAGAAAGAACAAGCATTATACCGTCTGAAATTTTTCCTTTTCTGTCTTTCTGGGCAGTCTCTTCTCCAGTGTCCTGGATTGCCGCATTCAAAACATCGGTTTTTTCTATTACCCAACTTTAACGCCGCCACTTGCCGCTGCAATGCTTCAATTTGCTGCTCATATTCATTTGGTTTCGGCTGCTCTATAGCGGCTACAGTCGTGCTCAGCAGCTGTCTGGTCACCTTTGCTAGCTCACTAATATCCATCGGTTGCGTTGCGTTAACCAGTTTTAACTGCTGAGAAATGCGGTCTGGTACACTCTCGATGAATTGGGAAGATAGTAACTGCTCTTCTGATTCTTTATCCAACGTGGGAAGCGACCGTCGAAGTAAATTCGTCAATTTCACCGCCAATACTAACGGGTCTCCATCAGGTCCCAGCCTCGTTGATCGGAACTGCTGCATCGCTAGCTGTCTGTCTGTCGCGCTGTCAAACTCCGACACCAAATTTTCAACCAATCTCTTCCAAGACACTGTGCCGTTTGACCGGTCTACGCTGTCATATGCCGCCTTCGCTCGGCCTCTCAACAGCGTCCCCAGAACAACTGCCTTCGCCGCCTGCTCCTTGACCCCCACCAACTCAGCTACGGCTTCGAAATCACGTAGGAAGCTCCGTATGTCTCCCTCCTCAAACGCAGCTGGCCACGGGATCTTCATTTTTCTGGAGGCAGCGACACCAAATGTAACAACAGAAGACAAGGCTGGCAACAGATCAGTTTATTACGAAAACCAACAGGTATTTATATGTATTTTACGTACATTAATAGGCTTCTGCCCGCAGAAAGAAGGCGGACTTCTGATTGGTTGTTTCCAAACAAACGCAGTCTTCTGCTTTCTCGTTTTCGATATTTCTCGGAAATGCGAGCCACTTGTCTGCGAATCATATTTGTCCACGTCTAGGTCAGCTGTGATCGGTCGTTGAATCAGCCTAGATTAATTTCTACCAATCAGCGTAGATCAATGTCTACCAATTGGCTAGCAGCTTGCTCTCACCACAGTAGTAATTCCATACAAGGAAGGAATCTCGGAAGCCATACGCAGAATTCTTAACAAGGCAGGCAGGAATAAAAGTGACTGGCATTCAAACCCACAAACTCAATTAGAAACAAGCTTTGTCGGTTAAAGGATCAATCCTATGGAGCCTTTAAAACAAAACAATTTGGTTTATCTAATACCCTGTTAGAATGACTTTCAGGTCAAATACATAGGTGAAAGTAGTAGAACAGGGGCAGTCAGACTAGCCGGTCATAAAAACCTACCAGCAATATCTAGATTGGTTGACCCGAATAAGATAAGAAATCCAGAGAATAGTTCATCTGGCTATAGCACTACATGCAGTCACACACAACCATACAATAGGATGGGATAGGATGACAGTTTTAAAATCTAATGTCACAGGGTATAGGGAGAGATTGATAACAGAAGCTTTGTTTATCCGATCAACTCCAAACACCTATCCCAGATATCTGGAAAATTCGACTACCCCTACGACGACAAATAGTAGAGAGCAAAGAAAACTATAAAATTTTAAGCAATTAGTTCCCTTTATGAATTTCGACAACACAATAAGAAGACGTAGTTTATCTGAAACGTTTCAGATAAACTACGTCTTCTTATTGTGTTGTCGAAAACTATAAAACTCAAGTTTTGAAGACGTGTGATTATAATTGATATGATTATAAACAGTAATAAATTGTGTTGAAAACCTTGTCATCCAGTAAATAATACTATTTCACTGACTGTGTGATATATCTAATAAACAAACTATTATGGAAGTAGTGGAGGACTTCACATTGTAAACAGTGTACTGCTTCCTATCAGAAAAATAGGAATGCAACCACTTCGTAATGCAGCACTGTACTTCTGAAGCAACAAGCTTGTTTAACTCAAAAGAGGCCTAGGTGTAATCAAAAAAAGGCACACCAAACATATTTGAAACCTCTATCTAAACTAGAGATAATATTATGGTATAAGACGACAGTGGCATCGAAAGAAACTACACCTACTATTTTTATAAGCAATTTGCTTAGGGTAGTTGGAAGCCTCCAATGAAGTTCCAGGGTTAAGTAAAAAGCAGTTTATTTTTCCATTACGTTTAAAAAAGGTGAAGTAATGGCAATAGGCACAAAGTAAACACTTGATCCACTTGATAATTTAGGCACAGGAACAACCTTAATATCTTTCCAAGCAGCAGGCACAATGTTAGGGGTATAGAATAGTAAATTAGACGATGCTGACTGGTGTCGAGGAGAAGCCAGAAAGGACTTCAACAAGTACACTTCAACAAGACCAATCAGAAAACCACAACGCCTGATTATTTCACATTTCTCCTCTCGCAACACCTCCGACTACCCTCTGCCCCCACCCCCACCCACGACACTACAAAATGCAAAATTCTCCAAGCATATATTTTTGTTGCATTCAAATTTTCAAATGTCTACGCGGTGAAAGTAAGCTAATATATATAAGAAACAAAGTTCGTCTGAAGGCAGAGTTAAAATATTCACTCATTCGTGCTATGCATACATAAATAATAAGGATATAGTCGGGATATAGTCAGTTGAAAATCAAATTTTATGACAAGCATCATGATCTTTTTTCTTCAGTGAAAATATTTTCTAAACACTATATATATGTATATATATATATATGCATAGAAAAGTATGGGGGCAGAGATTAATCACTGCTGCTAGGATATTTACATTAAAGGAAATTCTGGACGGTAGGTAATGACAAGTGACTTACTCCACTTTTATAATACACAACGAAATCTGATACACATAATAGGGATAATAATAAAAAAAGAGAGAAGAAAGAAAGCGTTTTTCCGTTCCCCATTTTCCACTGTGTTGTAAAAATAGAATTGAAAATCCATAATGATAATAAATAGTAATAGTCACTATCGTCAAAATGAAGTTCTTTCGTTCCTTCTACAATATGACAGGGGAAGAAAGTATTTCGAGTCGAGTGGAATTTATCTACTTGAGAAATTCGGCTGCGTTTTTTCTTTTCTTTTAAAAAAAATTCTGACTTTGAAACAAAAAAGGTATCACTAGTCATATGTACGCATAGTGATCACGCAATTGCTCTGACAAGAGTCGTATGTTTTGTTGTTTGTTTGCGTCTACAGATTTTTTTTCTGTCTTGTTCTATTGATTCACAAGCCTATGGGGTTTTCTGAATATAAGAATGGAATTTGGGCGCAGTGGAGCTCTATCGTAGGAATAATTTTATTGGATGACTGGTAGGGTAATATTCTATGCAGGAATTATTGATTTTCTTTCGGAATGTACGAAGCATGTCAACAGTCTCGATGATTTTCAAGAGCTAGTTTGCAGGGATTCGATCTGTTTCAAGATTTCGATTGCGGATTGATGTCAGTCAGAGAATCATTGGAAAACCCAAGAGTACCGGGGAGCTGTTTCGTCCTGGTATGGAACTCTTCAGCAATACACACACAAAGGGGTATGAATCGTCGACTTTCTAGTCACATGGCAAGTTTGTAGACCATCCATCCACTGGGATCTGATCCAATGGCCAGCCCATGAATTCCAACTTACACCAATTCGTGATTATAGTGCTGTCACTTGTCAACTCCTAAAATGTATTAAATAGTTTAAGACAGTTGGTAGAGGCTTGCTTTAAAACTAAATTTTCAAGTATTGGTTTTGTAGGGATTTTCTTTGATTGCATGGAGTTAAAATAAATTTCCTGTTTATTCACACTCGTCAGAGAGGCTTATTACATGGAATAATCCCATTAGGACATAGGAAAAATCAAAACATGTGACTCAGCAAAGAGTCTCTTTTCAACGAATTTATTGTCAAGTTGAGCAGTCATATATATATATATAATTCCGCTGGTTCCGAGTGAAACATACGGCTTCAATAACACATCTCCACTTCCTTCTATTCTCTGCTTTCCTATTCACCTGGCTAGCCACACGATTGCCTGTAATCTCCCATCCCCTCTGCCTCCTCCTCAGCACACCATCTCCTCCATGTAACCCTTGCAATGACGACCCACTCACCCCTGACCATTAAGATTCCACCCCAGCGATGACCGGCATTGAGCTCGATGTCATTCGACGGTCTCCTCATTGTGTGCCCAATCCGTCTACATTTTATCCTACATATTTTTCCAGCAATCGGCTATTGGGTGGTTTGTTCCCAGCCAGCCACACTTTCATGTTGCCAGTTCTCTCTGACCAGCGAAGCCACCTGTTGACAAAAGTCTGTTGCTGGCTGTTGGAAATGTTTTCGTGATGCGCTGGCCGAGTTTCTCACCCGTATAAAAGAACTGACTCACCCAACATTTCTGTTGGAAATCCAAATCTTGTTCTTTATGCTGTGTCGGAGTGCAGCATATTTCCAAACTGGTTTCAGGTTGATGAAGGCTTTTCTTGCCTTTCCGATTCTGGCTAGCTTTGACATCTTCATCCGTCGTGCTGGGTGTGGTTGAAACCACGATGCCTAGCCGGATAAATGAAGTAAGTCTTTTTTAATTCCTTTACTTTCCTAGTGGAACATAGGACTTCAAGCTAGAGGCTTGAAGTTTCTGTAGCAGTGGTGATTATGTTTACGGGATGGGGTTGCTAGCTTCATGCCCAACCTTCCGTCTTTACCAGTCTTATTACTGGCTTAACGAGGTAAAGGAGTGCGTCGGCTGAGGACCGAACTCCAGTTCACCTGCGTGGTCAGCGAGCACTCTACTGCTGTGCCACCGACTCACAGTGAAGGAAGTGGCCTCTGTTAAATCCCTCCTGTTGATGGTGAGTCAGATTATTCAGGTTTTTAGTTTGGAATTCTGCTTCTGATATAAGCGAGAAAAGCAGAAGACATTTTATATATTTTTCAGTGCTTAGTGTTTGTGGTAGTAGTTAATTCACAAACTGGTATTTAATGATTGTGAAATTTCTTCTGTATGGTATGATTCATAATTGCAAGTGGAATATGGAAAACGACAGTCAGGCTTTATAATATATATATATATTCAGATTATAGGATTTGCCCAGGATTCATTGCACAGTCGTTCCATCCTATTTTCTGGGCTCATCAGTAGTGTGCACCCACGACTCTGTCAGGGATCGAACTTTGCACATTCAGGTTACGAGATCAATCTAGTTGACGATTCAGCAGCTTAAACTGGAACTCAGTGACCTGTGAATTCTAACCTTCTGGATTTCAAAGGTCTTTCCGACTAATGGAGAAGGTGTGTAGCTCAGCTGGATGATTTTGAAGGTCTTTCTGTCTGCTGTTAGTTCGTGGCAAAAATCCGGCATTTGGAATTAATCCAAAGTCTCCACAAATCCTTTTATCTAAATATCGATTGCCGGCCCGTTGTTGAGTACTGCATATATTTCCTGAAGCTGCAGTGTGAAGTAGGGTGAAGTGGATATATTCTCGACGAAAGCATGGTGAAGGTGGTGCTATATAACAAGCTGAAAAAGTTAGAATTCACGAGTTACTCAGCTCCAGTTCAAATGACTAAATGATCAACGAAATTGGTCCAGTAACCTCAGGGTCGGGGGTTCAATCCATAGTGAGTTCGTGGGAGTGCATTGCTGAAGATTTCAAGAAATAGGGAGAAGCAGGTATTCAGCACCCCTTGATTTTCGAAGCTAATACACAAAATAACCGCAAGGCCACCTACAGAATACATGGAAATCTTCCTAAAACAGCACAATGAATCGAATATCTTCAAACCACAGAAGAAGCAATGGAGATTCACATAGTTAGATCCTCACCTTCTCATACAAAAGAATAAGTTTGTTCAGTCATTAATTCTACAATGGACATGATCTATCTTAACATCAGATATGTAATTTTTGGTTTTTATTTATTAATTAAATAATTTTCCTCCCTCACTCTTTATTAAATTTCTACCTGTTATGATCAGTGTTGTTAACTTGACTCTTGTTCAAATTTTAGTTGTATTATTATTGTTCCCTTGGGTTCCTAGTGGAACATAGGGCTTCAACTGCACGTCTCCACTTCTGTCTTCTCCTGTACTTTTCACCTGCATTCATCTTAATCCATACTGTTTCAACTCCTCTTCACACGATCTCCTCCATGTCACCCACGCTTGGACGTCCCACTCACCGCTTCCCTTTCGGGTTCCACTCGAGTGATGGCCTGACGCGCGATGTCACCCAACGGCCTCCTCAGCCAGTGAGTGTCCAATCCATCTCCACTTTCTCCTGCATATTTGTTGGACGATTGGTTCTTCCTTCGTTTGTTCCCATAGCTTCTTGTTTGTGATTCTTTCCGGCCATCTGATCTTGAGTATAGAACGAAGACAGTTGTTGATAAAGGTCTGCAACAGGCCGTTGGAAATATTCTTTGTGACCCGCCAAGTTTCTGATCCATCCGTATAGAAGAACTGACTTGACGTTCGTATTGAAAATCCGAATTTTGTTGTTGATGCTGAGTGACAAAGATTTCCAGATTGGTTTCAGGTTGATGAATTTGTTTCTCGCCTTCCCGATTCTCGATTTGACATCTTCGTCCGTTCCTCCTGTAGTTGAGACAATGCTCCGTTGATAAGTGAATCAAGTAACCTCTTTCAAATCCCTCCCGTTGATGGTGATTGGCACTGGATGTTGCTGCTGCTGTTGTTGTTGTTGTTTGGTTATTTCCATAACCTCCGTCTTGTCTATGTTCACCTGGAGTCCTGTCTTCTCCAGCTGCTTCTTCGACCAGTTTGTCGGTTTTCGCTTGTAAGCCTTCGATCTTTTGTGACATCAAACATAAATCATCCGTGAATTCCAAGTCTGTACTGTACTTAATCCTGTCACTTTTATTACGTCAGTCAATTTGCTTATTTAATTTTTACTTAGTTTCTATCCGACTAACGCTCTCTAAAATCTACATTTCTAATGAGACATCTTTGTAAATATTTATTTTGTCACTGAGAGAGCTTACGAATAGTACAGCTTGAGAATGATATCGCTGAGAAGAGTAACTCTTATATAACTCTTTATTTGCAGTGTCGTCTAATAACTGAGTGAGGATAAAAGCTATCGCAAGGTATTTTCGCGCATTGAATGGCGGCAAACACCATAATAAATACTCCAGTTCTGCAGAGCACTTTAAAGCAGCCAAACGTAACATCTGTACACCTAATGCAATAAAAAATAATCACATAAGACCAACTACCTGAGGGAAATTCAAACCAGAATTGACCGCCTCCATTCTACCTGTTGAAGTATATTGAGATGAAGGTGCGTTTAGTAGGTTTGGAAATAACTTATACCCGCATTCCTGTTAACTGGCCTTCATCACTCAAAATATGTGTCATTATAGGCTGAAAGAACAGCATCTAACCTACTCAGAGCTAGCATAAAAAGGCATTTTGTTAAGTGAGCCACGCTGTCGCCCTTTAGCTTCAGTAAACTGTCACCTGATCTGAGCACTCACTGTACTACATACCTCTACAGAAGTTTTTTTGGATAACTTCATGAGAATAACTGCCTTCAGATCACCAGTCACTACCACAGGAAGGTTGTGGTGTAGACATATGCATAAGTTTTTATAGGCATAGAATACATTGTAGTATTTTCCGATTTTAATATTCTTTCTATATATCACTCTGTCTTGTCACAGTGAACATATCCGTTTGCTTACCTTCGTTAAAAGAATAAAGACGATCAATCATTCAATAATTTGAAGTATAGCCTGTTTAAACGTCATCTACAAACTGTTTACCAACTATATATATATATATATATATATATATATATATATATATATATATATACTATTAATTAATTTATGAGAAGAAGAACAAACAAAAAAATCAATATTTTCCTAACACATTTATGTGTATACTATTTGGTCAGTGAATGTTAGTCCTTATAATAAAGGTTTCTTGTGTATTTCCCAATGAATGAAAAACAAAGCTATATTGTTGTTTTTACTGACGTTTCACTATTTAATGTTGCTGCTAATAGCTTTATCAAAGTACTATTAAACCAGAATTTACAAAATCCAGTCAGCTTATATATAACAACTCAATCATCGTTCCTCAGTATGGGGTCATTTTTGCGTTGTCAGATTGGCCAATTGGTAAAGATAACAAAACCAGGTGTAGATTGTTGGATTTGATAAGTGTGTGAAATTATAAAAGCAGCGTGTGTTTACATAATGAAATTACTTGTCACATTGGTGTTGATTTTGTCACTTCATGGGGAAAGGGCGATGTTGTAACCGGGTCAAATTCTGTTTTAGTCAATCATTCCTATTCAGACAATTTGGATTCCACTTGATCACATGAGGTGCTTCTGATGAAGTGAGACGTTCTTTGTGATTTCTGTAATCTTTCTGGATGACGATTTCAATATTGTCAAAATCAATTTTGTGACCTGATTCTATAGTGTGTAGACGACCTATGGCTGATGATTTTTCAAGCTTTTCTAGTTCAACCGGATTTACTTCTCGGTGGTCGAATACACATGGCTCTACGGTATTCATTTCTTCTGATTTTGATTTCTCGCTGGTGAGGTTTGTCCTATGTATATCGCATCGCATTCCAAACATTTTATTTTATAGACAGAATTAGATAGAGAATCTTTAGGGATTTGGTCTTTTATATGGACAAGGTAGGTTCGCAGTGTGTCTGATGCTTCGAATATTAATCAATTTAACACCCTCTCTATCCCTGAATGCTGAGAGAAATATATATGTGTGTGTTGTAAAAAAGTATTGCGCATAATGCACACTGTAATTCTATATGAGATGTGAAAAAAAATTGGATAAGTCGACAAACATGTGTGTTTTACTCCTGGAAAATGTCATCCATATGGTGAGTCAGTGGTAAGTCCAGTGGTAGAATGTTCGTCGACCACGCACGCATGTCCGATGAAGAGCGAAGCTTGGGCGTGAGGCTGCCACCTTCAACCCATTCATTCTCATGACAATATTAAGGGTACGACAAAGGAGACTTTGAAGTGACCACGTACTAGACAACGTAATGGACTGATGTTGAAATGTTGAGGGTGGAATTATGCGAGCTTCCCATCAAAAGTCATTGACTCACACAGACATTAAATGCCGCCATTCATAAGTAAACTATAGGCGATTATAAAAACAAAGTTTTATTGAAAAAAAATATTGAATATACTGTTTAGCCACAGGTTTGATTCATTCGATCTCCAGATTATCGTCAAGATGAATCATCCGCTACAATGAGTGAATCATACTTCTAAAGCAATCTCTGTGCTAGACGAAAAAGCCTTACTTCAATAACTGAAAGCTTCGAGGAAAAGAAATGAATTCATTTGTCTTATGCTGGCTCTTTCCTGGTGTCCAGATTCCTGCATAGTGATAGTCTTCTGCACTGTGTGATTAACAAAATTAGACCATGTTTCCCAGGGAAACAAACATTATTACTATATTGGTATTTTGCAGTTTTGCTTCAACATTACAGCGTGACCCAAGTCTTTATCAACTTCGTTCAACAGCTGGCCACGTGTCAGATGATCCACAACGGAAAATTCGGCGAGGCGTTCTAAGTGAATACAGGAGTAATACAAGCTGGCTGCCTATTATCACCGATGATATTCCTAATTATGGTTAATTAGATTTTGAGATGAAACGTACGTGTGGATTGCGAAGTCAGGAATACGTTGGACCACCGGTAAGAAGTAAAAAAAGACAACAATCAGCATAAATGGAAGGAACCTGAAAGAAACAACCTCCTTTACCTACCTGGAAAGGATCGTTTCAACTACAGGCGGACCTTCATTAACAGTTGTCTTCGCTCAATACTCAAGATCAGATGGCCGGCCAGAAAACATCAGCAACAGAGAGGGATCTCTGGCAATGAGCGAACCAACCAGGAACCGATTGTGCACCAAATAGGCAGGAAGAAATGGAGATGGATTGGCCATACTCTGAGAAGACAAACCATCAAGTAACATCACTAGACAAGCCATCGCTCGAGTGGGACCCGAAAGGGAAGCGGCGAGTTGGTCGTCGGTGCAAGGGTGACTTGGTGGAGGTCATGTGAAGAGGAGATGAAAGCGTGTGGGCATACTTGGAGCCAGGTGAAGATTCTAGCAGAGAACCGAACGCAATGTAGACGTCTGGCTGAAGGAAATAATAATAAATAATAATAATACCGGTAAGAAGACCTTAGAGAATCTTGGTTTCACAGATGACTTATGTGTAATGTCATACAAACTCGAAAAGTTGTCAGTGAAAACCAACAAACTGGCTGAAGAGCCTGGAAGCGAAGACAGGAATGCAGGCTGACATAGAGAAGACGGGGGTGATTAAGCTAACCAACCAACCGACCGACAATAACAACAAGCACCAATCACCATCAACCGAAGAGATTTAACAGAAGTCACTTCCTTCACTTATCTGGTTAGGCAGAGGCATTTCAGCAACACCCAGCAGGAAAGATGAAGATGTGAAAGCCATTTGAAATCGAAAAGGCAGGCCATATCTTCATCAATCTGAAATCAGTTTGGAAATAAACTGCATTCCGACACAGCATAAAGAACAAGATTTGGATTTCCAACAGAAATGTTGGGTGAGTCAGTTCCTTTATGCGGATCAGAAACTCGACCAGCAAGTCACAGAAAGCATTTCCAACAGCTAGCAACAGACTTTTATCAACAGGTGACTTCTCTGGCTCCATACTAAAGATCAAATGGCTTGATGGGCAGAAAGAATCAGTAGCAGGAAACTCTGACTAGGTGGGAACAAACCAACCAATAGCCTATTGCTGGAAAAATATGTAGGATAAAATGTAGACGGATTGGGCATACATTAAGGAAACCGCCGAATGACATCGAGCTCAATGCCGGTCATCGCTGGGGTGGAATCTTAATGGGCAGGGGTTAGTGGGTCGTCATTGCAAGGGTTACATGGAGGAGATTGTGTGGTGAGGAGGAGGCAGAGGGGATGGGAGATTACAGGCAATCGTGTGGCTAGCCAGGTGAATAGGAAAGCAGAGAATAGAAGGAAGTGGAGATGTGTTGTTGAAGCCGTATGTAACACTCGGAGCCCAAGGGAACAATAATAACAATAATACCCACTCAACTTAAGCTATTGATCTTCTTTACTACCTATATTTTTTGTCATAATACCCATGCATTTGAATTTCCTAAAAGTTCGCAAGTGTTCGAGGAGTATATGCATCTGTTTTTATTCCCTACCGTTCTAAGTGCAACATCTCCATCTTTAGTTGACCCCATGGTTGCCCGTAAACACACATCTCCTCCTCATACGATCTATCCAGTGGCAACCAAACACCCGAGCCGACCCATCCTTTCCCATTCGGGTGCAGCTCGATAATCTGACACGCAGTGTCACTCAAAGGTCTCTTCAGTGTGTTTGTTCTATCCTTCACAATTTTCTTTTGCATTTTCTTCAGGAATGTGTTCTTAGTTGGTTTGTTGCCAACCCCTGCGGCCAGTAAAGGCAGCCGTTTATGAAAGTCTTCAGCAGGCTGTAGGAAATTCTCTTCGTGATACACAAGTCAAGTCCCTGAACCACATAGAAGAACCGTTTTGATATTAGCATTGGAAATCTGAAGCCTGTTCCTTATGCTTAGCGCAGCAGATTTATACACCAATTTTAGATTAATGAATGTCTATCGTATCTTTGTGATGCTATCTGGCTTTGACATCCTCGTCTATGCTGCCTGTAGTTGAAACGACACTACACAGATCAGGTAAGTGGAAGAGACGACTTCGTTTGGATTTCTTCCATCGATGGTGATTAGCGCTTGTTATTGTTGTTGTTGTTGACTAGGTGTCGTTATCACCTCTGTCTTTTCCATGCTCACCTGGATGAAGTCCTGCCTTCGCTGTCATGCTCTTCCACCAACTCCTTAGCTTTCGTCTGTCTATCTTCGAGTTTGTGTGACATGAGACACAAATCGTTCACGCGTGACATTCATATCTCTCAGAGTCTTCTTATCTGTCCAGCGTATTCCTGTTTTTTTCACTCTTTGTAGTCTTCCACATGATCGAGTCCACCAAAATTGTGAGTACCGTCGGTGATAATAGGCAGCCTTGTCTCATTTCTGTCTGTCTTCACATCAAAGGCTTTACGGAGCTTTCCGTTGTAAATCACTTGACATGTATCATAATCATACGGCTGTTGGCTGATGTTTTTGGGAGGTCAGTAGAGGTGAAGCATTTTCCAAATTACTTCACAGTCAAAACTGCTGGAGGTTTTTTCACAGTCTACGGAGCTGAGGTAGAAATTATATTGTCGTTCTTTACTGTGTTTGATAACGATAAGTAGCGCTGCGATTTGATCGAGATATGATTGGTATTACCTGAATCCAACTTGTTCCAGGTGGAGTTTTTCATCCAGAGCATATTTTTGTTTCTCTCTGGATGACGCTAACTAATATCTTGCTTGGCATGGACAAGAATATGACTCCAATCCAGTTTTTAAGAAGGTAGCAAATTTTCCAATCAGTAAGTACCTATCTTTCCCCTGGCAAACTTTCTGCAACAGTTACATTAGGATGTCCACTGGGTGTTCCAAATTCATTCTCAGTGCTTTGGAAAGAATTTTTATCCGACCCGGTTGCCTTCTAAGCTGGCTTTTGATAACGTTATATTCATTATATTCAAGACCTCTACTTTTTTCGAAGAGTTGTGTTTACTGGCAATTCCGTGGCCGTTGGTGTGGTATTTCTGGATGTGTGCCAGGTGCTGGTCGGTTCAGGAGTCCATTTTTTTCGTTTCTCCTCTCTGGTAATTAGGCTGTCTTCACTTGTGTTGATCCCTTCCCGAATAGCGGCCTATTCATCTGGTTTGGTGATTTGAAGTCGCGCTTCATTTGCCAGTGTACGGTATAATTTTCTCCTTCCGCTTCTAGAACTCTCCTCTACTTCTTTTTTCAGTGAGTTGTACATTGAACTCAGCTTCTCCTTCACTTTTCAAACTTTGCATTGGTTCATCCTCTAATTCACCACCCTGCTTTTCCCTCTTAGCTTCCAGGTGCCCGTTGAGAGGCGGTATTTGTCTTGCCTCTTCTTTCTTTCTCAAATAGCTATACACTTTTCCTCTTACATTGCCACCACAGAGTTCCGTTGCTCCTCCTCAGAGGTTTCTCAAGTGTTTGTAGTATTTGTCCCTGAGTTTCTGAGTGCTGAACTTGAATTGTGGTCTATCTTCATTTGCTTTGAAGGTTTTCAAGTTGACCTTGAGGCCTCCTTGCACTAGATAACTGTGAACTGAGACCACATCTCCATTTTCTCGATTTCGTTCTCACAGACAGTGGAAACGAATCAGCCAAGGACCTATCCAGCAAAAATTATGCAAGAGAAAGTGATGATTCATCGGACACACACTGAGGAGACAACTAAGTGACATCGTGCGCCAGTCCCTCAAGTGGAACCCTAATGCGTCACGACGAGTTGGATGTTCGAGTGTGAGATGAAGGAGGGGGAGGAGGAGATGGAAACCTATGGGTAAAGGTGGGGCCAGCTAAACAGGACTTCAGGAAACAGGATGAAATGGAAACACATCGGAATAATGGAGCTGTATGTTCAAAAGAAACTGGTACAACCGCAAACATTTTGTAACAGCAGAAGGCAAGACACGGAAACCAAGGTATATTTTCAAGTGATCAAACAGCTCTTTATATCTACACAATTTATTTTCTTTAACCAGTCAATGAGCGTGTAATTTTGGTTTACACTAAACGACATGAAATAAAATGTGCAATACACATATGGTATTCTGTTGCTGATGCAGTATTGAAGTGTGGGAACATGAGAGAATAATATTCCGTTGGCACACATTGTCTGTATCACACCACCACAATTTACAATGGTCCTAGTACAGACTTTTCAAATCGTGGAAAATACTCATCGAGACATTAGAGGGAAAAGAACAAGAAGTTCAGCAAAGATGGCGATCTTTTCGGCGATTTCATTCTCAAAAGCTGTACAATCGCATTTATATAGATTAGTTCACATGGTTACAATTATTATTTATTTAATTCCACATGGTAACGAAGGAGATAATAATTTTCAACTTGATATGAAAGTTTGAAGGTACGAATATACATTACAAGGGGCTTAGAGACAAGATTACATAGGATTAGAAAACAGTTACAAGGCATGCAAAATTAATATTTGACAACTGGAGAAATAATTTTATAGGCAAATGAAAGGTGACAATTATTTTCAACTTGATGTGAATTACAAGAGGCTTAGAAACAAAAATTACGTGGGGATAGAACGAATTACAGGGGTGAACAAAATGAGCATGGAAAAAAAATTAGAAATCAAAATTTTCAACTTGAAATGTAAGTTAGGAGGTGTGAATATAGATTACAAGAGGCATAGAAACAAAAAATTACACAAGATTAGAGTATAATTGCAAAATAGTTATTCTAAACGGATTACAGGTGTGATCAGGAGGAGCATGGAAACAAACTTAAATAACTGATTTTATAACTGAAAAAAATGGGATGAATTGAATGAAGACAAAGAGAGAAAATTACACACAGAGAGAGCAAAACAAAAAAACTGAAGCATAAGGGAACATACCGAACTAGATCTATGGTAGTTGTAAAGGCTGGACTAGTCCAGTTTGTTTCATTAGGTCCCCTTTTTACGTCCCCTTCATTTTCCTTTTTTCTTTTTCGTCTTTTAATCTCCAGCTTTCTAAAATATTATTCTTTCAACTTGTTCCCATGTTCATCCCATTCACACCTTTAGTCGTTAAAAAAAACTATTTTCCAATCCTGTACAGTTTTGTTTCGAAGCTCCTAGTAACCCTGAACTTTCATATCAAGTTCAGATTATTACTCCAGTTATTATGAGAAAAGTAAATAAATAAATATATAAAATAACAACAAAACAACTATTATCTCAACTTGTTTCCACTTGCATTTAATAAAAAACAACCTATTTAACATACATTGCAACTTTGTTCCAATCCTGTGTAATCTTGTATCTAAGCCCCTTGTAATCGGTATTCACCCCTTCAGACTTGCACGTAAAGTTGAAAATTACTACCCCCTATAATCCCCTTTGTCGTTATTATGTAGGATTAAATAATAATTGTTTCTATTCAAAACAATTAGTCCCCTTTATGAATTAAGAAAAAGCGAAAAGAAGACGTGATATGACCGAATCGAGTAATGTAATTACGCAACACATTTCGAACAATCTGATCACAAAGGGACTTGTCACAGGAATATATCAGAAATTAATAAAAAGGTGAGAGGTGAGAAAATAGAGTTAGGTCAAGTTAAAAGGACATACTCAAGGACAAAATAACAACGAAGACTATTAAAACAAATAGCAGACGTAATAGTACAACTGCAATCGTATCAAAACAAAATGTAACACAAAAGCTACACAGCACTCCCAAATATTAAAGGACAAAAGGACTTAAGAATCATTGTAAACCATGACTTAAAAACAACGACAAATTGTAATAATAATAATAATAATGATTTACCTTATTCCAAAAACAGTACTTGTGATACAGAATGGAATTTTCAGCATTAGTCACAATATTGCATCTAATTTCCTCATATTATAAATAAAATTAATCACATAGAAAAAGTAATGGAGCCGCAGCCAAGGCTTTTCGAATGCTATGGACACTTCGAAGGGATTTCAAACGATTAGACGAGGGTATGTTTCAAGTACTCTATGCAACATATGTCAGACCTCGTCAAGAATACTGCATACAAGCGGCGAGTCCATGCTTCAAAAAGGAGGCACATATTCTAGAAAGAGTACAGTATATAAATGCGACTGTACAGCCATTTTTGAAAATGAAATCTCCGGAAAGATATCCGTTTGCTGAACTTCTTGTCCTTTTCTCTCTAATATCCTGATGGGTATCACTTACGATTTGAAAAAGAAATTGAAGTGAGCTGTTGAAGCCCTATATTCCATTGGAAACGCAAAGGCATAATTATATATAATGTAGGAATATGCCTGCTTCATGTAGTATGCAGTATGCGGGGTAAGATTTTACTCCAGCTCTTGTTGCATGCAACTTGAGTAACACAGGTGTATTAACTCAACATTTCATTTTTTATTGTTTCTCATGAGCTAACTATTGAAACAAAGTTCCCTAAATTTTATAATCAATTACAGTGACACCGCCATAATGGTTTCGACACTATTTGTCAAGATTTCCTGAATATTGAGGTATTATAAGTGGATAGATTGAAATTCTTCTTTATGCCTTGCACTGCTGATTGACTGATATAAGTAGATGGATACCACTCGAATTCACCGGTGGTGCTTGCATCAACAGTTGATGTCAAGCTTGTGTAACAACAAATTTGCAGGAATAGCAAATTACACGCTAACAGAACCACGAACAAGAAAAATTTAAAAATTAAGATACTTACTACTGTTTAGTGATAAAGTAGCTAAATGAAAATACAATTATTTATCGGTAATTATTATCATTTCACATTGTTGATTTTACTTAAATGAATTGAAGAAAGTGAAGGTTTATGATCCTATGCCTGATAGGTTGACAAGTGTGGTAGGAGTGTGTCTGTCAGTGTTCTAGCGTTTACATATGACACACTTGCTCATTCTAATGTAAAACAAACTGTAGGTCACAATGGTAAAACAGGTTGTGATAAGTGTGAAGTCATCGGTTTTCGTTTGGAGGTTAGGATGACATTTCCTAATGGGAACCATACCCTGAGAAATGACAATACATTCCGCGGTGAGGTTGAAGTAAGTCACCATCAGGGCAGAACTTGTCTTGAGAACTTGCCACTTGACATGGTCAAATCATTTCTATCTTCTATACCCTTGGTGTTGTTAAGAAGTTGGTGTTCCTTTGGCAGAGTAAAGTTATTGCAGATATTAATAACGCACTGCAAGGAATGTGGTTCCTGCTTATAAGTAGGAATCACATTCATTATAATTTTCAGAGGAAATATAATTCGTCAGATGAGGTTGGCCAATGGAAAGCAACGGAGGGTAGACTTCTCCTATTATATTTGGGTCCCATCCTATTCAGGAACACTCTACCACTGCCCCTGCACTAATTTCGGAGACTATCCCTGGCAGTATACCAGCTATCGAATACCAAATACAGTCGACTGCTTTTGGATGCTGCTTGAACAGACTTAAGTAATTTCTTACTGTAATATGAGAATTATTTCACAAGTGAACATATTGTTTACAATATTCATTCTCTGAAACAAACAGCGGATGACGTCGAGCTGCCTGGACCATTAGAAGGGTTCACTGCGTTTCCCTACGAATCCTGTATGCCTGAGATCAGAGAGTCACTGCACTGCGGATATTCTGTGGCTAAGCAGACAGCTCAGCGTCATCTTGAGCACGTGTACTTAATGAAAAGTACAGGTGTCAAGCATGTACCAAAAGAAGTTGGTACTTAAGGCGTTGAGTTTACTAAAGGAAAGATGACGTATTTGAAGACCATATTCAAATCTGATTCACCGGATAATGTCATCTTGGCTTTAGGTAAACCAGAAATTATAGTGGAAATTGAAAGTGAAGTAAAAATTCGCTTTCGGCCATACTGAGATTTCAGTGACGATTTCATTTCATTATTTAAATCAAGGAATTTAGAGATATCTAGATGTTCGACATTCATTCATGAAACACATTGGATATCCTGTTTGAATATTGTCTGCAGGTGCATGACTTTCTCAACGCATAATGACGAAGTAGTCGTTACACCCCTGCTTCATGCTTTTAAATAAAGATACTTTGCAGTAACTCATCGAATTGGCAAATTTGTTCCTTGAACTGTTGACGTGTAATTCGTCAACGTTATTTTGTAACATTCATGTGTTATCAAGTCGGAAAATCTACCTCTAACTGGCTAATGCTGTTGACAGTTTATTCCGATTTTTCTGAGATACAGTTATATCTATGCTGTTAGTTTTTGCTAAGCAATCTGATACACATTGAAGAAACACTGCCGTATTTGCAATTCGTTTTGCAGAATTCTATATCGTTTCGATTTCTTGTCGTCCGTTCTCTAGAAGATGATAGTATAGTCGCTATCCCAAACACTTGGTTTGTGAGAATTGGTTAATGTGCATACAACAGCACAGCAATCCATCTAGAGTAGAGCCTGTGTACACTGGGGCTGGATGGTCATTGTTTGAATTCTGTCAACTACAGGAATCTGGTAATTTGGAATATTTCCATTGTCACCTTTCTAGATACGTATGAAAGCTGTCAAGAGTCTTTAGAGCTTTTGAGAAGCTGTGGTCAAAGCACTAAAAATAAGTAGACACAAACGATGACACCCTGTCAATGTCTAGTAACAGACCGGAAAGGTAGGTACCGTTTTCTGTCGTACATATTTTTCAGGGATGCAAAGAAGAATGGCAAGGATTCTCTTTACAACTCCATGGATATTGATGCAGCTGCCAGCAAAGTTGGTTGCATCAGACCACAATATCCAGATTATAACATATTCGAGGACTCAGTAACGCCAATTCCAAGGTATTAACACGATTCAACGGTTTTCATTTCCAGTAATTCAAACTTCCATTCTCCATCTTCTGTTGGCAAAAAGACGACAACTGTATCTGACCAGCTGGAATAATTGTTACCTTTAGTATACACTTGCTTTAGATTGCCGTCTAACGAGGCTGTCACTGATTCCCTGAATTTTTAGAAATTACTCGGTAAGTACTTAAAAATGATTATTCATTTAAAGATGCTTCAATAGAAATTATCAACTTGTGTACGAAAATCTCAAACATTGTTAGTACTAGCAGCAAATCTCGAGGGCGAACTCAGCCTCAGTTCACGGTGACTACACACTAGAATTCCTGAATGAGAATGAAGATTACTTAGAGGAGCTGGAAGCATCTTTAAGAGACGAAAAGTACAAGGGGATATCTGTGAGTTCGCGTGTTTAATCCTCATTTTTGTAGGCTGCACTCCTTCACCTCACCAAGCCTGTAATTAGACTGGTAAAGACGGAAGATTGCGCATGAGGCTAGCAACCCATCCGGTAAAAATAAACACCACTGCTACTGAAACCTCAAGCTTCTAGTCTGAAGCCCTATGTTCCACTAGGAATGTAAAGGAATAAGAAATGGTTGGCTGCCTTCAGACTGATCCGAAGTTATCACTTGGAGTCATGATGCACACTGTTCTAAAACCTGAAGTGGGTTTGAAGTTTACATTCCAGGGGACTTTGACAAAGTCCAGCATTGTGCCCTATGCTTTTTATAAAATAATGAGATGTAAGGTTCATTAATGAAGTACTTACTTCTGTAACTGTAATTATGGCGCAGTTCTCCGGCCAACTGATATCGTCAAGAGAGATTGGTGACATAATGGATAAGACCACGAAACCATAATTTGAAAGGTTGTGTCCAAAGGCGTAAGCTGAAGAAAAGAATTCAGGTAATATTGTGAAGCGCCTGCCTACATTTTTTAAGTTATGGTTTAACCAACATTTAATATTCACAATATTGATTTTATTTCTCGATATGGCTAGGAATAAACATCAACGATTTCGGGCGCAATGCAGAATGTTTGCGGCAGACTTTGGGTGAACTGTAGAATGTTCGGGGCAGGCTCAGAGGCCTAGTCCCACTTTAGTCTGTGCGCCCGAAAGAAATGCTAGCTGGGGTGTGTCGACCACTTGTCCCAGGATATCTAGCACTTAGTCAGCGACCATTATCTGTCATTATTTGTGAAGTGAGATGCATTCAACTGACAAAAGACAAATAGGGTGATGCGTGAGAACTAGATCTCCTCACTATTCAGATTTTAACCAGCTAATTCAGACAAATGTGTGCGCCAGTAGACACTCAAACACCGGCTCACGCTCTCTCTACCGATGAGCCACCAACGAGCTCCATGTAGACAAAAGTTACTCTTAAATAAACCATACTGCAGGATAATCAAAGTTATCAGGAGAAAATAACAATGTAAAAGTGAAAGGTTTATTGAGAAACCCTTCAGTTCAGGAAAGTAAATAAGTGTATGGAGTAGGGGGGATATGACTTCACTAGCTAGTGAAGATCTTCCGGCAAACTGCATGAATGCCTTGGATACAGCTACTCCACATTTTACCGCCGTCAAAAAACGGTTACTCGATGCAGCTTTTAGTGACTGAGATTTCTGGAAACGTTACTGCGCATCTAGTGAAGAGGTGTCAAGGGATAATGCAGTACCATTGCTTTCAAGTTCAACTGTACAGGGAACAGTGGGTATACCTAGTACTAGTGAGGCCATCACTGTTGTTTCATAAACTGAGGAGGACCGTAATATGCATTATTATGCAATAAATATTTTTAATAGAACTTCAGGTTGTTCCTGAAAAAGTGGCATACAGAGAGCTGGTCAGAAAGTTCATTATGGAATTGTTACCATCATCAGACGTAACAGGAGTTGGTGCGCAAGAAATATTGGACTGTATTCGTAAATTAAATAGACATGTGCCAACAACCATAAGAGGTTTGCTAAAAGACGGCGGCATATGTGTACCTACATTTCTTGGACAAGCTGTTTACTATCATATTGGACTGAAGGAAAATCTGCAGCGTTATCTAGATAATTTGGCTGACAATGGAACTTTTCTACATGTTGACGTGCGAATCAACTATGATGGGTTTATCCATATCAAATAGTTCTTCGCAGCAGTCGTGGCCATTCCTAAGTCATATCACGATGCCATACGTCAGTGACGTTTTTTTAATTGGCAAACATGGTGGGTTTGGAAAACGGGATGACCTCAATCAGGTTTCTAGGGAGCTATTATGAAAACGGTCTGCAATTTGACAAGTGTGGTAGGAGTGTTTCTGTCAGTGTTCTAGCGTTTATATATGACACACTTGCTCATTCTAATGTAAAACAAACTGTAGGTCACAATGGAAAAACAGGTTGTGATAAGTGTGTGGTCATCGGCTTTCTTTTGGAGGTTAGGATGACATTTCCTAATGGGAACCATACCCTGAGAAATGATAATACATTCCACGGTAAGGTTGAAGTAAGTCACCATTGGGGCAGAACTTGTCTTGAGGACTTGCCACTTGACATGGTCAAATCATTTCCATTGCAGCCAGTGCATCTTCTATACCCTTGGTGTTGTTAACAATTTGGTGTTCCTTTGGCAGGATAAAGTTATTGGAGATATCAATAACGGACTGCAAGGAATATGGTTCCTACTTAGAAGTAGGAGTCACATTCATTATAATTTTCAGAGGAAATATAAGTCGTAAGATGAGGTTGGCCAATGCAAAGCAACGGAGGGTAGACTTCTCCTATTATATATTTGGGTCCCATCCTATTCAGGAACACTCTACCACTACCCCTGCACTAATTTCGGAGACTATCCCTGGCAGTATACCAGCTATCAAATACCAAATACAGTCGACTGCTTTTGGATGCTGCTTGAACAGACTTAAGTAATTTCTTACTGTAATATGAGAATTATTTCACAAGTGAACATATTGTTTATAATATTCATTCTCTGAAACATAAGCGGATGACGTCGAGCTGCCTGGACCATTAGAAGGATTCACTGCGTTTCCCTACGAATCCTGTATGCCTAAGATCAGAGAGTCACTGCACTGCGGATATTCTGTGGCTAAGCAGACAGCTCAGCGTTATCTTGAGCACGTGTACTTAATGAAAAGTACAGGTGTCAAGCATGTACCAAAAGAAGTTGGTACTTAAGGCGCTGAGTTTACTAAAGGAAAGATGACGTATCTGAACACCATATTCAAATCTTATTCACCGGATAATGTCATCTTGGCCTTAGGTAAACCAGAAATTATAGTGGAAACTGAAAGTGAAGAAAAAATTCGCTTTCGGCCATACTGAGATTTCAGTGACGATTTCATTTCATCATTTAAATCAAGGAATTTAGAGATATCTAGATGTTCGACATTCATTCACGAAACACATTGGATATCCTGTTTGAATATTGTTTGCAAGTGCATGACTGTCCCAACGCATAATGACGAAGTAGTCGTCACACCCCTGCTTCATACATTCAAATAAAGATACTTTGCAGTAAGTCATCGAATTGGCAAATTTGTTCCTTGAACTGTTGACGTGTAATTCGTCAACGTTATTTTGTAACATCTATGTGCTATCAAGTCGGAAAATCTACCTCTAACTGGCTAATGCTGTTGACAGTTTATTCCGATTTTTCTGAGATATAGTTATATCTATGCTGTTAGTTTTTGCTAAGCAATCTGATACACATTGAAGAAAGACTGCCGTATTTGCGATTCCTTTTGCAGAATTCTATATCGTTTCGATTTCTTGTCGTCCGTTCTCTAGAAGATGATAGTATAGTCGCTATCCCAAACACTTGGTATGTGAGAATTGGTATATGTGCATGCAACAGCACCGCAAGCCATCTAGAGTAGAGCCTGTGTACACTGGGGCTGGATGGTCATTGTTTGAATTCTGTCAACTACAGGAATCTGGTAATTTGGAATATTTCCATTGTCACCTTTCTAGATACGTATGAAAGCTGTCAAAAGTCTTTAGAGCTTTTGAGAAGCTGTGGTCAAAGCACTAAAAATAAGTAGACACAAACGATGACACCCTGTCAATGCCTAGTAACAGACCGAAAAGGTATGTACCGTTTTCTGTCGTACATATTTTTCAGGGATGCAAAGAAGAAAAAAAAAAAGAAGAATGGCAAGGATTCTCTTTACAACTCCATGGATATTGACGCAGTTGCCAGCAAAGTTGGTTGCATCAGACCACAATATCCAGATTATAACATATTCGAGGACTCAGTAACGCCAATTCCAAGGTATTAACACGATTCAACGGTTTTCATTTCCAGTAATTCAAACTTCCATTCTCCATCTTCTGTTGGCAAAAAGACGACAACTGTATCTGACCAGCTGGAATAATTGTTACCTTTAGTATACACTTGCTTTAGATTGGCGTCTAACGAAGCTGTCACTGATTCCCTGAATTTTGAGAAATTACTCGGTAAGTACTTAAAAATGATTATTCATTTAAAGATGCTTCAATAGAAATTATCAACTTGTGTACGAAAATCTCAAACATTTTTAGTACTAGCAGCAAATCTCGAGGGAGAACTCAGCTTTCAGTCCACGGTGACTACACACTAGAATCCCCGAATGAGAATGTAGATCATTTGGAGGTTGAATGTATCAATGTTTGCGAACTGGACAGAGTATACTAACGCAAGTTCTTATACCAACAACTTCTATAGTGTTCGCTCTTCGAGTACCAAAGACAAACCAAAAGACCAGATTTAGTCGTCCGAAGTACGTAATATATTTGAGACCAAGTTGCGGGCTGAAGTGAATACTTAGCTAGCTAGTAATCGTGCACGCACGTGACACGGCGGAGTAGCAAATGGCGGCGATGCTTGATCGGAAGCCTTCAGCTAAACAAGTCGACTTAAACAGTGAGGGTCAGCATCCAATGTTGAGTGATGATTGCTGTGGTCGATAATTTTGTGGAATTATTTACCGCTACAATCACTTAGACGAGCTGGAAGCATCTTTAAGAGACGAAAAGTACAAGGGAATATTTGTGAGTTCGCGTGTTTAATCCTCATTTTTTGTAGACTGCACTTCTTCACCTCACTAAGCCAGTAATTAGACTGGTAAAGAGGGAAGGTTGTGTATTGCTACCATTGCTACCGGAACTTCAAGCCTCTAGCTTGAGGCCATATGTTCCACTGGTAACGTAAAGGAACAAAAAATGGTTGGCTGCCTTCAGAGTGATCCAAAGTTATCACTTTAAGTCATGGTGTACCCTGTTCTAAAACCTGAAGTGGGTTTGAATTTTACAATTCGGGGACTGTGACAAAGTCCAGTATTGTGCCCTATGCTTTTTATAAAATAATGAGATGTAAGGTTCATTAATGAAGTCCTTACTTCTGTAACTGTAATTATGGCGCAGTTCTCCGGCCAACTGATGTCGTCAAGAGAGATTGGTGACATAATGGATAAGACCACGAAATCATAATTTGAGAGGACATATCCAAAGGCGTAAGCTGAAGAAAAGAATTCAGGTAATATTGTGAAGCGCCTACTTACTTTTATAAGTTATAGTTTAATCAGCATGTATTCACAATATTGATTTTTAGTCCTAGGTATGGCTAGGAATAAACATCAACGATTTCGGGCGCAATGCAGAATGTTTGGGACAGACTTCGAGTGAGCTGTAGAATGTTCGGGGCAGGCTTAGGGGCCTTGTCCCACGTTATTCTGTGCGCCTGAAAGAAACGCTAGCTGGACAAATGAAAAAGAAACTAGGGTTAGGCAACAGTGGCAGTTGTGTAAGTACACTTTTCTCAATGTTAATGCTTAAAGTGTGATGAACAGAATTTTTCCTCAACTAATCTCATATTTTGCTTATTTACAGGATACTACCAGTGGACCTCACTTGACGGGTATGCAGTGATAATGTGCTATAAGTACCAATGGCTACAAACTAAGACACACTAAGGGTACAGTAGCTATCGAACAATGTAAAACAGCCAACAGGCAAAAGTTTTACTTGATTAGGTATGCACAGATATGGAATAAACGGCCAATGGAAATGCGTCAAGCAAGTACATTGGCCTCCTTCAAAAAGGTGCTTAATGACAAACTACAAGAGTTTGCAAACGATAGTAGTTCTAGTTCCTATCTGAGAGCCTCCGAAATTATAGGTCCATTTAATGTATAAGCTTAAATACTACACCTGTTGTTTTTTGCCTATATTTATAATTCTAGATAAAACATTAACGATTAAGATACGTATCCTCAAACAGACAAGAAATGTCGTTTGTAAAACTACTACCCAACACAATAAGTGGAATAAAATGGACATAAACCGACAACATGAAAAAGGTATAACTCACCACAACATCACATGGACAGATGTACGCTCGTTGGGCGTACCTCACCAACTACAACCCACCTTTCCTTAGATAATGTGATGAACTTATATCCATAATGTTGCTGAGCAGTTAATATTCTCAACTCCTGTCGGAACATCTGAAATTCATAAACCTTCTTCACGCTAAGAAAATACCCACAAGCAGTAGAAATCCATTAATTAATGCGTCTGAAGCTTATGTATTTACTCCCAACAATGACATTGCAGATCAAATGAGATAAACACATCACTGATTTCAAAATAACACATCAATGAACTATCATTCGAGGATTCTGCACACAACGAAGTTATGTGTGAAAATTGACTTCAAGCTTTATTTTTTTTCCCCAGGCACTTATAATCCATCCACCAAAGACCTGGTTTTTTTTTGTTAATGCGAAGACAATACTTCTGTATTTCCTGATGTGTTGCACTCACTGACGATCTAGCAGATTTTTCCAACTGTGCACAGAAATGATTGTATATAAGTGAAAAGGCTGTTTTATACTACTGGGATTAACATTTATCAAGTGTATGTATAATCTCCAGCGAACACGTAAAGCATATCTTCCTACTGCCTGTAAATCGTGATTGAATTATATGGTTCTATTTCTGTGGCAATTTGATGATGTCTGTAAACTGGCGTCCCTTATGTACTGTACTATGAGAATAAATTTATTCATTTATTTGCTTATTTAAATATAAAATTCTCCTAATCATAAAAACTGATTTCTTTCTGCAAACTGAATGAATTGCGCCAGCAGTCTTTTCGTTCTTAAGTTATGCTAGTCACTGCTGAATATGTGGTGTGAAGACTGAAACAACGCTGATAAGCAGACCCAGTAGGTTCTGATCTACTCCTGAAAATGCCTGGAAAATGAACAGGATGCTGAATTAGTGCCAGTCATGGTGAAGACCAGCACTGAGTTCTGATCTGTGTGTGCTTGATCACACCATTTCAGAACAGATTCAGAATGTTAGAGTTAGTTCAGAATTAGTGAGATTTAATTCAGCACTGTAGTAGGCTTGCTAGATGCTATTACTCAGGGCAAACCTATGCTTTTCGATAAATCTGTTCATTCTAGCAGTCTGAGTACTGGTACACCCACTAATTTTGTTCAAATTGAGATATCAAACGCTCAGTTACTTATTTATTGAATATATACACGGAGAGAAGAGAGTAACTATGCTGTTTCTAATTAGTTCATTGCTTGGTGACTGTTTCATAGCTTACATGGAGTTGGCCTGTTTCAACGTTGGGCTACCTAAACTTCCATCAATATATTGCCTCTAATTTATCGCGTTTTATTTGTCTGTATATCTCAAAGTAGGGCGTCGAACAGTATTATTTACTCTCGTGAATTTTTAAAATGTTTAAGACCAGGTGACTTTCAGGTTTCTAACAAAGCTAAGAAAAAGCATCACAGTATATGGCAACGAGCACTACAACAAACAACTACCCATTGTACTACCGTTCCTGTTTTCATTAGAAGTATGGCTCCATGAGCTTTATGATGACAATCTGGTCTCACTAAATGATTTTACACAATTCAGACAAGATCGACTTTACTCCAGAGAGAAATGTGGCGGTGGAGTTGCTGCTTTCATTTATTTCCAGTGGTCAGTTTCATTCTCGAGTGAATTTATCGATTGTAATACAGTCAAATGTCATCCCAAATACTTATCACAGCATAAACACAGTTTTACCTCACACATTCACGTTACTCCTGGCTGTTCCCTCTCGGATCTATCAAATTTTGCGGATGAATTCACTATATTTGCTGCTACTCATCTTGAGAACTGTCTATCAGTAGTCACTGATGACTTCAATTCCTGCGACTGTTCTTTCCTTCAATCACTGGGTCATGTAAACATTGTCAACTTTGCTACTCGACCTCATTAAACACCTGTCTTGGTGTGTTCACCAATGATGTTGGAATATGCGCAGAATGCAAACGTGCTCCAATATCGATATCAGATCATTTTTTTTAATTTGATTACAGCTTGATTCCACACCGTATTTTTGGTACAAGTATGGAATTTTCAGCATGGATATCGGTAGCCCAAATTTTGCAGGCCGACCATAGATATCGGGTGTGCGTCGGCAGGGGATCGAACCTCGGACCATGTGCATGGTCGGCGAGAGTCCTAACCACTGTGCCACCGACGCATATTGCATTATTCGAGTGTTGCCTAAAATACACGGCAAGTCGCACACAGTTATCTTTTAACACCTTTCCGAGAAAACGCAACAGATTTGCTACTCACAGGACAATATACATAACCTTCGATGCATGCTGAATGACACTAACTGTTAACTATGTACTGAGCACGCACTAGATGATAGTGTCAATGATATAACTGATTACCTGCCTAGACGTATATTGCCCTAACACAGACATCATTCTAAAGACTTGACCGTTTCTCTTCTCCTCATCTCAAAAAACTACGCAGAGAAAAACAGCAGTTGTCCAAGTCTAAAGACAAATCTCGTCTAAAAATGATCAACATCTTGATCTAACCTGAAATCTAAAGACTGAACACTATTCATAGCCAAAGACTTTTGCCATGTAAAACTCCCGCAAACATGTGGATATTTTTCAACGAGATTACTGGTAGCGGTAAGCAGGGTATTAGTGTTCCCTCTGTTGATGTAAACTAACCAACAAGTATTTCAGACACCCTCCTAGTGATGCTTCTTTTCCTAATGTAGCAAATAAAAATGTTAGTGACTTCGAAGGTTTTAACACTGCTGATGTTCTCAAATATCCGAAACCTCTAAAACCTTTGTCCAGATGATGCATCTGCTTTTGTCCTTAGATGTGCTGATACTTCATGTTATCTCCTTACGAACATTTTCAATGCTTCCTTTCCCAGTTATGTTGTACCTACCTTATGGAAAGACATTAAAATTATACCGGCACCCAGATCACGTTCTGGTATTAATCCTTAATTTGAACCAATGCCGACTACCTATTCTATTTTGAAATTAATAGAGAAATTACTCTTACTCAACTTTGAAAGACGTTAACGACCCCAAATAGTTTGCTTACAAACACAGCAGTACTCTAGATGGTGCTACTTCTGTCTTAGATCGTAATATTGTTTCCCCTATGACAAAGGGGCCGAATGTGTCCGATATACCTACCTTCCTTGACTATACATCTGCTTTTCACTCTGTGCCTAGATGCCTTCTGTCAAATAAGTTTCCTCTGACACAAACTGGGTCCTGTGGTGTCAACTGGCTGCATTCTTATCTCTCTAGCACATTTCTGTATATAGTACATAACCGTAAATCTTCCTCTGCTTTGCCTGCTTACTGAAGCTGGAGTCCCTCAAGGTGTTGTTATCTGTCCTTTTCTTTTTTATCCCTTCTTACACGACACGACTCTTTCGGATGAAATCAACTTCGTCAAATACACTGACGATGATCTGACTGTCTCGCTGCCAGTTACTTCTAGATCTGACTGTTTCAAACCTAACAGCTTTCTATCGGATATCAGTCAGTGGTCCAAGCTAAACAGTTTTATCTTGAATCCTTCTGCATGTCAGATAATTAAATTCACCTTCAAAAAGAAATATGATCTACAAGAACTGGTTCGTTCACACGACGCTTTTAGCATAGGGGGTGCCAAAATAGAGACTAAGTCTAGCATAAAATGCCATGGCATAATTCTATCCTCTGCCTTTCCTTAGTCATCCCATATCTATCTACCTAACCTGCTACATTAAGAAGTTAAGACAATCTGGAGTGACTCGACTTCTACTTTTACAATTTGTTAGCTCCCTATCGTTATTTAATACCCTCGTAGTCTTATCTGGGCCACTCAAAAAGGGTGACGTCATAAAATAAAAAAATACTGCACAGGGTATTGAAGGTTGTCAGTAGGACGAGTAGTGTTCATCAAATTAGTCAGCTTGTTACTACAGTAGTTGACAGACACCTGGACTTGTGTAACGAATGTTCCGAATCCATTTTGTCTGAACTGCATATACCCCCTCTCCCTATTCTCAACTATCCCCTTCCTTGTATCGCATCAGGTGGAACTACAAGCCATTATAAACGAATATCTGCTCGTAGAACCAAGTACAGAAACTCAAGGATACCATATTTGGCTCTTTTATTCTCTAAGGCGATACTATTTCAATTAACTCATAATTTAGCTATTATCATCATTTTACACTTTTTGTAGATTTTTAACTTCATTATCACTGCTTATGCCAAAAATGCTTCTGTTATCAATCCTGCAATATTATTTTTATATTTTGTTTTTCCTGTTGTCGAGTAAGTTAGATGCAATGCTGTACCGAATGCTGAAAATTCCATAGTGTATCATAACTACTGTTTTTAGAATACAGCAAATTATCACTATTACGAATTCTTCTACATCCTAGTATAAAAAAGTACATAGCATTCGATCCCATATTATATTAGCACATTTTCGTGGTTGCTGATGGAAAATTTGTGTCACATGCCGTTGACCTAATCACTACTCCATATCACCTTCGAGGAACAGAAATATCACTTAGATACTCCCGCTTATCAATGCTATGCAGAATAATGTTCCCTCTGTTTTGTCTCTCTCGATACACCGCAACTTGAACTAATCCACTCCTGCGCAAAGTCCTACATCTATCCGTCAATCAGAAGAGAAGCCAAGGCTGTCTTTCAACTCTCTCTCTCTCTCCCAATTTGTGTATCCGGGTGATTGCATAAAGGTCAATCGACAGAACTTCGTTTATTATTTTTTTCAATATGAGAATATGATCCGGTTGTTTGTGCAGTAATCAATAGACCAAGGATACAATCTCCCCCCCCCCCGAAGGAAATAAGTAGTATTGTTGTCTTAACATGTCTATTGCTTCAAGGATACACTCATAATTGCAATTCAATAACTTATTTACAAATAATAACTTAAACTGTAACACAATGAGAACTGTACACGGAACAAATTAAATTATGCTCCATTCTCGAGGCTCTGTTAACTCAGTCAACTTCGCCTAACAGTAAATACCACTAAGCAGTGAGGCGAGCCAATTGAAACTAGGTCAGAATGATCGCTTACTGTTAAGACAACTTAAACACACGTCAGTTAGCTGGCTTGTTTAAGTATGCCTCCTTCAACTTAAAACAAACAGAACGCATATAAAAGTTTATTTAATCAATGATTAATATCACATAAAACATAGAAGATAGAAAAATAATAATAATAATAAAGATTCTGGAGAAAGACACAAAGTATATATATTTACAAACGAATACACCCAGCATTTACATAGGTAGAAGACACCTCAGCTTACAAAAGCACCTGAAATCCTCTTAATTCAATACAGCTCGTCTTGGCGGCATTGGCAATCGCTGATGATTTGTCAACTGTTTCGGAAATTCTACTTCATCACCATCATTCAATGAAGCAGAATCGAATTTATTCGCAGGTGTACACACCGATGAAGAGAATGAATTGCAAGCACCTTCTTGAACGTTGAAGGATGTAGACTCAAAACTGGAATCCTCTTGACTCCATTGTTTTTTAAATTCGTATAATGTCAGATTCATACTGTTGAGTCCCTTATTTGTATGGATAATTCTGACAGTAGCTACTGCTAAGGTGACACAACCAGAGAGAATAATAGGAATGCCAACATACGATATAGATAAATGGGAACTATGACCACCATTGGTCAGTCCGAAGCAAATGCCTAACGTGACAAGAACAATGCCTCCAAGAATGGTACAAATGCTTGTAACAAGAAGAACATTTGCAGGAGCAATAACAGTACGACAATCGGCTGAACAATTTTCAGGGGCTTTCATAATCCAAAAGGAATTTAATACCGAAAGGTGATCTGAAAAAGAAATTCAGTTTTGGTACATTGTTAAGCATTGTTTGAAATTATTAATAAGAAAAAACCGAAAAGAAGTACAATGATAAGAACACAAAGGGAACTACGAAACATCGGACTTTTCATCTTGCCGCGTAAAGGACGATAAATTTATCAAGAGCCATTGATTTTATCAGCCATTACGTTTCTATTGAGCAACTCTGGATAGATTTGTAATCCAGCTAGATATATGAAGGTGCTAAATGTTAACAATAAGTATTATCAGTAGAAAAAACCTCACCATTCGTTTTACACGATAATGAGTTAACTAGTAGCATTACTGTCAAGAGAATACTAAAACGCTAGTCTGTATTATTGTTTACCTATTTAATACTATGCCTTTCACTTCAGCATTTACGTCATGTCATTATTCTCAGGCGTTGGTTTGTAGTGATTTGATTGGTAACGAGCTGACATCAGTTATAGAACCACTAGAATACCGCGAAGTACTGGACAGATGTTTCGTCCTAGTTTGGGACTCCTCGTCGGTATACGCCCACCGAGGTTCGAGCTCAGGACCTCCCAGGTACAAGGCAAGCTCGTAGACCGTTCACCCACTGGCCTATGCATTCCAACTTCTGCCAATTCGCAATATATGGAGCAGCTACCAGTCGTCGTCGAGTAACCACTGAAAAGTTCCGGGGTTCAAACCCAGGTAGGTGCATACTGATGAAGATCCCCAAACTAGGACGAAACAGCTGTCCCGTACTTCATGTTCCTTCCAATGGTTCTCTAATTGATATCAGCTCGTGATCAAACCTGCATCATAACACATCATATTAAGTCAGGTTTATAGCTTTATACATTAAAGAATCTGAGTAACTGAATCGCACTATCTTACACCTGTGATCTCCTGAGACAGCTGTGTGATTCATCGCCTACAGAAATATGCTGACCAACTGACACACCTTTAGGAAAAATAAGAACAATCGCACTGGACCCAAACTACCGGCTGAAAATAGTTTGTCGGGATGAAAACCTACACAAATAAAGATTCAGTTGACGTACCTCTTTAGAATTCAGTTCAGTAGTTCAATCTTACTCGTCAAAACTACAACTAAAACACACTACCACCTAGCATACTAAGTTGCGTCTTCCTAGGATCAAAAGGATTTATAAATGACTGACTGGTTTCAACATAGAAGTATGCATAGATGTGCAGCAGTTCGAGTTGCCACACTCCCTTCATGTACCACACAAAGCAAGAGGAGAGTGTAAAGAGAGGTTCAAAGGAGACATAATAAACAGAAGTGTGAGGGAAAAGGAATAATAATATAGAAGAATGGTAGAGTTTTATTGGATGTGACAAGTCAGAAAGAGTGAACGCTTCTGCGCCATCGAGAACGAAGATTCTGGACCATATCACCACCAATAGTCTCTAGCCATTCGTTCTTAACATCCCGAGGACTCCACTCAGGTAGGCAGTCAGTCTATACCTCCTTACGTGGTTTAAACTAACTGTTATGGATTTCACTGACCGACTGGTTTGACTACCACTAGCTCTTTTCCAACCCAATCCTATGTCAACTAGCATCACCAGTCAACGAAAGAGATGATGTATAAATGTGCACTGGCGAACATGAATGTATCTATGCATTATGCAAATGGGTTTGTTATACTATCTCATCACTGACAGACAAAGCAAAATTCCAATCATTGACTAATTAGTCTTGTAAACGAATTCCAATGTTTGTTTGATATGCCAACAAAGAAACTATAACTTGGGTCCTCAAGATTCTACTAATCATAGCTTAGACTCTTGATGACATTCCCCTCGATTGTAATTTTATCACAGAGTTCGGAAGCTTTGCAAGTCCATATGTAACAAAAGTCGTATAGAATATGAAACATGATGGACTGCCCATATTGCCCCCACAAGACCGATCACATACAAAAAGTAGAACTTAAATAAATGGTGGTATACCGAAAATGATAAAAATATATTTACGGCAGCTGAAAACCCTTTCAAATACTTCTATGATTTTTTCATATCAGGCAATAATACACATGAGTTCTGCAAGGTTACTCTCTATACCATAATAGACAATGCTGTGACTCTAAGACTGCCGCCAGGGCTTACGACGCTCCACACTAAGTTCTTATTCTTCTCAGTGGCAACTGCATAGTTGCCATTAACAGGTATATTCACCATGTTTGTATCTCAGACTAGGCTATCCAAGGACTTGAAAGATGCAGTTGTAGGCTCCATCTCCGTAGAGGGGAACATGCAGTTTGTAACATATTTCCGACCTGTAGGTGTAGTATATATTGTCGCTAAGGTGTTAAAGAAAATTGTTAAGGAGCGCATACTAGCTCATGTGGAGAAACATGACCTAATGGAAGAGGAACAGCACAGATTCACACCAGGGCAATCCTGTCTAACGAATCTGTTGACGGCTAAGAAAAAATTATGTGGAGCCACGGATAGTAACCTGCTGACTGATGTAGTTTTTATTGATTCTAGTAAAGCAATCAGTAAGGTGCCTCATTTAGGTCTCAGTAGACCAAAAGAGTTCCGATTAGCTAACAGCTTACGTGGTTGGTTTACGGACTGCCAAGCGGGCAGGCAAGTAAGTGACATATTCTCGCAGTGAGGGTGCAGTAGGACACGATTTCAGACCAATTACTGTTCTTAATGTACATTAGCAAACTACCAAAAATCTTTGTCTGTATTTGCGGACGATACTAAGACTTGGGGAACCGTAAGTAATTATGACAACGACAGCCTGACCTTACAAAATGAATCAGACACACTAAACAAATGGTTCAACCGGTGGAGTTTAGGAATCAATTCCTAAAAGTGAGGTGATGCGCCAAGCCTAGAAATTTTATTCGACGTACCTCCTGAGGAAAACAGAATTACCCAACATTAAAGGACAAGGAATCAGGAAGTTACTTTCAGTCATGACCTAAAAACAGCTGGAGCCAAGGCTTTCTGAACACTGTGGACAATTAGAAGGACTTTTGAATGCTGAGATGAGATTACGTTTAAGGTACTCTTGTGAGCATATGTTAGACACCAACTAATAGGTGCTATCATGAAGTGGTGGTCGAGCTTGCATATCGGAATGACCAACGACCTACACTGGTTAGAACTAATGTTCCCAGAGGTCCCACCATGCGACTAGACTAAAAGTAGTATAGTATAAGATGTTTACACTATGCTGGGGGTCTGTGGAAAAAGTTGTACTGCTGGGGAACAGGAATGTAACAGCAGTAAGATGTTACCCTCAGATTTCCAGCATGCCAGTTATGCTGCCTTTCTACTTTGGAGAACAGGGGTTAGAAATGGTCGACCCGAAAATTTCACATTCCGACCTACTGTACGGTGGTCCTAAAACGGACACAATTCTAAAAACTGCCCTTAAGCAGTTGTGCCCTCGGCTCTGTGGTCACGCAGAAAGCATCAGTCAGTCAAAGCCCATTTTGAATACTGCATACAGGCAGTTGATCTATGCTCCAAGGGGCTAGAATTCTTGGTAAGAGTACAGTTAGTAGGTAGCAGGATAGTTAGAAGTATTTCGCACGTCATTTATGAGAAGAGGATGGAAAATCCAAACCTCTTTTCATTAACATCCGTAAGATGATGCGAATTAATTTGGTTTATGCTGTAATAAATGGTTTGGGTACTGAAGTTTCTAACCTTTCCTCTTTTTTAAAGCTACCTCTGTCACCTAGTCATAAGAGGTTGTTTAAAATGCAGTCGAACAAAATACACGAGAAATTCATGTTTTCACACAGAGTGGTCAACAACTAGAACCCCTTACTTGATCAATCGGTATCGACTCCATTTATGAGGAGTTGTATCTCTAAAGAAATATAAGTTCCAAAAGTAACATATCTTACAAGAGTATACTGTTCTTTATCACTGAATCTGAGTCAACAGTCCTTTTTGGCTTCTTCCAATACTTTTCCTTAGAGTGGCGATTTGTACTTCATCTTCGAGCACAGCTATACTTTGATGTATCAGTCATTCCTTAAGGGGTGCGATTGTAAATTATTCACAGGTAGATGTAATTACCTCATGTCATCAGATTCGTCTTCATCACATTATTTTTTCGAACAACTTTTTTCCTTTATAGTACCGTTACATACTTCTTCCGTCGTTTTTTTTGACCACTTTACCGAAATGTGACTGGTCTGCGCGAAGCTATAGATTAAGTTTTTTAGCCAGCCACTATTCATTACATTCCAATGCCCAAATGGAGACGATAGTCTTCTCTAAAATGAACTAAATAATAAAATGAGTTATCAATGGTATGAAATATTACAACACTAATGATTCTTATTAATGTGTTGTTTACGAAAAGGACGAACAACCTGTTCTCCATGAAAAAGCGGAATGTCGTGTACTAATAATATGGAATTGGCTAATTGAACTTTTGTGTTGAATTTAAAGAAACAAATGAGCCCTAACGGCGGGACTTCTTTTGGAGTGAATATATATGGAAACGAACTTTAAATTTTCCACTGGGAGACAGGGGTTTTCATTTTCATGAGATAAAAATAATGTTGTAGTAGCACACACCGAAGAGTGTATCATAACTTACATATATGTTTGTTGGTTGGGCCTGTAGTAGATTCAGATTATAAGGATGGAAGGCTTTTATTGCCTATGGTAATCCTTGCGATATATATCTCTGCAAAGATCTAGTTTCTCTTTGAAAGCGTTAACCGATGGAGCTGTTACTACCAAATCAGGTAAGGAGTTCCAGCCGTTGACCACTCTGTGAGAAAATCTAAACTCCACACGTATTTTGTTCGACCTCGGTTTGAGCACCTTGTGGTGACCCCGTAAATATATCCTAAAGGGAGAGAATTGGATCACTCTTTCATATACGGTAAGCCAAAATTAAGTTGCCTCTCCACCTTCAGGATGATAATGGGAAGAGATTTAGATTCTCCATTCTCTTATCTCTCTAATTTGGTTCCTACCCTCTGTATTCTTTACAGGATATGTGCCTCCTTTTCAAAGCATGGACTCGCCGCTTGTATGCAGTATTCTAGACGAGGTCTGACATATGTTGTATAGAGTACTTGGAACATACCCTCGTCTAATCGTTTGAAAGCCCTTCGAAGTACCCATAGCATTCGAAAGGCCTTAGCTGCGGCTCCATTACAATTTGCCATTGTTTTCAAGTCATGGCTTACAATAATTCCCAAGAACTTTTGTCCCTTAATATATGGCAGTTCAGTGTGTCCTTGGGAGTGCGACGTGTAAGACTTCTGACCTAGGTGCATTACCGTGTTGTTCTTGGAATTAACTTCCAGACTCCAGAGGTTAGCCCATTCAGCTAATTTATCCAGATCGTTTTGTAGTACCAACCTATCATCGTCACTATTTACGGTTTTCCATTTCTTAATATCATCCGCGAATAGTAACGAAGATGAGGTAAGAATTTTTGGCACTTCATTTTGCGTATAATAGGAATAGCAGGAGGCCAAGTAGAGTTCCCTGAGGTACTCCACTGAGTACTACTTTCCGACCTGACAGTACACCATTAACCCTTACCTTCTACCTTTTATCCATCAGGTAATCGCTAAACAACTCACATAAGTGTTGGTCAAATCCAAAACGTTTGAGTTTACTAAGAAGACTTAAATGGGATACCTCATCGAATGCTTTACTAAGATCGATAAAGACAACGTCCAGTAGATGGTTCTTATCCCTGGCCTCGACCCAATCTTCCCTAGCTAACAGTAAGTTTGTCAGGTAGGATCGTCCTGGTCGGAATCCATGCTGTTCCACTGCCAGTAAGCCATGTTTCTCCATATTAGCTAAGAGCTGATCCCTTAGGTGTGTTTCCAATACCTTTGCTATAATGCAGGTCAGACTTATAGGCCGGTAGTGAGATATTAACTTTCTGTTTCCAACTTTGAAGATGGGGCTGATAAAAGCATCTTTGCAGTCCCTGGGCAGCCTAACCTGAGTCAGAAACATTTGAAAAATAACCGTAAATGGAATGTGTGTTATATCCGCCAAGGCAGTGTTAGGATGAACTTCAGATGTTTCCGAGACTTTAAAGTACTTTTCACTACAATGAGACCAGCCTAATTATTTAAGTGGTGGAAGGAAATGCCTTTCTAGGATTTAAACATTAGCTTCTAAGAAAGCCTGGTTAGCACTCTGGCTTTACATTATACTGTTGAATATAAGAAATGAGGAACTGAAACTCAGTAGGTTCAGGTAAAAGATTCAGGCAAACTACCGAATTCAGAAGTTCAGTACTGTTCAAAAACATGAAGGTTACCAGACATATAATTATCTTATTCAGACACGTATACAAATGATTAAAAACAGAATGCTAACTAACTTTAATGATCATTGAATCTCGGTGTAGAAAGGAAAGGCCAACCACTAAAACCAGTGCACCGTCCACTAACAGATTACCTCTTGTTTAAAGTGCAGCCGTTAAAACACTTGGTAAAGCTGGTGTCAATTAACTCAGGCAGTATGGTAATCTAGAAGAGAAAACAGGAAAAATACGCAGAACGACAAACCATCAGGCATAACAACATACTACTATTATACACATACACTTAATTTTGTAACCTAATGTGAAAATTTGAGAGAAATGCATTGATATGCCTCCAGGGTCCCTTAAGACACAAAAGTATTCCGGGAGGTTTTCATGGCGTTCTCGGCAAAGTTAGACTATCATAGCCAAAACCACAGTGACCCTGAACAACCAATCAAAATTCAGATGCAGAATTGTCGCATAATCGTTGAAAAATACACTAAAAAATATTGCAAATATGAGAATACTCTGTACGGATGTGGCTTATGTATTGTAAGAATGTCTCCGACTCACCACACAGGTGGTCTATAAAGAGATCATACCATGAGCGACATATCCATTTATAAAGGTGACTGTAGCATGACTTATGGGTTGTGGTAATTTGAGATCCATTGATATTTCTGACACTATTCTGTAACCTACTCCTAAATCTAACCATAATCATAAATCCTAACTTTAAATTTAACCCTAATCCTGACTTCAATCCTAGATCCTAAACCTAAATCTTAAAAGTCATAACCCTATCTAACAGTATAAATTTGAAGAAAAATGTATCTAGTAAATGAGTAGAATACTGTATCTTCCCTCTCCAAGTGCATAAAGCGAGGCATGAATTGATTTGTAATGACATTGCATTGCATCCCCTGTGTCTGATCCGTTCTTGAAGGTCAACTTCGAAAAACCTTGACTTTGGCTTTGATACTTTAACGTCGCCGAATATTCTCAGTCCCAAAAAATTTCTAATAGGCTTGAAGACCATCCACTTAACATTTTGAATAGTCTATCCCATCTTCAAAAAGTAACAGTAACTAATAAAGGGTATCCCGATTAATCAGATCAACTACTTGTAAGATCCTTGCTGAGCCCTCCCGCTTTGGTCGCTATAATTAAACTTGGCCAATAAGGGCGCTCAATGTACATATTAATAAAAAAATGATAAAAAGATGCGGAAATTCGAAATGGGCACTAAGAAGGACGAGAACGACTTCAGTCCGTCACATACGCAATATTAGCGACATTTTCGTAAGACGCGGTAATCACTCCAATATCCAATATCCTGATTACGAGCTAGTATAAACCAGTGATTTCTTTGAGCTCGCTTCTTGATTGTAAGATAGAGGTTCCAGATCTTCGATGAACTTATGCGTAGTAAATCCCGCCACTCGACTGCTTTAGTTCTGGTAGACTCCAAGAGGAGTGGTGCGAGGATTTGTCATGATTGTGGTTTGTAGTGTGCAGTATGTTAGGACTCAACTGCTGCCGTGAATGGAGTTTGACCTAACACCCGTTGGTCATTCGGTGTAGTCATAAAAATAGAATAATAATAGGTTGTAGTGTAGATGATATAGGTTGAGATAAGTGAAATAATAAAGGTGAAATAATGAAGAAAGAAAGAAAGGATAGAGTAGTCGGTACCGTGGGAGAAGACAGGACGGGTCGTGGGGATTTAGCTTGTATGCTTATCCATTGACACTGTGGTTTCAAATTTTAAGAGGATGAGCCATTGAGACACAAACAATGCATTTCTGCATGATTGTCCAACTTCCGCTTAAAAGTCTCCACAGATGGCGCTGTAGTTACGGCCGCCGGTAAAGCGTTCCAGAGACGGCAATCATCCAATATCCAATGTTATTTTGGCGAGCTTGCATAAACCATGTGACTATTTGAGAACCGCTTCTTGTCACTTTGGAATAGAATGTAGAATCCAATATGACTTATTCCCTTCATTGCTGTAGCTGTGTTGAATGCGAATAGATGTGGTACATCAGTTTATCATTGTGAGGATGTGCTGTTTGTTGATGGGGATATAAGCTGCATTCACTTGACAGTCCCTCAACATTTGTAATGAATCAGGCTGAGTTACCTTATTTCCTTCCCGTTTACAGTCGACATTGGGAACACAATTTACTGCTTGCACTGTCTCTGAAAAACCCTAAATATTACCATGCTACCTGATATTTCAAACAGGTGTATAGTTCCTGCTGAGTATTTGATTTTGTGTGTTCGTCATGAGCTGCTGCACCATTACGCCCTTCAGTCAGACTCACACCTTACTATTTCCGATCAGAAAAATGGAATGAAAGAAAATCATGGATCTTGCGTAGAATTCATAATTGGATTGGAATCAGGGTGGTATCTGAACCTTGTCGGCTTAAGGACTCCATGGACTTACTGAAGAAAAATGATATATTTCACCTAATGCTGTGTATGCTGACTCATTGACATGAATAGTTGGACACCACTCAGATCAACTTGTAGTGTTCGCTGACCAAATTATCCAAACTACCCAAACAATGGACAGCCCTTTATCTCTTTTGGGCCTGAACCCATCAGCAGCATGTCCAGTCCTATTTGGATCACAGAGCCGAACTACCGCGATCCCAGCCAGCCACTGATAAGCAGCTCGACTCCAATGGAATTAAGTGACTGTCTGGTGTTTTAATCAGAATGATCATTTGATCAAGAAGCACTGCTAGTTGATGTGAGTCGTTTGCAAGTGCTCAGAGAAGTGTCTTGTTGAAGTCTTGCATTCAGTGTATTCACATCGAAGTATTCGCTGAAGATGTTGCTCATCAGAGCAATGAAAGCTTCTCAACCAAACCATCCAGCTCAGAGAACACAACCACACCAAAATGTCATCAGTAGGTTAGACGCTGCTCAAACTACTGGGCTACGAGTGTTTCCACCCACCCGAATACCTAAGACCTTCTATAATTCTTATGGTTTTAATCGTGCAATTATATAGAGTGATCACTACATGTACCCGCGCACCTAATTAATTGGCTTTCGACGCAACAGTACAATTCTTGAAGGAAAGGAAGTAATAGTTCACTGATTTGTTTCTTTCTTCATATGGAACAGCACTGTGTCCTATGATATACTTCAGGTTATTACTTTACATGTAAATCCGGTTTAAAGCAGAAATATTTTGGAATTATTATTGTTTCCTTTAATTCCCAGAGGAACATAGGGCTTCAGCCGTGCGTCTCCATTGCGTTCGGTTCTCTGCTAGAGTCTACACCTGGCTCCAAGTATGCCCACACGTCTTCATCTCCTCTTCAGATCACCTCCTCCAAGTCACCCTTGCACCGACGACCAACTCGCCGCTTCCCTTTCGGGTTCCACTCGAGTGTTGGCTTGTCTAGTGATGTCACTTGATGGTTTGTCTTCTCAGAGTATGGCCAATCCATCTCCATTTCTTCCTGCCTATTTGTTGCACAATCGGTTCCTGGTTGGTTCGCTCCCAGAGATCCCTCACTATTGCTGATCTTTTCTGGCCGGCCATCTGATCTTGAGTGAAGTATTGAGCGAAAACAGCTGTTGATGAAGGTCTGTAGTTTGTTTGAGATCCTCTTTATGACGCGCCAAGTCTCTTATCCGTATAGTAGCACTGACTTCACATTGGAGTTGAAAATCTGGATCTTGTTTTTCATGCTGAGTGCTGTTGACCTCCACACAGACTTGAGAGTAGTGAAAGCTTGTCTTGCTCTTCCGATTCTTGCTTTGATATCCTCGTCAGCTCCGTCCGCCTGTAGTTGAAACGGTGCTTCCCAGGTCGGTAGGTAAAAGAGGTTGTTTCTTTCAGGTTCCTCCCATTTATGCTGATCGTTGTCTGTTGTTGTTGTTGCTGTTGGTGATGTTGCCCAGGAATCTTCATCACCTCTGTTTTCTCTATGTTCACCTGAAGTCCCTCTTATCTTTGATGCTTGTTCTGCCAACTTGTTGCTTTTCACTTGCATATCTTCCAGTTTGTGGGAAATCAGACATATATCATCGGCGAAGTCCAGATCCTCCAAGTTTTCTGTGTGAGTCCATTTTATGCCTGTTTCCTCATTGCCCGCTGTTTGTCGCATTTTGGAATTAAATAAGCTAGAAATCTCTGTGTTTTGTGTTCGCACGTCTCAAATGAAGCTTTATTATTATAGCTATGTTTGTTTCCACCCGTGAAAAATGTCGCTAAGTGTTAAGCCTAAGTAAGCTCTTTGGACAGAAACCTTTTAGTAACCTTCAAATCCATATCTTAAACACCCGCCAAACAAGTCCTTCCTATAAGAATATTCCATTTTCTCTATGTACGTTGGTGTGCAGTGAATCAAGCGTTACGCCCATTAGGTTGTGCTATGCTTTATTAATGGCACCGCGTAATATGTAGGACATCAGTATGCATTATGACGACTCGAAGTTTAAAAGTCAGCTCAAATCCTTTTCTACAGGACCTGAGAAACACTTTACAAGTCGGCATGTTCTTCTTCGCCGGATCTTTGAATGTCACTTATAATGAAACCATGATGATTTAACTTGGGTGCCGATGTATACTACAATGGATCTCATCTATCCAACCACATCCTGAAGTTGACTCTCTTTTTCACTTGCATTCTCTGCCCCTTTAATGTCTAGTTTTGCAGAAATAAAAGCAGCCTGCTCGTATTACATTACACTTTCATAACAAATAGCATAGTTTTGATAGTGATAACAGCGTGCTTAAGATTACATATTGCAAATGTTAATTATCATTTTGGTGATCGTATGGCCGAATTCATTTTTAATGACACATTAGACTCATTTCTGTTTTTACTGAACTTTGTTTTTGTTAGAATACTGACTTCTACAAAACAGCTTGCAGCCATGCTCGGATATGGTACATATCTGATTAGTGTCTGAGGATATGGTTGATTATCGGTAGAGTACAGTAACCAGCAGAAAACTAGGTGAAAATTGAGATCAGCACCCAGCTCTGATGATGGCTCCGTTATGCAACAATAAATTGACACTGCTCTGTTAGTCTGTGCTAAGAAACCAACCGTCTGAACCTTTGAAACAATGAAAGAAGTCTTCACACGAGACAGACACCATAGTTTGGTTGACAGGTTCAATGATTTGCACTATTTTTTGAATGATATGTATTGTTCTAGTAAGAGGACACATGAATGTTAGTTCCTATAACTAATAAAATGGCTTCAAACATCCTGTCTGTTTCACTGCGGCCTGTTCATGCACACTGACGCCATAGTAAGAGCACTGAGATTCTGCATTCTCTTGCGAAGATGGAGGAAAAGATGATCTCAAGTCACTTTTATTCATTGGTCAGTCCTTTCTGCTCGTAGATTGTCCATATAACGCCACCGGGATATCACGTTAGGATTGGCCACCACTATGAGGTTCCCCATTTTAACGTCAATAGCGAATGAGCTCATTTTAGGTGCTATTAGCTATAAATTATTTGTTGCACACTTGAAACTATAAAACTCGGGGGTATTGCGTTGGTTCACAGGAGGCAGCAGATGACTGATCCTCAAGGTTGGAATAGTGTGTGTTCTAAAGCCACAACTGTAGCAACAGAAGGCAAGACACGGAAGCAAAGGTATATTTTCAAGTGATCGAACAGCTGTTTGTTTCTATACGGTTTATATTCCCTAACCAGCCGCTGAGCGTGTGATTTTGGTTTACAACAAACGACAAGAAATGGAATGTTCAAATATATACGTGTTCTGTTGCTTAGGCACTATTGAACTGTTGGAATACTATTCCGACTTTGACACCAACAAATACAGTGATTCTTACTGTGGGAATAATATTCCGTTGGAACGCATTGTCTGTTTCGCACAAACACACCATGTCTGGATGTCTATCACTATGGTTATTATATCCATTGGTGCATTGTTCATGCGAACGATACTTGTTCACAGTGGTTGAGATGTGACTAGACGCTTTGGCTGTATCTTGTCCTTACCGTGGCACCAGTACTGTATAAACCCGTGAACGTCGTCTCTTGGTATCAATAAACAGCTTTTGATCTTTGTTACGGAAGGTTCACCCCTAGGCTGCTGTAGCTCTGTTGAGTTCAGTTAGCGGGGGCACACTTTTACTAATAGGAAACCTTAGTTTACCTCAGAATGGTGTCACTTCTGGATGTTTCAGCTGCAGCCTTTCGAACCGATCAAAGCATTGGAAAGCGAGATATTAAGAGCACACAGACTAAACCGGGAAAATGAGTGGACAGAACGAATCTAATGAAAGAAGCATATGAAGGAAATAGGAGAGAATCGGAAAAACCGAAAAATTACACAAATTAAGGCGAGGCAAACTGACTGAAACTGATGATGTGTCCCCATGTTTCATAGAAACCTGAAATATACGTGAATGAGCCATTCAAGCCCTCCACGCTGTCTGTAGTTCTTTTGGAGCCATCAAGTGGCCAAGTATTGGCTGCGTCAGCTAAAATGGTTCACATAAGCGACAAACTCTCGGATAAAAATGGAACCACCAGTGGTTGTCAGTGCTTCATGGGTTTCATATGAGGAAGCACCGTAGTGCCTGTCCAGAACTGTCTATAATAATAATTCATATTTCGTATAAACGGGGAAGTTAACATTAATAGGATGCCATTTTTACAGTCACGATCAGTTACTTCATAAATTACAATCCTGAAGTATCGTAAATTACTACTTTATCAAAAGTTTAAATTGTCGGACTATCGTACAGGCACTCTGAACGGGTTCATATAAATGTTAAATTGTAAACTCGTCACTGAGATTACCACCAAGGTTGAGCGCAAACCCAAAGTTTGTTCCTCTAAGGTATGGCGAATTCGGTGACTTTTCAATGTTTAAACTATGCTCGTCTAATTTCACGTTGGCTACTTAGCGTGCAGGGAACGGTCGCTCAAGACAATGCAACGGATGACTAATAGGAATGCCTTTTCTCTCTCACATAATTGCATCATGATTGACCTTGAGTCTTCGTCCTTACTAGCACGCGGCGCTTGTGTGATCGACCTGCCAATGTGCACTTTGCTCTCTGTTTCAGATCATGATTGGCGATTGGGATTACATTCCGCCTCCTGCTGATAGTTGTGGTCAACCAGTTAACAGCCTACATTTGGGTAAGTGTAATGCCACCATATGATTAAAGGCTATTTTAGGAAGAGAAGAACGTCTTGGGAAACTGAAAAACGGTTTAAAATACAATTATGGATGGTACGTCATTGGAAGTACATTGACAAGGTATATACGAGAAGGAGCTAGAGACTCTTTGGAATGGTAATACACATTTGCAATGATTATGCTAATCATATTGGTCTGAACATAGAAACTATGGTGTTTTCGATGAAAATATAGCATTGCTCAAATATCGGTGTTGTTGTTTTCCTTATCAAAGCAACCAAACTTCACGCAAGCAACAATTATGAGCAGAGAATAAGTTTGAGCTTCAATAGAGGCCTAGGTGGTTAAGACAAAATAGAGTATAACATTGCGTAAATAAGAAGATTATCGTGAAGAAGAAAAGTGATATTTCAGCGAGAGTTGAGTTCAAAGATTTGAAAGGTTAGAACCCATAGGACAAGCTGACATGTAAGATGTCTCGCGAATTTCTGTAGTGCCCATGGGGTAGCATCTTGGTAAGAAGCTGAACAGGTTTGTAGATGGTGGAAGCGAAAGCATTTTTTAAATTTAGAATGTAGATCTGAACAAACTTTATTGTTTTCTGTTAAGGATGTAGACTCGTGTATAATTCTCGAGCTGTCAAAAATGCATGTTGCTGTCCTACAGATACGAGCGATTCACATCTGTGACCACCACGATATCTGCTGATCAACATGCTCCCCCTCCCCCTTTTTCGATGTTAAGCTCTGAAATTTTCTTGCAATTGCTTCAGTTGTAGCACTGCATTGCTTTGAGCCTGTCCCAATCATACAGTATGCTGCACTCCATTATGGATAAGATTTTATTTTGATAAATCACACAGTGTTGTACAGTTATATTAACTGATGACGTTTCTAGCATAAACTATTGCTCATAATCATATCAAGTTATGATTATGAGCAATATAATATGATTATGAGCAATAGTTTATGCTCGAGACGTCGTCAGTCAATATTACTGTACAACACTGTGTGATTTATCAAAATAAAATCTTATCCATAATGGAGTTATGCCCTACCACGGTGCCCAAGTTTTATACTTGTATCAGTATGCTGCACATTAATAGCTTTCATGACAAATGCTCCCCATTAGGTCACCAAGTACACCGGTGCATGCATACATGTATATGAGTGTGGTGAGAGCTGTCTGCAAGTCATCAAAGACTTTGCTAACGTCGAGAAATAATGTTATTACTGAACGCCCATTATCAATGAATTGTGTAATGTGGTCAAAATAATCTGAGTAACAAGTAATGCACTAACTTCTACTTAAGAAACCTTACTGGGATGGGGATAGTAGGTCATTTGAGAGCAAGTAATGAATGATCGGAATCTTTGCTATCTTTTCCGTTACACGTGAAACTACGGACGTTATGTTGATGGGGCGTTAGTTGTTGATATCGGTTACAGACCAGTGTTTATGGATGAGTACAATGTAAAACTTCTTCTAGATGGAAAGGTATGTCCCATCGCTAAATGAAATTGCGTATAAATTGAGTAGGTGTAAATTCATGTCATTACCACCGTTTTTCAGTGGAATGGAAGATATATTGTCTGGACGAATAGTGTTACTGAACTTGAGATTTGCGATAGCTTTATCGATCTCCTGTGTGGTGAAAAGTATATCACTTATACATTCGTCTGTCTCACATGGGAAATCCACGACCTGGTCGTTCTCTGAGATGTATAATCTGGCGAAGTGCTTGCTAAACTGTTGACATATCACCTCAGTATTCTCGTAAGCAATGCCATCTAAGTATATTATTTTTGGGTAGGCGGTTTCGGAGTTTGTTAACTTGCTTTTGAAAGTTTGGCTATTTCTTCTGGGTTATGCGGTGGCTGAATGGCTTGGATTTCTTTGTTCTTGAGGCCAATATCTCTCAACTCTTCAATTCTATTGAGAAGGGACGCAATAGCAATTAGTGATGATAAGCCATGAAATTTGCAGTATTTTATTCAGTGCTCTCGTAGACTTTTCCATAACGATGTTGGAATATAATCGCTTCGGGGGAATTTGAAGCTAAGAATCTTCTCAGGTGCAATGACGTCATGAATTGAGTCAATGATGTGATAAAAATTGTTAAGAATTGCCTCTAAGAACTCGTTCTAAAAGTACGAGTCCCAATTATCGTATCTAATTAGATGCTGATACTGTAAAGAAGACAAAACTGAGGAGGCTGAAAGGAATGTTTATTTGATAAAACGTATGGTACATAGCTAAATTTGGTATACCATATTCTCAACCGGTCATTTGCACATCATTTACCACATCCTTGACGAATCGGTCGAATATCGTGTCATTCGATAGCTTCTTGGATTCTGCATCATATGGCAACATTCTTCTCATGGTTCTCTTCTTTGTTTGCTCTTTCCAGTGTGCCAAACATATTGTTACTTCGTTTCTGATATACTAACTGTATCGGATTATAAGGGTGGCATTGTTTTGGCGTTGGTTATCAGTGTAGGCCATGGTGCTATTTCGCACGTTGTGGGTGCCAATACTATTGACCGTGGGGAATGTGGGCTTATTTATACTGTCATTGTTGTTGTTAGCATGATTTGGGGTCATATTCTTCTTTTCTTACCAATGGGCTTATGGCTAAAAGAGGACAGGGTCGACTTTCGGGGGATTTTGACCTTTTTCCGGGATTAATTAGTGACATGTCTATATCTACGGTGATACGCGGTATAGATTTATTGGCTATTTGATTATACTTTAGCGGCCTTTCGGTTGGTGTCGCTCTCTGAGAGGATAATTCTGTGTGGTTTGAGAGAGGTGGTGCGGTGGATTCTACGGTACCTCTCAAAGGGTTGGGCATAATTGCTGCTTGCAATGTCCTATTGTTTATTCCACAATTAGACTCAGTGAGATGATTATATACGCGCCTTTCTATGACTGTCTTGCCCACCAAAACCTTTATTAGTTTGTAATTTCTGGCTTGCGATAGGGTGTGTTGGGAGTGGATGAATTTTCTGGCCTCAGCCGGTGTTTCGAACTGAAAACGAATAGGACAACATTTTTCATGTTGACTCTTCTTCAGCCTGTAGCACTTAGTCTTGGAGTTGGGCATTTTCGCCTCACTAAGTAAGATGCGCTGTACCCTTTTCAGTGCCTCATTGTCCGGAACGTTGTAGACAATAGCACCTAGTTTAGCGTCGAGTCGTTTTGTTACTTCTGTAGTAACAAAGTTAATGAGGTTATCCACCTCAGATAGATACCGATTCCGTGTCAAGTTTGTTAAGGTCTACAGTTTTCATGAGGATAGTTAAGGGTGTCAGTTCACAGACCTGCAATCTGATATCGCTGAACTGATATGATAATTTGGATATTTTGGTATTGGTTTCAGAAATTCCAGGATTTACTGACTTATTGTTTTTTATTTCCCTTAACTCGGCCTTAAGTTCTCCTATAGACAACTTTAGAAGTTCTATTTCTGAAGACAGTACTGAAACTGAGCTTGAAGGCTGGAGCTTTTCGATGAGCACATAAGGTGTAGGGAGGGTTTCTGTATGAGCAGAGGCTACTGAATTTTTGGGAGTAGTGCTAACACTGGCTGTCAGTACAGTTTCATCCTCAGTTTCAGGTCGACGCTCACGATATACAAGTGAGTTATGTGGCTCACTATAACCGTTTGTAGGGAGTGTGTTGCTTGATGTAGCAATCAACGACTTAAAATTAGTCATCAGATTTACAGGGGATTGAGTTCGTTGCTTTTTACTTTGGTTAACCATAACTATTTGATATGAGAGTTAACAGTTATAGGTATGGAGGTAGTAGAGTACTTGTGCAAGGATTACAACAAGATAAATTTTATGTAACGAATCACGCAAAAATGTAACGCAAACGTTGGACTACCGCGTATCGCAACCTAGCTGCTATATAGCATTGTCAGATTTACATGTGGTACAACTTCTTCTTAAATAAGTTTTCAGCCATTTGGAATAGACTACCAGCTGATGTGCGCGATGCAAACACGCTCGCAGTGTTCATCTCCTCAGTCACCAGACTGCTCAAAGATGACAATTGACTTCTGCGTCTGACTCTTATACCCTCTTTTTCACCCTACATAGATATTTTAAGTTCATTAAACGTGTAGTTACAACAAACTGCAATTATAAATTTTAATATTATTGGAAGTACATGATAGACATTTTTACACAGGACAATAATATTAGTTCACACAATATAAAAGTTAGCATCACGGGAATAGTTAGTTAGTGCACCAAAATAACCATAATTACTAAACAGAATATAAATGTATATATACATATTAATCACTCCCTAAGTACTCCACTTGCTTTCTTTTGCGTTGTTGTTGTTTGTCTTCTCTCTTCTCTCACAATTTTTAGCTTCCATTTAACTTTTTGAATGAGAATGAAGAATGTGGAAATTTGACCATTTACAATGACAAATGATCTGCAAACATTATTGGTCCCATATCTTACAATCGCCTCGTGAATTACGCATTACAATTCCCCCCGACGCAACCTGGATTACAGTAGTGAAATATACCTTTATACCAATAAAAAAGCATTCATTTATAATATTTCACGATTGTAACTTACAACATAACTGATTGTGTCTGCAAAAATAGCTTGCATTTCTTGGAAACACCCGTTTATAAGAAAATATAAACTGTCATTATTATTAGTCTACATTGAGTACAATTCACTTGTGATGTTGCGATGAAAATGCTGACAAAAGTATACAAGTGTATTACTTATTTTAAATTATTACCAAATTTGGATATAAATCAAGAATAAGACTCGATGCCGTACACACCAAAGTTATATGGGGGAATTACTTCAAGGTTTATTTTTTTCCCAAGTATTTGTAATCCATCCAAAACATACTTGGATTTTTTTGTTAATGCGAAGACAATATTTCTATAATTCTTGATGTGCTCCATTGAACGACTAGTTATCATATTGTTCCCGTGGGCACAATGACTGCAACCTTATAATTTTACCATGAACTAAATTTATGTAATTTAAATAATACTTATCCATGCCTGTACAATTGGTGTGTCCTACACAGGTAGGAAAAAATGTATTTTATTAAATTACTATTATTAAATATGATTACTAATCGTATATGTAATTCATCGTATTGATGATGCCTGTAAACTGGTGTCCCTCATGTAAAAAATGAGAATATAATATTGTTATTATACTTATGGTCAGTCAAATTCATGCGGGAATTACGAAATTTTGCGTAAATGGAAGGTAAGAAGAGAGGTGGTACACAGGTGCTAGAGTAAGGCACGCAGGATGCGAAGCTTACGATCATTATCATTTGATCAATAATTAAGGGTTCGAAAATTTATTCAACTCCACAGTAGAGGGTAAGTACAGCATTATTTCGGTATTAGCAGATACAACGGACCAACTTCGCGATGATAAACAGAATTCATAATGGAATTTGTTCCCTTGTTCATCGTATGTGCTAACAAGGTTCTGAATAACGCTCAAGTAATACAAACGTAGAAAGCAACATCACTGTACATTTGCAATGCTCCGATGCAATACCTTCGAGAAGAGAAGAAAGGAGAAAGCAGAAAGAGAGGTGCAGAGGCAGCCAGCAACCAATAATAATTTAAGCAAACATTATGCGATAAAAGCAGGGTTTATTTCCCTTTTTTGTTACTGATAATTTAGAGTCATTGAGTTTTATAGCGTTACATACTTACAGTTAGTTCAAGTTTGTGGTAGTAAGCAACAACAAAAAATATAGAATAACAAAAATAAAAAATATAAGGGCAAAACGAATAATGATTTTCACACCTATATAGGGTAATGGGAATAGAAATTGGAGAATTTGAATCCAAACGCCAAATTACATAAAATATGTAGAAGAAGAAAAAAAGTATGAGAATACTTATTTATGCTGTTCTTCTGATTTATACAGTTAGATGTCCTCATGAAGTAGAGAAATCGTACCATGAGCTTGTGTCAAGGAACTTAGCCCTAAGTTCCTATGTAATGAAGACTTAAGCGATTGAACCGATAAACACTATGTATTTCCTTCAACTTTAAATCCAAAACACCAGTATTCCTTGAACGAAATTATATTGTTTGGCAATTAAAGTGAAGAAAACTACAAAGTCTGCAAACAAATGTTATGTACAAATGAAGTTATAAAGTACTTTTATTCGTATTTAATTCCAGTCTTCTTTCAACTTGCAAGAGATCGTTCCATTCGCACCTTCAATTGCCTGCCAATGGCTGCCAGACCCAGTAAAACAAACGTTCAATGTTCACGTCCATTGACACTCCCCGGCAAAAAAGGGTCCACCCCTTTTTTCCACAGCGGCGGTAACCTTGAATTGAACTGCCAATGCGGGAACCTGGGCCAATCGGGACTAGGCTAAAATTGGAAAAGCAAGACAAAAAAGCCCAACACACAGCAAACAGACCACATCACACCGACACGCTCTCCCCGGCGCATAGGGTCTACGCTCTCTGACGACAATACCACCACTGATCTCGTTCACAAAGTATCGATTGCTTCATTCCACTCTGGCCCAATCCTCTCCCCGGCGTATCCAATCGCGTACGCTGACTCTAACATTACACGATTCACTCACAAGTTTAGAAGCGAATTCAGAAGTGCTTACAAAACATTACAAGATGATTCACACAATGCGACAACTATAAAATTAACCGACAATCAGATGAATCGGCACCCACTTAATTACTCAACACAAACATATGTACAATCAATACATCAAATATTGCGGATTCTGCCTTGACGAGCTACCCTTGAAGAACTGTAGGACTTACAGCAGTACGCCTACATTTCTTCTCAGGTTGACGATCCAGGTGGAAGACGTCCGGACACAAACAAAGTTAATCAACACATAGAAGAGGGATGATACCAATTGATTATATACAACATGAACATATATACAAAATAATACACCAAGTACGATGGACCGCTCTTCGACGTACTACCCTTGAAGAATTGTAGGACTTACAGCAGTACGCCTACAACTCTTCTCAAGTTTACGCCCTTAAGTTGGAAAATCGTCGTTGAGCTCATTTGCTGACCTCCTTCCACCATCTATATCCTCGACTCTCAATGGTAACACGCCCATGACATTGTATCGTGGAAGGTAGATGACTAACAAACATACGACGTATCTGACCAACCAAGCGAATGTACACAGTAATTTGCACCAAAGATAATAACATTCAAATAGTAATTTGAAACCTGAAATGCCTTGATTCGTGCAAGTCAGTCTAACAGTTACCATCCTGTACACAGTTGGCTTATCGTCACTAAACTGGCCATTGACTTTCGTCCCTTCGAACGGACCGTCACTAGCATAATCAATGCATAAGACACGTTGATTCATGGACGGCTCTTTTTCTGCATATGACAACACCAACGACGACTGGCTGACACCAGTTGAAGAACCTAGCGGTGTATCAGAAGCTGTTGTTGTTAGACCTTTAGGAGGTTGTCTAACCACAGGATTACCACCACTGCTATCCTTTATTATTGGCTCCAGTTCAGCTTTAACATCTGTCGATAGTTGGGCTACACTCGGATCATTTACCCTGACGGTCTCACGATTATTCATATCTGCAGCAACCGCATCTGCCTTTAATTCTTCTTCACTTTCAAGTTGTACAGAACCTTCGTTCAACTCAGTAGTAGTAGGCATTCCACTAATCTCGTCATGATCAGCCACAGACAAATGTGAACTATCGTGACCATTGTCACAAATACCCACTTTACCGCCGTTTGTATGGTTGACTTCATCATTTTCAACCTCTTCAATAACAGCCGCAGATGACTTAGGTACTTCCTCATGAATCCATAGAGGTTTTATCCCTTTACTCTGACTAGTAATACCTAGTAAGCTTGTGGAGTCAGAACTGGACACTGAAGCTGTAATCTTCTTCTTATGCACAAACTGCGGTGTCGTCTGAGCCACTCTTTTCAACAATGGACTACCAGTTACGACTACAGGCTTCTTCACCGCACCATTATCGATACACGATTCGGAGTCAGAACACGATGACGCTGACTTCGTTGTTTCACAGTTCGCCTTTGTATGCACTTCTTGCAAACGAACGAAGCACAACCGTGTTTGCCTTGCAGCTTGTAACTTATCCGCTGGGGATGTTAATCGCGACAGATAGATAACTGTATGATAAACAGCCAATCAATATTATGTGACCTTTTTTGTCGCGATTATTGGCCAATTAATGTAACTCACACCACGTGATGGTGACCTTGAATGTTCTTTTTTGTCTGTCACTGTACTTGTATATACATGTAATTAATTGACTGTTCATTTTGTCCGTACCTTCAATACTGTACGGTACGTTTTTGTCCGTTTTTTGTAATGACGGTGGATTGTACATTTTTCTTGGTGTAATTTTATGATTTATTTTATGTTTTAGAAACAGATAAAGTTAAAGTCAAGTTATTCTGTTTTAACTATTGCTAAGCCCAGACTCTGTGTTGTCAGTACTGAGGGAGGACTAAACCTGTAGGATAAAAATAATCCTACAAAGTTTCGAACAGTAAGGCAGACGAAAGTTTCGAAAAGTATGGCAGTCGAAAGTTATGAAACTATGCCGTCGTTAACTCCACAATTAGGAAAGAGTAATGAAGCTGATTTCCTTGGAAGCAACGAGTATGAATCACGCTATATGATAGAATTGGAGCTAGCGAAATTGCGCATAGTCCAAAAAGAGAAAGAAATGGAATTAGAAAGATTACGACAAGGTAGTCGCGAATGTTCTTGTCACAATAAATCGCCTTACAAGCCTTCTACTTCTCATAAAGTCTCTGTATCTCCTAATGATGAGTCCGCCAGAACCATATCTAAGTTTCTGGACATGCTTAAAGCATATCAATATTTTAAGTGGAATGCCGATGAACTTGAGTGTTGGATCAATGAAAAGCTGCAAACCTATGCAAACGAGGATTTTAAAGAACTCAGTAATCTTCAGCTGAAAAAACAGAAACATCAAGAGCTTGAGTTCGAAGTAACAGTTCATGCTGAAACACTCTCTGCTCTAGATTCTACGGGAGAAGAAATGATTGGTCAGGGACACTACGCAACAGATATTATGAAAAACCGTCTTGATGAATTGCATGCCCTGTGGGAAAGGCTTATGGCTATTTTCAGAGAAAAATCAAGTCTTATTAACCTAACGCTTAAATTTGTCCAGTTTTTAAGCCAAGTCGACGGGATACTTTTCTGGATACGTGAAAAAGAGACTTACGTAACATCAGAGGGTTTAGGTCAAGACTTGGAAGATGTTGAGACACTTCAAAAAGGGTTTAATGAGTTTACAAAAGATCTCGAGAATCAAGAAAGTCGTGTCGAAGATATCTATCGGAAGGCAGATAAACTTCTAAAAGAGAAATTTCCTGAGGATGCCCTAGTCATAGAAAAGTCCAGAGAGGTCCGAAAAGGTCTAGAACGTCTGAAAGATCTGGCTAGAAAACGACAAGAAAAGCTCCTGGAAGCCTATGACATACAGCGCTTCTTTAGAGACATAGATAAAACTATATCGTGGGTGAATGAAAAGTCCATTCCTTTATCCATTGAGGACTGTGGTCGTGATCTTGCCTCAGTTCAAGCCTTACAAAGGAAGCACGAAGCATTAGAAAGGTATTTGACTGACACAGATGAAAAGATTGTTCAACTTGGAGATGATGCTAAAGCGCTTGCACAGAAGCATCCTGATTTGCAAGACACTATACAAGGCAAGTATGACGCCTTAATTACTGCATGGGATAAGCTGAAAAGTCAGGCTGTAGATAGGAGAGGTAAACTGGAAGAGTCATTCAAGATGCATCGCTTTTTGGTTGACTGGAGAGATTTGAGTATCTGGATGAATGAAATGAAGACGTTAATATTGGCGGATGATTTGGCAAAGGATGTAGTTGGTGCTGAAGCCCAAGTAGAGCGACATAAGGAATACACCGCTGAGATAAATTCTCGAGCTGACAGTTTCGATACATGCATGCAAAAAGGTCAGGCATTACTAAGTGTTGGCCATCCCTGTAATGGAGACATAGCTGCTAAACTTTCCACCCTTGAAAGAGAGAGAGCCTCCTTGATGCAGTTGTGTGAGGAAAGACGTGAACAGCTAGAACAGTGTATGGGCCTTCAGTATTTTTACCGCGACACTGAACAGTCGGAATCTTGGATTGGTAAGCAAGAGGCCCTCCTAGAAATAAATGATGTGGGAGACTCACTCGATTCTGTCGAAGCACTTATCAGGAAACATCAAGACTTCGAAAAGTCACTTTTAGCACAAGAAGAAAAGATGCGACAACTTGATGAATTCGCTGCAAAATTAATCGAGTCAAACCACTATGAGGCTGCACAGGTTCATGAGATTCAGGAAGGTCTTCAAAGTAGACGAAATGCATTAAAAGAGAAAGCTCAGAACCGCTGTCAGCGTCTTGAAGATTCCCACCGTTACCAAATGTTCGATAGAGATGCAGATGAAATGCAGTCGTGGATATCAGGAAAACTTAAAAATGCACTTGATGAAAGTTACAAAGAGTCCACGAACTTGCAAACAAAGGTGCAGAAGCATCAGAGTTTTGAGGCAGAAATACAAGCGGACCAATCCCGCGTTGAAGGTATTAAAAAGACAGGTCAGGATTTGTTAAATGCAAACCATTACAACTCGCCAGAAATAAAAGTAAAGATTGAACAGTTGGATGAAACTTGGTCTCATCTCGTAAATGCCATGGGAGACAAGAAGAAAAATTTAGATCAAGCAAGTAGGCAACAACAGTTCGCTCGCAACGTAGAAGATGTCGAGTTATGGTTGAATGATGTTGAAGCTCATGTAGCCTCAGAGGATGTCGTTCGTGATCTAAACGGTGTGATGAACGCACAAAAACTGCACAACTTGCTTGAATCTGATGTAGCTACTCATCGTGAACGTATAGATGCATTTAAAGTCCAGGCTGACACGCTTGCTGCAGAAAGTCATCTCGACGCTCCTATTATCCAAGAAGAACAAAGACAGTTAGCCCAACGTTACCATGACCTGCAAATCCCTCTAAGTCAACGTCGTGAGAAGTTAAGAGATGCCCTTCCCTCGGACACATCTTTGCAGCTTGAATATGGTGACTGTAGTGAGCTGATGAAGTTACTAGTCGATTGTTGTAAAGATTTTAAAGCACATTCGCTTAACCAAATCGAATCAGAAATGTGGCATCAGTAGGCTGAAAGCTTCACTACCGGCTCAGTAGCCACTCACAAAGATGCCTTCAGGTTATGTGTTAAAGATAAGAATCCTGTTGTTGAAAACTATGTTGGTTTTATCGAGTCGTACCGTGATCCCTTTGGTGTTCGTGCAAGGTTTGAATCATTTGTCGCTGTTGTAAATAGATCAGTGTCTAAAAATTTCCAACGACTTGTAAATAATGCTGAAAGGTTGTTAACAAGTTTACCATGGCCTTCTACGTTTGAAAAAGTTAATTTCTCACAGCCAGACTTTACTAGTTTGAATGTGGTTACGTTTGCAACTGCTGGGATTCCTGTTGGAACTAATACTCCTAACTATGATGACGTACGACAAGTTGATGGATTTAAAAATGTTTCTTTGGATAATGTACTTAGTGTTCGTCTCGAGGATCCTAAACCAGAATTTCTACGTAATGAAGACAAACAAATGTACGTGGAACATGCTGAAAGTTCCTTTGAATTACAAGTTGGACTTCATGAACTGATGGGATATAGTTCTGGTAAACTGTTTCTGCGTGATTGTTATGGAAAACGAAATTTCCATACGAAAACTACTGAATATGTCATAAATGCAGATCCTGTAAAAGGTTGGTGTGAAGCAGGAGAAACGTATGACAGCAAGTTTTCAAACCTTTCATCTGCAATAGACAAGTGTCAAGCTGAGTGCGTTGGAATTTATTTATCTGATTTACATCTTGTTCTGGAGCAGTTCGGTTTGAATACCAACTGTGCTCAAGGTGACATCCCAGATGCAGTCTATATTAATTGGTTGTCAATGATTCCTTCAGTTGTAACTTCCATGGAGTTTTATTCTCCAGCAGAAAATGCTGATGACATTGGATCATGGTGTCAAGCACATTATTGTGCTTATTATGCGATTCTGCGAGTTTCGATTGAAGCTGACGATTCTATGGGACGTACGCATAAAGTAGTCGGTGAGGACGATGCATCTGATTTGTGTATTTCCTTCGATCCAAAAAGACTTTTAACTGTGGCTCGTTCAGCAATTGGTGAATTCTTAAGAAAATTGCAATATTACAAAGGTAAAACGAATGCTATGTATGGATATGCTTTCTTCCAACACTATAGTCAACTACTTCCAAAATATTTGACTGATTTGCTCTGGCATAAATGGCTACGTGGATATCTTCTGATGCTGCAAACAAGATCTAAGTGGTTGGATATAAAGCATAACCTACAACCTGATGATCTCGTCTTAGTTAACAGTGCTGACACACAGAGAGGTCTCTGGCGAAAGGCTATAGTTAAGCAGATGTACTATGACCAAGATGGCCACGTCAGGACGCTGTGTTTGAAAACTTCAACTCAAGGAGTGGAACAAGATATAAGAAGCGTACGAAAGGTCAACGTGGTGATCGTTCGCGGGGAGTGTTAATCGCGACAGATAGATAACTGTATGATAAACAGCCAATCAATATTATGTGACCTTTTTTGTCGCGATTATTGGCCAATTAATGTAACTCACACCACGTGATGGTGACCTTGAATGTTCTTTTTTGTCTGTCACTGTACTTGTATATACATGTAATTAATTGACTGTTCATTTTGTCCGTACCTTCAATACTGTACGGTACGTTTTTGTCCGTTTTTTGTAATGACGGTGGATTGTACATTTTTCTTGGTGTAATTTTATGATTTATTTTATGTTTTAGAAACAGATAAAGTTAAAGTCAAGTTATTCTGTTTTAACTATTGCTAAGCCCAGACTCTGTGTTGTCAGTATTGAGGGAGGACTAAATCTGTAGGATAAAAATAATCCTACAGGGGACGTCCCACTGAAGCTGTCACAATCATTAGGTTTACTAGAAACCATACAGGTTTCTCGATATCCAATACGCTGAGACCCCTTCGTCATAAATGATTGCATTTTACTCTCTGATTTCTCTATTCCAGGGGAGGGATGCAGTATACTAGCAAACTTGCTCAAAGCTTGGTTGACACTGTCTTTCACCAGGCTCACAAGGTCATCCAACCTGGGCTCTAAACCTTCCTCCTCTAGACGTGAACAAACCTTTATAAACTTCCTTTGTAGACGAACAGGTAATCTCCTGGCAACAGTCTCAAGCACGGAACTTGAGTTCAATTCATCTACGCAGTTAAAAGACATGAGTGTATTTCGATATAGCATCAGATTATCCAAGAACTCTGCAAGTTCCTCTGGATTATCGTTCAACTGTGATCCGTTACCTTTCACTGTCTCGAAAATACTACGGGATATCATATATGGTTTTCCAAACCTTTGACGTAGTATCTTCATGGCCTCAGTATATCCTTCGTTCGGGGGCATAAACTTGCAGCACTGTATGGCTCTTGCAGCCACACCAGTGCAATATCTCAACAAATACATTAACTTCATTTCATCATTTAATACAAAACCACTCAGCATGACCTCAAACTCTTTGATAAACTGTGGGTAGTCGGCTGGGTTTCCATCGAAGTATCGCGGTTCGAACTTAGGCAATTTTAAACCCTTACTATCCCTTAACGGTGAAGCGTGAACATCAAACTTAACATGCTGAGCATCATACATATCATTACAATTAACAGGCAACTCATCGTGACTTACTTTTTTGTCTGCTTCCATTGTGCCATGTCCCTTTCTTGACCCAGGCATTATCCAGCGTCACCAAAGAATCCAAATTGCGTTGATAATCCTTGTCCAAAGAGAAGCTGGCTGCAGATCTAGTAAGTACACCCAGACGATTTCCAGAAGGCGCCCACGAAGACTTGGAGAAGAATAAAAACTGTCAAGGAACTTAGCCCTAAGTTCCTATGTAATGAAGACTTAAGCGATTGAACCGATAAACACTATGTATTTCCTTCAACTTTAAATCCAAAACACCAGTATTCCTTGAACGAAATTATATTGTTTGGCAATTAAAGTGAAGAAAACTACAAAGTCTGCAAACAAATGTTATGTACAAATGAAGTTATAAAGTACTTTTATTCGTATTTAATTCCAGTCTTCTTTCAACTTGCAAGAGATCGTTCCATTCGCACCTTCAATTGCCTGCCAATGGCTGCCAGACCCAGTAAAACAAACGTTCAATGTTCACGTCCATTGACAGCTTGTTTTCAAAGAATTTATACACAAGCTTTGGCATACAGGCAGCTTTTATTATGTTTTTTGTTGAAGTCATTAACATTCAGGAGCCTTAGCAAAAGATAATAGATAAACACTGGCTACGTGGCTCCAGTGCGCGGACAATATCTCGATAAAATCCTTTGTGACTATCCTCCGTATATATGCTTTTAGACTCACTGACCATTATCTGTGAATCATAGGAAGAATTTAGGCAGGTTTGTAGGTTAGTAGTCAGGAGTGGTGTGTCTTTTGGATAGGAACATGTTCGATAATTAGAAATATTAGTTACCGCGTTTGGTCCCGACACTGTGTCAGCTATCTTCTGGGAAATATACCTTGTCCAAGATGTATACTGTTTACTATGCCAACCAGGAATTGATCCTATATCATGAGTGCTATACGTAGGATCCCAGGTGTTTCTGTTAACTGACGCCAGTGAAAATCCTGCTCGAAGAGGCTAGTAGGAGGCGATGCTATTGTGAAATTTCGATCAATGTGAGTATTCGCTTATTTGTTGCCGGAATAGGAATGAAGTCTTGGTATCTGGATGGAGTGGTTATCAAACCATAGAATGTTTTGTGCAGACATCGGCACATGCTCCCTGTTAGATAGTCAGATGTATGAATGGGTTCTATGGGCTTATTTGGCTTACTGAATGTAGTCTGTAGCCAATGTTTAGGGGGTTTTCTGTAACATTCAGCTGATAGAACATTAGAAGGGGGCTGGCGAACAACAGGTTTGCGTGGTGGATGAGCAGAATAATACCAATTACCTCGCTTTGTTGTTTGTCTGGAAGTAGTGGTTGGATATAACTGGCTTTCCGCTTGAGATCGATTAGGCCTACGTGAAGTAGGTTGTTCTACCACGATCGACTTTCTCTTAGTAAGATGGGTTAAAGGGGCTTGCACCAATATCATATCAATGGGCTTTCGTGTTCGGGGTTCGGAATTTAATTTGTTTACTTCGGTACCTCCTTTCTTATATTTACCTGGTTAATGGTGGCTAGTCGGGCAGCCAGCTCATGTTATGTAGGGTTTCTGTTAGACACCTCTGGCGCTTCACTTTTCTTAGTGGAAATAGGACTTTCTTCATAACGCCTAGGGAACTTGCTAACTTGGATAGATACGATGGACTAGTACTTCACAGTGTGAGCATTGTCAGACTGAGTAGTAACTGACTTATAAGGAGATGGGTGGAATATGAGTGGGATGGGTTTTGATGTTATCTGACTCTTGACGTTTGTGTCAGTGTGCAAACGATGTATTTCAACATTATGCTCCGTTGACTCATCTATGTCCACCATTTCAGTGTCGGGATTGGTGTCTTTATATAATACTTGGCTAATATTTATCAGTGCCTGAGAAAATGTCTGATCCATGCGGTCATCAGGTATATCACTCGATAGAACATCATCTACAGTTGTCGTATCAGAGTTATCAGCATTCAGTGTTCCTGAGCGGCATAGTCTTTGGCATGGTGTTAAATCAGGTGCAACCCTAATATCATTGTAGGGTGTTGAAGAGACTATTATCTTACCAGGTATCAGAAAATCCCTAGATTCTCTAATAGACTCAAACTTTAAAAGCACCGGACATGGATAGTTTGCAGATTTCTTACGAAGACGCAGAAATTGACAGTCTGCTAAGGACATATAACAAACCACCGAACCTTCAGATGGTTAGCGAATATTAGATCTCAGTCTTTTTACGGTACTTACACGTTTAGAACAACTCATTTATGCGAACAATATTGTTTTCAAATTAGATCTCAACAGGCTTAACTCTAATATGTATAAGTTTACAAATAAAAATTCAAATATAAACCAATCATGGTGTTTTGTCTACAGGATAATACGATGGTGAATGTAAATTGTGCAATCTGTCATAATAGTAGTAATGATAATAATAATAGTAATAATAAAAATGGTCTTATCAGTAGTAAGGATGAAAAAGTGAGGCAATCTGTGATAACACGAATAATGAAAAAACAGTACGATTAAACAAACAACTGTTCAGGTGGAAGTAGTCAATAAAGGCTAGTACAAACAAATGAACCGATTAAGTAATGTTATAATGTAAGGGAAATAAATGAAACGCGTTTATAACGAAGATGTGATAAGATTAAGGTATGATAAGAGGGGAGTTGAAAATATAAGTTAGGGGTGGTGTAGAAGTCATTAGTTGGTTATGTCTTAATAGGCCACGGGAGGGATAAGGGCTGTACGAACTTTTTCGAATACATAGTTTAGATTTAATAGTTTGAATGCCTATCGTCTCAGCTGTGTGCAGTAAACGGATACGAAGTCTATTGGAAAGATTCGGTGGGATACGATGAATTAGTTTGAAGGCTCTCGTTTTCTCGATTACATGACCACTATCAAGTAAGTGTGGCAAAATTGAGCTACGTATTGTCATTGTCTGTCCTTTGCCAAACACGATGGGAAATATTCACTAACACGTTGGCCAGGCTGTCGAGTAGAAACCCCAATATAACTGCCCCGCACTTGCAGTTGAATTGATAAATGCATATAGATGTGGCAAAACTATCAAGCTAGTCCTTCGTTTGCGTCCCAATTGTTCTTCGACTAGAGAATGACAAAAATAGGTGTGCTGCATAACATGTTCTTCGCATACTCCTTGAAAGTCTTTGTAATAAAATCTCACTTGGTAAGTCACCATTAAATTGTAACTTAATAAATAGAGGTTTCTTACGTGCAGTCAGAGTCTCCAGTTTTTTCTCCGATGTTTTCATATGTTTCTTTATGAAACTACTCCATCAAGGAATCGTGAATATATTCAAATTCCTTTTGTAAGAGGTATAACTTACACGTTTGACAGACTCAACCGTTGCAAAGACAAAACTTTTCCCGATTACCGGAAAATAGTCTTGGGGATATAAAAAAGATTGTTGTATTATCGAAGTATCAAAAACAACAATAAACAGCTATACATTGCAAAATAAAGTCAGACTTTCCTTTAACAGTGTTTCCTTGGGATAAAATCCTTAGTTCCAGGTAGTTAGAAAGGGTATCAGAAGATTACGGGTTGTAGATTCCACAAGTGAATACTATATATAGTTCCGAGCGCTAGAATATAATCTTTGTTAAGTATGGATATATGGATATTGTGAGGAACGTGGCTAATTTCCGAAAGAAAGTTGAGAAATGAATCCCACAGAGCCAGAACATCTGTAGTGCACAATAATAACTTTGGTCTGTAAGGAGCTGGTGAGAAGCCAATGAAATAAATGAAGGCACCATTTTATTCTGCAAAAACTGTTGTTCTTTCTTTACTCGAATTCATTAAGGAGAAATTTTGTATCCATTGGTATTTGTGAATTTGACGGAATTTTCGGACTCAGAATTCGTCACTGCAGTCTATATTGTGTTCGTTATACCTCATAAACCACTAATGTGTGTAAATTTTGAAGCCTTTATGTTTCTTTTTAGCACAAGCTATCTCAGATTGCCATCTTTATCAAATATTTTGGACATTCTAATTTTCTAAGAAGAATTTACATATCCTAATTAATGACATTCATCTGTAACCCACATATTTTCATGCCTGTAACAATGACTGGATACCTTGCGAGAAGTAAAATTATTGTCACACCATTCCAGTGGGAGTGGGATGTGACGTGGCCCTCCCGAAACCGGTTAGATTCAGTAGAAGCAAATCCTGTGTGGACCGAATCGTAACAATGCGCCACATTGGCGAACAGAGCCTAGAACATCAGTTGATCTTCGTCAAAGGTGAAAAGACCTGTGATAATATGAATATTTGCTTCACTTCTTCACTACGAAGTGAAGCAAATATTCAACAGCTTCACAGTAATGCTATATGTCAGATGATTCACCTCAGAGAGCATGTCGGTGGCACAGTGGTTAGGACTCTCGCCGACCATGCACATGGTCCGAGGTTCGATCCCCTGCCGGCGCACACCCGATATCTATGGTCGGCCTGAATTTGGGCTACCGATATCCATGCTGAAAATTCCATACTTGTACTTAAAATACGGTGTGGAATCAAGCTGTAAATCAAAATAAAAAATAAAAATAAATAAATGTCAAAGTTCTTGGAGTGAAGACAGGAGTAAGACAAGGCTGTTGATCATTCGTAATGATCTTCCTGTTTGTGAAGCAGAAGATAGCGCAACAGACCGTGGTGAGTGAGAAGACACTGATATAGTGAATTGACAACAACACCCTTGATTATCTGGACTTCGCAAACAACTAATGTCTCGTAGCATAAACTAAAGATTTTATAATTGAAAACTAACAAGAAGTCATGGAAGTCAGGATTTCATGTGAACACAGGAGAGATAGGTGTGATGAATGAATGGGAGAAATCCGAGAGAAGTGTCCGCTTTCACTTACCTATTGGGCATCATCATTTCAAACATAGAACACCTGGGTGAGTATGAGTATGTTAAAACCAGTCTAGAACGGATAAGCGATCAATACTTTGAAATAAGTGTGGAGATTTACATCATTCAGAACAAGGGAACAGATCGAAATTTCAAACACTGGTGTCAAGTTAGTGAGTGTTTCTATATGAGCCAGAGACTTGACGTGTACATCAATATAGACATTCCTAACAGACTGCAGTATTCCATCAAAAACTGCCTTAGTTACCTAGGTACTTAACATAAGATGACCAGCTAGAGAGAGTGAGCAAATAACAAGGGAATTTGTCAGCAAAATTACAAACAACGTATTGCTCAGAAAATATGGAGATGGATTGGACATATGCTAAATTTAACTTTCGATTGACTGCGAACCATCAAAATTTATCACTATGGTAAGAAAAGAAAATATTCAGATTGCAGTTCTAAATAAAACACAGGCCTTAAATAAGGGCAGACACGTTTTCTGGAAACGTAACTTGAGGTCAAAAACGGAAGACTGGAATGATTCCTGCTCAAATGACTCCCATAAGAACCACATTGACTCTTTATAGCTCTTTATGAGTAATAACTTTGATCTATATTAAGCATGAAATGTTAAAGTATTACCTCCGTTATTGCCCGTCAAATTTATGGCTAAAATATTTTACAAGAAGTGCAATCAGACGCAATGTTTTAAATTCTAGAGTGAGTTTGTTTAAGCTTTTCAACTTAAATCGCAAAATTGTCTGCTACAAACAAAGGGTGTACCTTTTTTCATTTTCATTGGATTTCAAGTCGATATTTTACTTATTCCGATCATGAGTGACGAAGAGAATTTGAGAAAGATTATGATGATGGGTTTTGCCGATGAGGACGATATAAGAGCTGTTCTAAAGTCCTGCAGCTCAGATGTAAACGAAGCACTTTCTGTATTAGCGTCTGAAGGTATATATTCGAAGCATAATAGTGCCTTCACACCTGAAAAGGTAAGAAAACTTGTTTCTACTGTTTCCTACGGTAAATTCCCAGCATTTCAATTTGTTAGGCACATTATTTCCCGCTGTTTAAGTTTATATTAGTTAATATATTTACCACCGGAACGGAAAAGAAATTAACCAGCCTGGCAGATTTAAACGCTGATCTTACTCTGGCAAAGAATAAATGTTCGTTTGTATACTGAATTAATACTTTTTATTGAGCGTATATCTAGAATAATAATTATAGACTGTTTTTATGTTACACTTTATATAACGTTTCTAAATAAAGTATCTATTCTTTGCTCGTTTATTTAAGATGGACGTTCATTCTGAATCGGTTTCTTCAATTTTTAACCAACTTCTGATTCCTTATTATAGTTCTTAGAATTTGAATTTCTCACTTTTCTGTAAAAGTACTACTGAATTTCAGATTCGTAATGTGTTATCCTGGGTAACGATGTTGATTTTAGACGTCAGTGAATCTTAAGTAAACTACACCTTCATTCTTTGTATCCTTCAGCATGTCTTTAGAGTCCTAAGCCTTATATGGGTGTCTTATTCTCAAATTTAGAGAGGTTTTTAGATGATTTGGCTTTTCACTAGATTTCTTTTTTGACTCTTTTGGAATAAGAGAGACATGCTAATCTTCTTTATATGATTAGACTTTAACTTCTGCTTTGTCACTGACTAACATATTCAACAAAAAGTGAAATCTTAATAAAAGAATCAGTAACTCGTTTAGAGTATCTCTACCCATCATTTCTCAGTAAAAGCTAACATAGTGATCCTCCTTTTTATAAAGAAGTTGGAAATTTATCCGATCACTAGGTTACAGTTTTTGACTGAACGCTAGTAACAAATACCTTGAGAAACCTTCAAATTTCGGAATTTCATCTATTTCTATTTTTACTTAGGCTTTTCCAGGAAAGTTAACAATTATAACGAGTGTCACAAAAATTTAAAACTGTTAAAGAAGGTGAGGTACTAAGAGATGCATGGAGGGGACGTTTTAGGAAGTATCGGTTCACAAAAATATGTACTCAACAAAGTAGTTGGTTTGTGAATTCTTCAATGACAAACCGATAATCGGGATGTTAAGACGTATGTTAATGGTAGCTTTTGCTATACATGCATAAAATCTTCCCAAGAAGTTAGTGGAGATTTCCGCTATGTTGTTTTTGATTTGGATAATTACTGCCGGGAGGAAATCCATCTTTTTACGGAGTTATTTTATTTGTGAATACTGTCTTGTGATATATTTAACGAAGAAGAAAAGATTGCCCATATTACACTAGAGACTAACCCTTTTCTAGAAGAAAATAAATTTTTAGCTCCGATGAATTAGTTAGTGTTATTTGTTTCTATGTACATAAATATCTAAGAAATTCTTTCTCTTTCGATGGAGTAAATAAACTCATATTTGAGTACGTAAGATTTCAGATTGATTTCATAAATACTAACAAAATATTTCTACATACTTCTAATGGATTATACGCCATCGCACTTCACATTCTTAAGTTGCTCACTCTGTGAATGGTTTCCTAAGGAGGGGTTGTATTAGCAACCTGTCCACATTACCTACCTCAGTCTGGAGTAGCTAGTTATCTACTGAAAATTGTCTTTCGGATAACGCATTCACTTATAAATATCCCTGTTGAATGCAATGCTTTATTCATTTTTGAGTGTACTAACATTTTACTTCAGATACCTGTAACAGTTGTGGGAATCCAAACTCCCTTTAATTGTTTCTTCGTTGTTAGCTTTTGATTTCTTGTCAATTAAAGACGCATCTATTTTATCAAACACTCAGTCTTCATTCAATGATTTTATAAAAATGTTATTCTTTATAACCTCATCTTTCTAAACAATCCGGCTTGTGAAGTGACCTGGCTTGCAAACGTAGAACCCCACACAAAAGTCCATCATTTCCGGCTGTAGCATTCGATAAAAACACAAAGTAGTAGAGAAACGGTATTCATAACAAAGTAAAAACACATTACATATACAATGGGACATAGCTACTTTTATTAATCCCCACTGTCGGCACTGTTTATCTCAACTTCTAGTTTTCCTCGATACTTCTTCTTTTATCAGGGTTCAAATGATGCCAAACAGTTATCGGAGGGCGAACGCACTGAAACCAGTGGTACCGTTTTAGATGAAAGTACAAGTCCACTTGATAAACTGGCTAAGGGTCATGATATAAGTCATGGTTTTACTTCATCTGAATTCAATAGACTTCAGAGTCGAATTTATACTGAACAATGGGATATACCTTGTTTGAGATCACAATCGCTTGGTCTCTGTTTGTTGGGTACCATCCATGAAATAAGATTTAATGGTTTGAAAACATTTGATTTGTATCCTGAGGCTCAAAGATTCTTGACAAGTTGTCTGAAGGAATGTGTCACCAAAGTAAGTCATCTTTTGTGTTTGTGTGTTTTGTTGACTGAATACTGTTATACTGCAGTAGAGTGCTCCTACTTTATGTAAACTGTGTATGCGCTGTGAAAACTTCGGTGTGAAATTGTTACCATTGATTTTAAATTCATTTATGTTATCACTTCTGAATATTGTAAGAACTATACTGAGAATTTTACCCGTAACTACAAATGAACCATTAATGTTCACACCATTACTTAGAAGTTCTTTGTAGTACTCTTTCTGTAAACCTGCTAACTAAAAGTCTATATTAATTCATCTAAAAATAATCCATTTTCGATGTATGCTTCTAATCACAATATACATTATCCAATCGCACTATTCTCTAAAGCATAAAATCAATGCATCTTGTTTATTCTTAGATCTTAAGGTAGATCTCATGACAGACGCAGATGGACGACAGTATAATCATTTTTGAGGTTTGTAACTTTGAAATGTAAGCGGAATTTAGTCGCATTCGGTTCATACAGCTAGGGTAATCTGCTTAAATGAATGTCTCAATGAGGAGTTCATGATTGTGAAGAGATTACGTGGAAAAAGTGGTTAACCGGAAGAATTCCTTAATAGTAATAATTATAATAATATGAAATTCCTATCAAGGTGAGTTAGTATGGCATCAGTTTCAAAGAAATCTTTGTTCTTAAGACTGAAGTTTCTTCGCAACAACATTAATAAAACAGCAATGTAACGACAAAAGATTGCTGTAGAAAGAGCCGCAGAGGTACACTGTCTCTTCACAATTTTACGCTTGAGAAATAAGGATAAACTACCTCCTCTTGAGTGCAGTTAACCATATTCATCGTCAAATCTCTGAACGTCATCTTGCATGGTTAAGCATGAGACAAACAAGGTCTATTCGCAGGTGGGTTATAGCACATCTTACAGATACTGCGCATAAAGTTGATATTAACAAGACAGCTGAATTAATCTGTCATACTTCGACTAATCTTAATTTCGCTTTTTGATTCCTTCTTCTACGCATAACCGAAGCCATCAGAATCTATCTGAAGAAGCCATATATATGTGTTCATAGGAAATTTTCGCAGCCATCTTCTTTACCTTGGGCATCATAACATGATTACAAAAAAAAATGACAGTTTCCCCCTTCACTTTGAGCCAGTGACAGGGTAGATTATTGCCCTAACTGTCTTATCCTGTCTACTTCGTTTTTAGTCGTTTATTATGTAATGAACTTGCGTACTGGTTTACTTCTCACTTACTCTTCCGTTTTTTTCTTGATTGCTGCAAATATCTCTACGTTACAATTACTGCGTCAGTTTTCTTCCCTAACTATCGCCACTTTGATTTACGGATATTCATTGGTTATTGTTAACAAACTTAAAACCTCAGGATATGAAAATGCCTGAATTGTATTAAAATTGATGTACTCATTAGAGTAGAGACATAGTCGGGGAACTAATTTAAAGGTGAATATTCCTTCATCCGATCCTCTTGAATTCCTAATGTCACGATGCATGTACTGTCTGAATTTTATTAAGAATATGCAGTAAAATCCAAACCATATGCCATAGGTGGGGTTGTCTGTGGTGAATAAATGTTGCTAACAGAACGCATGAAATCTAAATATCACCTGAAGTTAGCTTTATGTCATTGGTTGTTTTTAAGTATGTAGAGGACTGTCTAGCAATCTCAATAACATAACAAGTGTGTAAATGAAAATCCAGCTTAATGAGATGATAGTGTAACAGCATATATTATAAAAAATACTGTAGTGAGTTATATTAATTAAACGGTTACTTGGATATACAGTTAAAGTACACGGCTACAAATTATTAATATAATCTACAGAAGCGTTCACCGCTTGAGTCATATCTACTGGCAGAAGCTGTGTACCGGTTGTGGAATAGCCTTCGGATGAGGATAAGAGGTTCCCGCGAAAATCCACAGTATACAACACGGTTATGAGTGAAGCAAGTAGACAGTGTAGACCAGTGAGAAAACGAAACGACCAGCAGTACACTGTATTTTAGATTGTACTGGAAAGTTATTTATATTCCAACATGAACCGTTTGAAACAAAAGTCATGTACAATGTTTCTAATTTCAACATCTAACAAAAAAGTGTACAATCATATTGTTACGTACTCCATACGGCTCCCCCCTAGAGGTCCGGAGAGACTGCTGGGGACTGTCTCTGTTAGTGAAGTAAATAATAATAGTAATAACCATTTTTATGATAATAATAATAATAAGGGTACATAATAGCATGCATGTACGCGAAAAGGTATTTGGATCGTTTAAAGTTTGAACGCATTTACAAATAGTTCGACAACAACAAAAAAATGAAATTGAAGTTCATGTCAATTAAATGAGGTTGGTTTCTCTTTGCAGAAGCTATGAACAACAAAGAAGGTTATAAATGTATAAACATAGATTTCTATGCATGCAGTCATTAGTATGGGTGAAAAAATGGATTAAAAATTAGGTCATTTCTGAAAAACACAGATACCTGTCTTGTAGCTGAGGTACATATAAATGAATAAATAAATAAATAATAGTGATAATGATCATTTATATTAACAGTGACATAAAAGTGTACAAAAAATAGTAATTGTCATGATAACAGTGTCTAAATGAAGAAAATATAATTTCTTTATTAGTCCACAAAATGAACATAGTGGGCAGGTTTACTGATTTGCCAACCATTACGTGTTTGATATGGAGGATGGATAAGAATTGGTGCCGTTGGAGTTGAATCAACTATCTGATTATTTGTTTTTTGCAGATGTCGGTGTAGGTTCGAAGTCGCTGTCTGTGTAGGCTGGTCTTATTCGATCAATGGAAATATTCTCCTGTTTTCCATTTTTGTTCATTGTAAAGTGTTTTTCTGAACGTTTAATGACTTAGAAGGGACCTTTGTAAGGAAGTTGCAACCCTTTGCTGATGGCGCCGACTTGAACAAAGACAAATTTGCAGTTTTCCAGGCGTTTGTTGACCTGATCTCATCGGAGAGGTTGTCAAGGTGCTGTTGGTTCAAGTTGGAGCATTTGTCTAGTTAGTCGGCTGGTGAAGTCAGAAATATTCACATCTGTCGAAACAGCTGAGGGAAGTAGCTGTCCAGGCAAAGTTAGGTTAGTACCACGAGTGTTGGTTTGTAGGCGTTTGATTGGTTTAACGTTTAATCCCAGTAAGAGAACCGTTGAAATCCAGGGCACACTGGACAGCTGTTTCGTCCAAGTTTTGGACTCTTCAGGAGTACGCACCCATGACCCCACTTAGAACTCATTCCCGGAACCCCAGTTTCCCTGACCAAAACTCACTCACTACCTTATTCATATTATTACTTTTTTTATTCCTTCACGTTCCCCAGTGGAACATAGGGCTTCAAGCTGGAGGCTTGAAGTTTCTGTAGCAGTGTTTATTTTTACAGGATGAGGTTGCTAGCCTCATTCGCAACCTTTCCTCTTTACCAGCTTTATTTCTGGTTTAGCGAGGCAAAGGAGTGTGTCGGCCGGGGATCGAACCCCGGACCATGTGCATGGTCGGCGAGCGTCCTAACCGCTGTGCCACCGACGCACACTATGTGACTTAATCAGAATAAAATTTTATCCATAATAGAATTACCACCAAGGTATGTTAAGAGTCATAATAAACTGTTTTTGAACACACAGTGAAGCGCTGAAATTTGCGAATAGCTATCGCTTCAGCCTATTTCAATAAAGTATATGGAAACTACATGACCACAGGTTAAAATATGTATGGTATGAGCTTGGTGGTTTAATCGCCAAGCCCCTCTCCCCTGCCAACTGTGTGTACAGAAATAATACTTTATTATTCTCAACCTACCTTGGTAATCTTAATCCTTATCTGATTAGATAGATAGATAACCAAACCTGGTGTTGTTAATTATCCTTATTAATTCTTAAATCTTTTTTGTTTTATTTGTGTATTCTAATCGGCCTTTATTTTCAACGTAGTACTAATATTGACTTGACAAGTAAATGTGTAGGAGACCAGATTGTTCGAAATGTATTGCTCAAATACATCACATTTTTCAAATAGAATTTGGGATGATGGTCAATCATCTAACATGCACCTCTACCTGTTAAGCAAGCAAGTAAGCAAGTGGGTGAGTGAGTGAGTGAGTAGACAAGGTACCTCATAAACAAACCCCTAGATGACTCATCCTTTGACGAAGAGATTAAGTGTACAAATGTGGAGATATTTAGAAATGAGAACACCTAAGTATGATTTAACGACGAATTTGTTTGTGTGTTGTTAATGTTTAGAATGAGTCATTCAATGGGATATATTTTTGTGTGAAAGTGCTGTCTGTCAGAGGACAGACAGGCAAAAATTCATCATATGACAGAATAGGTGGCCTTATTGTTTGATTGATTGATTGATTGATTGACTGACTGACTGATGTTGGTATGATTGAGACATGTCACTACGTTTTCCCGATAGATTATGGTAACTGAAGGTAAACGACATGTGTTGCTAGGTGGTTATTCAAATACATTAGAGTAAATTTGTCCAGATACTAGGTCACTACTCATAATCCTATATTTTTGGTATGACTGTTTGTTTTCATCAGTGTTGAGAATGTAGTTGGCTCAATATTTTGAGTATTTAGATGCCTTGACAACATGTCGCCTTGTGCATGTAATGGGAATAAATATGTCCGAGTACTAGATCACTCATAATCCCTAGATGTTCTGAATGATTCAGCAACATTCAGCTTATACCGTCAGTTGGATGATTCAAAGTCTAAGATGTAGGTGGTATTATGAGAATGTGACAGATTCCAGTATCTAACCTACCATAGTGTGTTTTTATCCCGCTTTATAGTCCTGTGATATAGTTAACTCATCACCCTGTCCACTAAGTAACTCGAAAGCGAGAGTAGCATTGAATCTAATACTGAGTGTATGTGTGTGAAGACAATTTGTGGTATGCTTAGACTTTTGGTTGGTTCATATTATTGGGTAACTCTGATACACTTATTCAACTCCGTTTATACATTGACTAATTTTAACAATTACGTTTGTCACAACTCATCACTTTCTTCACTATAGAATCTCTTAGTTTTTAAAGGCGAGTGTAAATATTTTATAACAACAGCAAATGCATTATCTTTCAATAGTTGGTTTGTAAGGATTAGATTTGTTTTTATGAGTTGATCACGGGTTGAAATCAGTTGAAGAACTCGTAAAAACAAATCTAATCCTTACTAACCAACTACTGAAAATTTTAATCTGATGCTCGCTATTGACTTGCTACAGGACGGAGTTTCCTGGAGTCAGTTCTAGTGAGAAGTCGTGACCAATGAGGTCCATCCAGTCAAATGTGTGAGGATGGATGTCTCACCGATGAAATTGGTTGGTCGTCGCGCTAAATTACGAATTGGTAGAAGTTAGAATTCATGAACTGGCCACTGAATCGGGTCCCAGTGGCTGAATGGTATACGAACCAGCTGACCTTGTAACCGGAAGGTCGTGGGTTCGAACCTCACAGCGTGGGTGCGTACTGCCGATGATTCTCAAACTAGGCTGATGAAACAGTTGGATGTCCAGTACTCCCTGGTTTCCAGTGGTTCTCTAACTGATATCAATCCGTGGTCAACTCGTAAAATACATTATCGTTTTGAGTTAAGAGGGTTAAATTACTGCAAATGAAGCTTAGAACTTTTGCATTAGATTCAACGACAGGCTGATGTCAAGTAAGATGAAATAATTCCTCAGTACTCTGTTGCCTAAAATGTGTCAGTAGCTCAGATGTAAAATGCTTACCAACCTACATAAGTGGTTCTGGGTTCGATTCCTTGCCCACATACTTGTCAACATCGCTTAGCCGGTAGGCAGTAAGCCCAGGAAAAAGAGTGCAGATTAGGCATGAAGCCACTAAATCTTCAAAGTTTAAGGCTTGAATCCGTATGTGTTCCATTTTGGAACACGGAAAGAAAGTGAATAAAAGCCCCTCTAAGATTAATTTCTTATTCAGACAATACCTGCCTAGGATATTCAATATAGGCATGCCATCGTCCTTCAAAATATTTTCAATTGTCACTACTATTTTTAGTAATACACCGATTTCTTTCTCCTATCCTAAAGCTAATGACATCTCAAGCTGTATTCAACTGGGATCGTGATACTCTAGAAGGTGTACATAATATGCTTGAATTAATAATTCGTTTAATTTGTGAATATATGGCTGTCCTGAAAGTGACAATTCTTGAAGAGATGAAAGAAGGCAGCACCGACGATGATACTGTACAAACATCGTCTGTGAAAAATAAACGTATTCAATCGCTTGAAGCATTAAATTGCAGAACATTTTTATTCACTGAAACATTTCAACTACTTTCTATGATTTTCGATTGTGAAACGAATTATCATCAGTTGTGCCGAGATAGAAATAGCAATACTGGAACGTATGCGTAAGTTGGCATTCAACCGTTTATTTCTGTAGTTATCATTATTATTATTATTATTTTTATATTATGCTCTGTTGAGCACAGGATAAGCGAATAGTTATAACATCAGGCTGACATCTACTTTGAAGATGGGAAACGAAATGTTTTGGTCGTCTGATGATGTATTTGAGAAAACGTTTCAGCCCAAGTGAATTGGTTCTGATCAGGATCTTACGATAGATACAGAGCGCCAACTCAGTGTTTTTTTTGCAACTTGCATCATCTCTGTAGCAGCCGTTATATCGCACAGCTGTTCTTTTTGTCCTAATGTGTCTTGACGTCTCGATTCTGCTTTTTACATCTTCATCTGGTCTTAGTCTAATGATCTTAAACTAAATCCTTCCAAATGTCAGACTGTTAATTTCAGTTTCCGATGTAAAAGAAAGTAAAATGAAGCTGTTAGTTCCTATGACCGTTGCAAAATTGATGATGGTGATATAGAAATCAAGTCTGAAGTTAAGTATCTTGGATTAATTCTTTCTACTGACCTATCATGGTCTTCTCATGTCTTCCCATGTCATGGATAGGCACTTGATGTCATGCAACAAATTTTCTAAAGGAGTTTTGTCAGCCTGTGAGCATCCACTGCAGCACCCGCAGCTCCGACCTTGTGTCTCCTCAGGTAAAACTAGAAGTCTTTTCAAAAGACTTTACGCACATACGTCTAAGTATAAAAATTCCACTATACCATATTTCGCACGTACTTTATGTGATGAGAATAGTGTTAGGCACGAACTAACTAACTAACCTCCTTTGCACTAGTAAATAAAGCATTTCCTCCACCTTGACAACATCAAGCTTTATTGGTATTGTTCTTCTTATATTTATAATCCTCTCAGTTCTTTGTTTTTATATGTTTATTTTTTCACAAGTGTAAACATCATTTAAGCTGTGTTATAACTGTTAATTTTTATCTTTCCCCTCACCATGCTGCTATATCAACAGAACATTAGATTCAATAATCTATAACATGCTAATATTTCCAGACTGAATCGACAATACTGTTTGAAACAAACTCACTGTTATTATTATTATTACTTTTCTCAATTCGTACTTCGAATATTTTTGACTTTATATCGTAAAAGCGGACAAATTCCTCTGGTTAATTTTATTTTAATTTTTAATTTCATTTATATTTTGAGAAAATCAGATGCAATATTGTGACAAATGCTGAGAATTCCATTCTGTTCTATAAGTAATGTTATTTGGAATAAAGTAGATTATTACTATTATTATTATCTCTTCCTCATGTAGCTGGAACGATGCTTCCCGGAGAAGTTAAGGAAATGGCCATTTTTAGATTTCTGCCGTTGATAGGGATTAGTGATTATTGTTGTTGTTCTTGGTTGGTTGGATATCTCCGTCATCACCTCTGTCTCCTCTATATTTACTTTCAGTCCTTTCTTCGTTGCTTCTTCTGCCAGTTTGTTGGTTTTCGCCTGCAAGTCTTCAAGTTTGTGTTACATGAGACATAAAATAGTCGGTGAATTTTCAACGCCAATATTAAGTCAGCCAGTTCTTTTAGATCGGTCAGAAACTTGTTGTGTGCGTCACAAAAAGCATTTCGAACAGTTTTTTCAGACTTTTATCAACAGCCTCCTTGGCTGACTGGATACTGAAGATCAAATTGCTGGTCAGAAAGAATTAGGAACAAGAAACTCTGGTAGGGAACCAACCAATCAAGAACCTATTGCTCAACGAATATCCCGAAGGAAATGGAGATGGACTGGATACACGCTGAGTAGACCGACTGGTGACATCACGCTCCAGGCTATTGCTCAAGTGGTACCCGAATGGGAAACGAGAAGCTGAGTATCTGTCCGAGGCTGACATAGAGGCGATCATGTGAGAAGTATGTGAGAGCCTATTGGCAGTCTTGAGGTCAGCTAAAGAGGGCTGCAGAGAACAGGAATGTGTGGAGATGTGATATTGAAGCCCTGTGTTCCACTATGAACCCAGGGGAATAGTAATAGAAAAAATAATAAAGACGGGAGGTTTTCCGTCATGTATGCTTTAATCCAGTTGCTTGCGTAAGGTGGAACGACATGGTACGTCATGATGTCGAGATTAGATGAATCGTTTAAGACAAAAAAAGTAAGCTTCATCGATTGTGGTGTATGAGAAATATGTTAAGTGTACAAAACTACTTCTGTCATCATCAAGTAATACTAAGTAAACAGTTAGGGGTGGTCAAACCAAGAGATACCATCAGCGCATGAAATCACCAACTGTCGTCCTGATGTAGGTCGCCTGGCTTGTGTCTTTGGGTTAGGGTGAAGCTAAGAACTGGAGGTTAGAGATCTTCAGTGAAACGTTTCCAAATTGTTTATAAAAGGGTAGAGACATTCCCTGTGTTTCATGAAATTATTTTATTTTCCCTCAACGTTTGTGTCAGTTTCATACAATAATCTTGGCAAAGTTCTACTCTGTTGATTTTTTTGGTCTGGCATCTTCAATGGTAGGTGACACAACTGCTGTGAGAATTCCTTCCAGCTCACAACGGGTGGAACGAAACTTCAGAGTAAACAAATAAGAAGCACATTCCAGACCGCGTTTTTGAGGTGAATTTATCTGTTGGTTATTCATAAATAGATGACAGTCTGGATATGTGTTTGTCATGTGGGACCTGAAAGCGGAACACGGCAAAAATCAATGGGGAATTCGCCTACAATGTCGTTTTTAACCTACAGTGTTGATCTGTACTATCTACTAGTCTGGAAATTTAACTGGCCGACCTTCAGTCTAGTGTTTACACAATGTAATTTTGTCCGTCAAACACTACTTGCTGATTCGTACAAGTAGTTTATTATTGTTATTATTCTGTTGGGTTCTGAATGGGATATTCGGGCTTCAGGAGTACATCTCCACTTCACACTGTTCTTTAGAGTTCGTTTTATCTGGCTGCATCGTTGACCATACGTTTCTATTTCCTCCTCACACGTTCTCCTCCTTGTCACCCTCGGACAAACAACCAGCCATTCGTTTCCTACTTGGCCTGGCTCTCAATGTCACTCGCTGGTCTCCTTTGGTATATTAGTCGGGCGATAGGTCCTCGGTTGTTTTGCTTCTAGAGTTTCTTGTTGCTTAACCCTTCTGATTTTTAAAGATAGCTACTGACCTATGACTTCGGATGATAGACAAGCTCGTGTTACTAATTGGTGGAAGGTAAAGAACAAGTGTCATTTAATTCTGATTCTATGTCACCATAGTTTCGTGATCACTTATCTCTGAAAACTTTTCGGGGTAGTCTATTATTGTGAGAATTACAGTATTTTCAACACTACAGTCACTAATATCTCCTACTTTGTCTAAGTTGTCTGTAAATTTAGGAAGTGGTCAGCACCTGATTAGACTTCATCCTAAAATTAAAAGCCCCGATTAACAGAATCACTCACTGTTTGTTACGTAAACGGTGTGTTTAATCAAGTTCTCTTGACTGTCACACTGATGATTTCTTCGATGGTATAACGGTCACGTTTTAATTACTTCTTAAAACTCCTTAGGATATCATTGTTTCTTCGACATTTCTTTATGCATTCATACATCATCTATTATTACTTTATTGTATTCCTTAGCGTCCCGAGTACAACGTCGGGCTTTAAGCTTTGAGTTTGAAGTCTCAGTATCATCGGTGTTGTTTTGTTTGTTTTTTTACGGGATGAAGTTGCTAGCCTCACGCCCAACCTTAGAATAGCGAGGTTTGGACACGTGTGGTCTGTATATCAAACTTTGGACCACTTCCGTGGTTGGCGAGTATTCTGTCGATGAACAACCACCAACTCACTTCTAACCAGCGGCTACTGGATAGCTGTTTCATCCTAGTTTGGGACTTCCCATCAGCTCGTATTCACAGAGGTTTGAACCCGGAAACTTCAGGCTTCCAGACGAGCTCGCTAACCATTCAGCTATTTGGACCCAACCTGACCTTGCTAAATATTGTCAATTATCTGGGTTACTTAACGAGTTTCAATCATTATCCGAAATAAATTCTCTGTAGAATGTCATTTATCACTGGATTTTGTTTCCAGAGATCCATTCAATGACTGGAGTCAAATTTCTCGTCAGCATATGGGAGATATTGTCTTCGCTGAAACACTGCCAACACCACGAAATTTTTATCTTGTCAATCTGCTCAACTGCTTTGGAGTTTATAATGGTTTCAATCTACTCAGTTGGTTTGCAATTCAACCTTGGTCTAACATAAACGTGAGTTTTTTAAGTCTTTTCATAGATTTGTTTTCATTATGTTATTAATGCGAATAACAATTTATTCGCAAACTCTATCTATATGTGTTTTCTTCGTAAGCCTACATTATGTCCTGGGCTAATTTAAACGACACCTGAGGAGAAGTTTCCAACCAGGTTGTCTAATGGTAACTTACTAGTCACCGTCATTTTCACAGAAGTTGATTCTAGAGAGTGTTAATGGCACAGAATGATAGGCTACAGCTTTGAACGACAATGGAATAGTCATTGCTTCAGGATTTTCAATGATTTCTGTACCAATCTTTGTTCAGAGTAGTTTTCGTTACCTGGAAAACCACTGAAGTTCTCAAAGGTTTGTAGAGACAGATTTTTCAAACTTAAGACTTCACAGGAGTGTTCATTTATGGTATTATAATACTACAAACTTAAGTTCAGCAGGTGTTTAGTGAGAATCTATAGTTGATGGAGTTTCTTGTGAAGACGGTTATTAACCGATGGCTTTGGATGGTCGATGGTTTATATTGCTAACTGGCAGAAAATGAAAAACAAGAGTCATTTTATTCAGACTATGTAAGTATGCGCTCACTTAACTCCACTAATCTTCTGGTAGACACTTAGTGAGAATTACACTCTTTTGAACATTACATTCACAGGCCGATATCCACTACCTTGATGTACCAGTCAGACTTGTATATATCAATGATTTAACGAGCTTTACTGACTGAAAGACATATTTCTGAAGACCTCACCACGACAGAAGAGCCAAACAAACAGCTGTTAGACTATAACTACTCACAATCATTAAAGCTGCTAACACTGTATGGTAGGGGTCTGAAGGTAAGACTGTACCGATGAAGGTCTTAACAGCTGCAAGATATTTCTGTGAAACGAGCAGAAAGCCAGCTTTTTCGACTTTCCCTCTTAAGGCGAGGGGGTGTAAAATGTTTTTTACAGAAATGGTAAGTCCAAACTTACCCATTATTGGTTTTACATGCAAATGAAACTCTACGCAGTCATCTTAAAGCAGACAATGTGTGGCCGTCCTAAAGCAGTGGAAACCTGAGCTGTGAGGTTACTCTAAACTACTAAGTCAAGTGATCGAAAAAGAAATAAATCTTATCCATGGGGATAGCATGACTGTACCAATCATCTGTTGATTTAATTCTTTGAACGCACAAAGTTTTTATCCCTCAACCATCCTATTTATCTTCCTTTCCTCAAACTCTATATCCACTTCTAATACTGTTCCCCATACAGTTTCTTAATATGCTCTTAACTCTGCGAACACTGTCAGGAACTTAACGTCTCAGAAGCAACATTCCTCGTCTCTTAAAACTTGATATTAGAGCTACCAATGTCTAAGCCATGCGTTAAATCACACAACAGGTCTCACTTCGTAAAACTGTGGCCTCTCTGTCGATACTTGCTAACCCCAGGTATAATTATTTACTTATTATCACCTAGTCGGAATAGTAAATCTGCAGAATTCATTCTACGGATGTTAAGAGATTCTTCAGATAGACGTCTAACATCCAACTTAACCTCACATTGGTCGTACAACTATAGTCTAGGCTATGAAAGCTGCCTTTTAGCTTAAAACTAGACGAAACGGCGGGACGTGATGGTTTAACTCCATAGTTGTTTGAAGATGATGATGGTGATTACCTGCTGACCAGCAGGAACTAAGATTAGAAGTATCCATACAGTAGATATTATGAATTCCCTGGAATAATTTGAGCAATGAGTCAGATTGAATGATTATAAAATTACTTAAAATAGGCCGAGCATGTTAAAGATTTTGATTTTTTCCTATACACTATGCAATTATTCCAAGTAATTCATAGTAGGAATTAGTTTGTGAAAGACCAAGAGAGTTCATCACATTGTTGTAGATCGCTGATCTGATAAACTTAGAGTTAGTTAACAAGGTGTCTAACATCATGGAATTCACTGGATCTTAGGAAAAGCCAACTATAGGATCCAGCAGGTTTCGCTCTCTAACAATGGTGAAAACCCTTATCATTCGACAACAATACTTACCAGTGTATGAGATTTTCTGTAGACTTTTCAATTAAAGATGATATTTAATCCTTTAGATCTAGAACCACTGAAGCAAGTGTATTGACATGCATGGACTAAAGAAATATCATATTATGCTAATCAATGAACTAGGCAGATGAAAATGTGTCACCGGTCCATGTAATCATGGAATGTTAATCTGAGCGACATATGAAAATCTGTAGGCTGCTTGGTTGACATCCTCAGGATGCTAAGATCCAATGACTGCAGAACATGACTGATGTGTTTCAAAGTTGTCTAGAAATGAACAAATGTATTCACATATTTCGGATTATGAACAGCTTCATAGATTGGTTACAGGGTTTCATCATGAGTTGACATCAGTTAGAGAACCATAAGAAAACCACCACTGGAGTACTGAACAGCCAGCTATTTCGACAGCCTAGTTTGGGAATCTTCAGCAGTACGCACCCACCACAGGGGTTCGAACCCAGGACCTTCTGGTTACAAGATGAGCTAGCTCTTAGGCCATTCAGCCACTGGGACCCAATCCAATGGCCTATGTATTCTTACTTTCGCCAATTCACGACATTGCGCGACCACTAGCCAATTTCTTTAGCGAGTATTTGTCCTCACACCCGACCTGCTGCACCCTACTGGTCACGGCTTCCCACTAGAACCCCAGGTAACTACCCACCTGAATAGGGCCAGTCGCTAGTGAGCATCTCATTGATATTCAAGTATTGATTTGTAGGGATTTGATTGATTAGTTAAAGGATTTCGTCATGAGTTGGCATCAGTTAGAAGACCATTGGGAAACCAGCCAGGGAGTACCGGACAGTTGTTTCGTTCTAGTTTGGGACTCTTCGGTAGTACGCACCCAGCAGGGATCTTCATTGAATTATGTTCACTTACTCCGACCCGGCATCATCAATGTTTGTCTGTTGTAGTGTAATTTCTGTTTCTGTCTCCTTATTTTGTGTGCTTTTTCGAGACGTTCCAGTTCGAAGTGATACACACCTTGGAAAAAAGTTCTACAGTGACTTTTCACCCAGTCACAGCACAGTCAAGAGGTTTCAAAACTAATTTAACTTCTCGTCACCTTCGCCTTCAGATGAAATAGCATATCACACATTCCAATGTAAGTAATCATAAATTAATTCTGTTTAGTGAAGGTTCAATCAACTGTAAATAAATTCTTATCACATAAATAAGTTAAATGGATGAATTGCTTACGAAATTAGCGAAAGCAAATAATTCTACCTTTCAAAATATTAGTACACAAAATGTCCAAATATTGGTTGTTTATAAAGAATTCTAATTTCAATGATAATAGTAAGCCTAGGCATATAGTAAAACATGTTTCTGCCAAATACAAAATCCATTTGCTCAGTATTCCCACCGCTCGTCAATCATACTATTCTCACTAAGATTGTCCAGCTCAGTATTGATCTTTTTTCATACGCTAAAATGTTATCCACAATTGAAACTTGTGAAGTGTTAATAAATGAACTGGGTTTTAATTGTTTTGAGAATGTAAATTCGATGAGGCGAAGTGTAGAGGTTTATTATCCTGATTTTGCAGTATTCACAAATCACTGACTTTTTCGTGAACATTGTAGCTGTTTCAACTCATTTACCTATGTGGATATCTATTTGGGAAAACATTATGATCTACTTGGGTGTTAGTTACACTGATACATTCAGTTGGGAGTCGTGGACCGATATTCCGTGCTTGGTAGCATCTATCAACAAAGAGTACTCACAATCTTCAGAATTGTTTTCATGTGATTCGCATTTATCTTTGTCAGTGCAGAGGTCAGTGACTCTGAAATAATGGTGGCAATTTTGTGACACAAAATTGGATTGGAAGTCGTTTGATATTATGTAACCTTTGTTTGGAATTTAATGCCGAGGATGTCATGAAGACTAGTGATGGAACATTGAGGAGTAAATGTCAAAGCTCGGAGAACACTAAATATTGTACAGTTATAGGGCTTAGCACTAAGCTATTCAACATATCTGTCAACTCTGTGAATCTAGTATCAACTCATGACATGCAACAGTATAATGTCACATAGCTTTGAGACTACGCTGCACACTTGGTAGACAGATTTCATGCAATCCCCTTAGAATTCTGATGTAGTTGTATTCTCTGAGCTGTATAGGGGTTAACTGCAAAGTTTTCACTGTCGTACTAGATAACATCCTCGGCGCATACTTCAATTTGAAGCAAGCCTTTGGAATTCTCCACGAATCTGTTCGTCAGCTCTCCTGGTAAGCTCCAACATGACTGGTTGTCTTCGTATATTTTATCATCAACCTCTAGTCCACGTGTATTGGTAATGATTGTTTCCTGGACCTGGGAGTTCATGTGATTTCAATCTTATGGATTGGTAAATCTTGTCTATACCTCAATGTGTCTGTTGATTTCCAATTCACTTGAATACCATGCTTCTAGATATTCTCTGATGTTCTTAGCGTTTCCTCTGACTAAGATTTGAAGACTATCTCAATCGAACTGGTGTGCGTGGTTATCTGTATGCAGCGATATGAAGGAGTGAATATCGCGTCTTTCTACAGCCAGTGTATGTTCATGGATGCGAAGAAGACGAAGAGGGCGTCCACTTTGATCAAAATAATGTTTTCCACAGTTATTGTAATTTATCTTGTAGATGATGTTGGTTGATATAGAGCCAAATGAAGTAATTTTATTGGTTTGTATATAACATCAATACCTGAAGGTTTAAAGAGTCATACAGTGATTTCTGAGACGTCCTTTATACACGTCACGATGATTTTCTTTGTGTTTTCTTTGGAGGCCTTCGATTTGGTTGGTTGGGTAGAGGGTGGATGTCTTTTGATGGAGTTTCGTGCATATCCATTCTTTCAGGAGACGTCCATGAGATATTTTTCTTCAATTTTCCTTAAGTTAGAAGTGCTGCAATGAGTCTTGAATCTCTTGAATACGTTTGTAGGCAACTGTTTTGTGTGTTATTCGTTTGTTGCTGTTGTGATTGGGTATTTGGTCTGTGCGAATTGATTTACTGTAAACTTGAGTTTCTAATTTTTCTGTGATTGTTGGTTTGACTAAGACACATAAAAATGGAGTTTTGTCCTCGGATTCCACTTCTCTTGTGAATTTGATGTCGTTGAAGATGTTGTTTATCAAGTTGTGAGTGTTTTCTAAGTCATTTCTTCTGATTATCACGAGTGTGTTATCCGCGTAAGGTATTCGAATTTTCGTTTTAATCTTTTGTAGGGTTATGTTCTCAAGTCTTTGCATAACTGCTTCTGAAATCAGTCTTGATATGGGCGATCCCAACCGGTTGAAAGAACAAAACTACACCAAAATCATTCACATGAGCTTCAATATCAGTAACCCTTTCATCAATTATTTCAGATGCTGCTCAGTTCTTTTAGATTTTATGGTGAAATTAGTATTATTGCAGACGATGAAATATCGTTAGGCACGTTACAGTTTTCAAAGTCGTCATTTTCTCTATCTCCCTCCTTGAAGTAGAAAGACAACCTAGCTGCATTACTGGTCGTTTGAGATAAATACCCTGGCGTTATGGGATCTGTTCCAGCCATTTGTATGACTTTGACTCCAACAACAACAACAACAGTTTTACCTTTTGAGAGTACTGCAGCAGTTAGTTTTAGTCCTGCCATTACTCAAGTTCATTTGGGCTGCCAGAAGGGGTCAACAACAAGGAACCCTAAAAGGTAACCAACCAGTTAAGAGCCTATTGCTGAAGAAATATACTGAAGATAATGATGATGGATTGGACGTACGCTGAGAAACTACTGGGTGACATCACGCCCCAGGAAGTCCGTCGAGTTGAACCCTAGTGGGGAACGACAAGTTGGGCGTGTGTGTGTGAGGGTGACATGAAGGATGTGAAAGCTTATGGGCTATTGTGGAGCCAATTAAAGAGGACTGTAGAGAAGAAGATGAAATGGACATGGACTGATGAAGCCCTATGTTCCACTCGGAACCTAAGGGGATAGTAATAATAATAAACTACTCAACCTATATTTTCGGTTCTCCAGGACCTCCTATTATTCCTGTAATAAATAGGCTTCATTACTGATGACAGTTTACAAGCACATCACTGCTTGTATTCACTAAGTACATTAAATGACCTAATAAAGTTGAGGGGAATGAGTGAAATTCAACTGAAACTGAACGAGAGTCAGGTTAACAGCGGCGGTAGACATTCAATAGAAGGGGGTGATGGAAGAAAACAATACAAGTAAAAAGCAAAAACACAAAAATTACATATCCAATGTAGATGCAGATCAGGTCCATTGTAGATATAATGACAATGAACGAACTTATTCTTTTGTATGCAAACTCCAGGATTTAACATGTAAAAATCGCTATTGCTTCTGAAGTTTGAAGAAGTTTGATTCGTTGAGCTCTTTCAGCGAGATTCTCGCGTATACTGGAGATACCTTTGATGTTGATTTGTGGGTTAGTTTGGTGTCCAGATTCGATCTGGTGTTGAGGGATAGAGCTGTGGCAGGGGAATCGTTTTTCTGCTTCATAAAATCACGGGGTAAGTGTTTTATAATACGCTTGGATAGCAAACGCCGAGGATAGAACAAAGACCTGTGATTTTATTGGTTGGAGGGTTTCATCATGAGCTGACATCAGTAAAAGAACCATTGGGAAACCAGCCAAGGAGTACTGGACAGCTGTTTCGCCCCACCTAGTTTGGGACTCTTCAGGAGTACGCACCCACCGCCAGGGTCCGAACCCAGGACCTTCTAGTTACAAGGCGAGCTAGCTTGTAGACCATTCAGCCACTCCGACCCAATCCTATCCAATGATCAGCCTATGTATTCCAACTTCTACCAATTCACGACATAGTGCAACCACTTCTCAATGTCTTCTTCGATGAGTTACTGCCTCATCTTCAACCTGCTGCACCTTACTGGTCAGGGCTTCCCACTAGAACCTACCTGAATAGGGCCAGTCGTTAGCGAGCATCAGTTTAATCGTGATGAAATCCTCCAGCCAATTTAACAAAATTCCCCCAGAAGACCAATACCTGTGCTTTTCTTTACTTCCTAACTGATTTAAACTTGTGATAAAAGCGAAGTGTATCATTTTCATACATTGTCGAAGTATTTTAACAGTTATATTACTTTTATGTCAAGTTAATGCGATGGAAATAGTTATGTGTGTAGAGATAAATTGATTTCACTCTTATTATTATTACTATTATCTCCAACCTAGAAAGTCAATTGTATTACATCATACATATATGTATATAAATATATATATACGCACATACATGGATAAGCGTTTCTACTTTTCACTTTTTTGGTCACGCTTAGAATTGTTCTTTTCTTTTTTCTGCTTGCCTTTTCGGTAAGTTTTAACTGGGTTTATTTTCTTTTTTGGCATATTTGCTCATTTCTTTTTTTTTTCTTCGTTCATTTCTTCCTCTTCAAAAATTATTCAGCTCACATCGATATTTCTTCTGCCAATGGCCAAGTGCACCGACTATCTTACTCTGTATACTATGGAGAATTACGCAGCTAAAATAATGTATCGAGTTATCTGGCGTTTATCTAATTTAAACGCAGAAGACTTTAAAGACAGAGTAAGTTTCTCTTTTTGTTGTTTTCGTTTGTTTGTTTGTTTTTTCAATGATTTACAATCAATATTTTCGTGACATTTATGTCTATTTGTGTTTCTTTTTGAGTACGAAAGTTCATTATTACTGTGCTTTATTTTTTACAAAAAAAAAATGTTTAATTGTGTATTTAAGACCACGATGATACCACTACTACTACTACTAATAATAATAATAATAATAACAAGCGAACTATACGGGCCAACCGATGGTCTGATAGCTAGGAGAGTTAGTAGTTAATCGTTTGAGTGCCTTATTGTTCGACTTTCTCCATTTAAACTCAACTATCAGCCTGATTAATATTATTCACCTAGGTTCCAGGTGGAATATAAGGCTTCAGCAGCACATCGCCACCACTCTTCTTAGATGAGCACAATCAGTGTTTCGCCACAGTTTATGGCTCTTCATCAGTACTCATCTAACGGGCGCGAAGCCAGGACCTCCTGGTGTCAAGATGAGCTCGTAGACTATTCAATCACTAGGACTCAATCTGGTAGACCTTGAATTCCAACTCCTGCCAATTCACCATATGTAACGCACCCTCCAATTAAATTTCTTGTGCGAGTAACTAGAGGCACCCGAATTAGAACGAAACAGCTGTCCAGTACTCACATCTGGTTTCCCAATGGTCGTCTAAATCCCCATTGAGTCATATGAAAAAGAGAAGACTTTCAGCGAAGAGACTCTTTTCGGCGAATTCTTTCACATATCTGTACAATCGCATTGATATATAATTATTTTTGTATGTGTATACATGAGGTTTGTCAAGTTTAGGTAATTAATTAGGTAATTCAAGGTTGATCTAATGTAGAAACAAGGTTAATTAAACAGCAACTAAAGTAAGATTAAGTTAGTAAGTTGGATGACGTAATGTAAATGACTAGAAATTGAGCGTTAGTCAAGTCAGTAACAGTGGTAATGAGGTGTAGAGATTAAATTGGGTGGGGGTAGAGAAGAAAAAGGTTGACAATGTAAAATATTACAATTGAGAAGACAAAATAATACTAATAAAGAGACAGAAAAGAAGATTAGATAGAATTTACTTGTCGGGTAATAAAATAGATTAAGTCCATTGTAAGTGTAGTGATTGAACAAACTTCTTCCGTATGCAGAGTTCAGGACTTAGCTAGTGAATCGCCATTGCTTCTGCGGTTTGAAGTCTGATTCGTACACCTTTAGGAAGCCTACTTCTTACTCTGTAGACGACTTTGAAGTTTGTTTGCGATGTAGCTTGGTGTCCGCACTCTATCAGATGTTCTAAGATGGAGATGCTGCGATTTTCTCCTTTGTAAAACCATTCTGGTAAGTGTTCGGTGATACTTCTGGATAACGAACGCTGAGTCAAGGCTGACATACCTCGCTCCACACGGGCAGGTGAATTGATAAATATACATTGAGTGGGCCAGCAGTCGTAGATTATCCTTCACGTTCACATGAATCATAGGTTTTGTGGAGAATGTTAGTCGTAGTTCAGTTGCGAAGAAGGTCTTCTCAAGTGAACACGACAGTCGATTTTTTTAGTGTTTCCGCAGATATATCTCCATTGAACTGAAGGTTCATGCAGAGTAGATTTTCCGGGACGCTAAGCATGGACGGCTTTTGTGGTCTAGGATTTATAGGCTTTGCAATAAGTCGTTCTGGATAACAATTCTCGACGAGGATTCTCATGAGATTGTCTAGTCCAGCTTCTATGGTGTCCGGGGTGCAAATTCTGCGAACCCTGTAGCTGAGTGAATGGATCAGGTTTCGTTTGGTGTACAGATGTACCCAGCTGTGAAAGTTCTCTAAATGATGTTTTTAATTCGGAGCCAAACCTGTCACCGGTCAAATCTTTACAAACAAACTAAAAATCACTGGTTGGAGACAATCAGCGGTGATGTGGCTGGAAATTATTTTCACCAATAAGACAGGTGGTAAAGTCATTCTTTGTAGTCCCCCAGATCCTCATGTTTTTCCATGTGTTTATTCTTTGTGCCTGTAGATTTCTGATAATTTTAGTTCTTCTAAGTATGATTTTTATATATTTTCCCTCTATGTTTGTATGCTATATGAAGTGTGTAAACTTGAATTGGCTACACTTCTGTGAAAATTTCTACGTTGAAACCAAGTCAGTCAATCAGTCAGTCAGAAAAAAGTAAGAGGTGTTTAGCCTCAACATAATCTTTTGGTCACCTGATTACTGATTACTTTTAGCTAGACAGACTACTACAACGTTGAGAAAGTAGGATTAGTGGGTGGTAAAAAGTTTTACTGACATTCATTGATTGTCAATAATAAGCTCATATAGTTTTCAACATATACTGATATCATTTTGGAGGCTACTAGATATGAGGGGGCGGGGGATGATTTTCCCATTGTATTTTATCAAGTATTGGTTTGTAGGGATTTGATCGACCACAGGTTTCATCGTTAGGTGACTTTAGTTAGAGAACCATTGGAAAATCATTGGATACTCTTCAGTGGTACGCGCCCACTGGAGTTTGCAGCCAGAACCTTTTGGTTACAGGGTGGGTCTATGGACCATTCAACTACTGGGACCCAATTTAGTGGCCCACGAATTCCAACTCTCGCCAGTCAGCGACTTATACTGTAATCTATAGTGATCAGACTTTTAACCAATCAAATCCATGCAAACCAACACTTGATGATTAGTCTGACAGATTTAGTGGTAAGTCATGACCAGGGTGGTCCATTAAGCAAGGTATGAGGACAGTTACTATCCTATGACACTGTTTGACGGTTGCGATATATATTATGATTCGGTAGAAGTTGAAATTCATGAACTGTTGGAATGCGTCTCAGCGTTTGATTGATCTATAAGCTCGCTTTGCAACCGGAAGGGCAGGAGTGTGAACCCAACTGGCTCGTGCTGCTGAAGATTCCCAGCAAGGGTGAAACAGCCACGAAGTAGTCCCTGACTTTGCAATGGTTTTTTAAATGATGTCAGTTCGTGATCGAATCCACGTGTTATTTTACTCTTCTTCATTGATGCTTTGTTTTTAATGATTTTCAAAGATTCAGGGATTGGAACTTTAAATTATCTTTTAATTCATGGACTACAGTGTTTGTTTGTCAAACATGGCCATATATCACTGAAAGAGAAAGCGTCACAATGCACGTGAAAACAAATAAATTTGGCGCTGAGAATTCTAGTTATCTAAACTAATTTATCGATTACATCAATTTTAAACTAATTAGTTATGTATTTATTTTGGAGATAACGTTTTTATTGTGAAACAGCATGCACAAGCATTTTTATTTGAACTTGTTTGTTCATAGCAGTAGAACATTTTTTAAATAGTTACTGATGATTATCTCGTTCTGTTTTCCCTTTTTCCTTCAAAATCAACGGAAATCAGGACTCACGCATATTTGAACTGATCACCAGTGTTCGAGTATTAACCTATCGGTTGATAGACTTAAATGTTGCAGACAATCTTGGCTCTTTGTTAACAACACAAGAATGCAATTCATGTCTTGACAGTTTAATGTTTACCATCTTTGAACCGGATTGGGAGGAAGTTATTTCAAGGTATAGAAAATCTCACAGTGGATCATCAACAGCTGATCAAGTTTCGCTGTTTTCAATTCCTCTAATTGATAAGCTGCATTACAGTGTACTGCTATCAGCTATATCACCACCACAAGGTGCAGGCGGAGCAACATTCAACGGACGTATTATGGCGTTAAGAGAACTTGTTCAACAGATTGAAATAGCTAAACAATTCGGGAATTCGAATACTTCCTCACTCAGTGGGATGAGAAATGGTCAAAAGCGAACACGTCCCTCAGTACCGCTTACATCGGCTAGCTTGTTAGCTACAGAGAATGTTGCTTTCTTGGCTAAACGACAAAAAAGGCGGGTTTTACGACTGGATCAATTAATGTCATGGATTCAAGATAACGAAGTGATAGCAAAGTCCTTACGTGAGTTTTACTACAACAATTTCTTATTTATGATTCATTCATTAGGCAATTGGCATTAAGAAAGATTAGAGTTTTTCTGTTGGTTAGCAAGCTTAAAGCATAATCAGGTTATCTAGAGGGAATGAACGTCGTGGAAGTCCACTGATGAAGAGTCGGTGGCACAGTGGTTAGGACTCTCGCCGATCATGCACATGGTCCGAGGTTCGATCCCCTGCCGACGCACACCCGATATCTATGGTCGGCCTGTAAAATTTGGTCTACCGATATCCATGCTGAAAATGCCATGCTTGTACTGAAAATACGGTGTGGAATCAAGCTGTAACCAAAATAAAAAAAAGAGTCCCAGACAGAAATTAATCCAAATTCCTACGAAAAACTCACAATCTAAATAAACGTCAGCTCATAAATGGCTACCGGATGGATGTTCTGAAGCTGTAAGAAGAAGCTGTGACCGATAGGGTCCACCATGTCAAGGTGCAGTCATTGTTCATCGAAGGAATTGATTAGAAGCACAGCTATATCACGAATTGATGATGATAGGATTCAAGTTCAGTGATTTTCTTCCGAAGTGGCTAAATGGTCAATGACCTTGGTCTTGAAACCATTAGATCACGAGTTCCGCCCCAAAGTGAGTTCGTGGGTGTGCACCGATGGAAAGTTCCAAACTAGAACGAAGTAGCGGTCCAGTATTCCCTGGCTTTCACTGATCCCCTTGATTGATGTTGGTTTGTCGTCACGAAATATATGTTGAAATTCAGCCAAATACCTAAGAAACACCTATCCACCTAAGAAGCATCGTTTCAACAACAGGCGGACGGAGCTGATGAGGATATCAAAGCGAGGATAGGGAAAGCAAGGCAAGCTTTCATTACTCTCAAGTCTGTGTGCAAATCAACACTCAGCAATCAACATGAAAAATAAGATCCGGATTTTCAACTCCAATGTGAAGTCAATGCTACTTACAATACGTATGGATCAGCGACTTGGCACGGAGTCACGAAGAGCACTTCGAACAAACTACAGGCCTTCATCAACAGCTGTTTTCGCTCAACACTTCACTCAAGATCAGATGGCCGGCCAGAAAAGATCAACAACAGAGATCTCTGGGCGCGAACTAACACAGCAGGAACCGATTGTGCACCAAATAGGCAGGAAGAAGTGGAGATGGATTGGCCATACTCTGAGGAAACCATCAGGTGACATCACTAGACAAGCCATCGCTCGAGTGGAACCCGAATGGGTAGTGGAGAGTTATTTGGTCGTCAGTGCGAGGGTGACATGGAGGAGGAGGTGATGTGAAGAGGAGATGAAAACGTGTGAGCAGACTTGGAGCCAGGTGAAGACTCTAGCAGCTAACCGAACGCAATGGAGACGCATGGCTGAAGCCCTATGTTCCTCTACGAATTAAAGGAAACATTAATAATAATAATTCAGTGACCAGCGTTTAGATATATGTTCAATCATAGGACTTTATACTGACTCTTGACTTGACTCTTATAGACAAAACACGCATAAAATGATCTATATATACATACATCTTTGCACAAGAGAGAAAAATTCAACTAAGTCGGAGTGAGTTGCAAGGATTTCATTACAACTATCAGTGTAGACTAAAATGCTCAGTTATCAAATGTGGTCTGTATGCCACTAACGTCGATGGTCCAGCAGTAGAATGCTCGCCAACCACTTATGAGGTATGCGGTTCAAATTCTGGTTGGAGCACTTCTCAACCTTGCTAAGCCGGTAGTAGGCGTGGTAAAGATGGAAGTTTGGGTGTGGGGCTAGCAACTCCACTCCATAAAATTGACACCATTACTACTGAAACTTCAAAGATGAGCCTTGAAGCCCTTCGTTCCACTGAGAACGGCAAGGAATAAAATAAATAAATCAAAATAAATCAAAAACATGACATCATTATACAGGAATGCCCGTCCAGTATTTGGACCGCTTCGATCTTGCTAGCGAGCACTACTGGCTGATGTAAATGGCATCTAAATTTCACCTCGAACTGTATAATTTGCAAATCACGAATATGATTCAAAATTTACTGAATATTCCCCGTGATAATTATTACGCTTTGTTTCGTTTTCAGATAAGCTGGATAACACTGCTTATATGGCTACACTAAGCAACTTTTTTCGATCACTGGGAGAACGTATTACCAATGATGACTTGACAACACTATGGCATCGTACATCGCATCAAAATGGAGCAGCTGTAGATAATATATTGAATCTGCTTACAGACTTGTCATCCTCTAGATTCACACAATCTCAGTTGAAGCATTTATTTTTTCTTGTTGAACTGGTTAGTTATTACTTTTACTGATTTTTATATAATGAGAACTTATCAGTGCTAGTTATAATGATGAGCGCCGGTTACTTGGAAGGCGCGGGTTCGATTGCCGGCCGGGGAGCTGACCGTATTTCAGTTGTAAAGAGATCACCAATAACACACATGTCCTGAGTTCAGTTTCTAGCCACCAAAACGCTCTTTAACCCTACTTAGCCGGCAGTCAAGAGAGAAGATTGGGTGTGAAGCTAGCAACCTCACCGCATAAGAACAACTCTACTACTGAAAATTCCTGGCTGAAGCTTGGAGCCATGTGTTGTTCTACTCTTCTCTGACCACCTCACATCATTGTTTTTGTGTTCACTTTAACTTTTTTTGTTGCCACAGACGGGTAATTAAAGTGATGCATGCCTGTATATAGGGTTTCTAGATACTTGTTTAACGTGACTGATTCACAATGTTCTAGGTCATCACTCCCTCTCCAAAGGCTTCTCTTTTTGTGGTAAAAAGTGTATTATTATTAATGTTTCCTTTAATTCCTAGAGGAACATAGGGCTTCAGCCATGCGTCTCCATTGCGTTCGGTTAGCTGCTAGAGTCTTCACCTGGCTCCAAGTCTGCTCACACGTTTTCATCTCCTCTTCACATCACCTCCTCCTCCATGTCACCCTCGCACTGACGACCAAATAACTCTCCACTTCCCATTCGGGTTCCACTCGAGCGATGGCTTGTCTAGTGATGTCACCTGATGGTTTCCTCAGAGTATGGCCAATCCATCTCCACTTCTTCCTGCCTATTTGGTGCACAATCGGTTCCTGCTGTGTTAGTTCGCTCCCAGAGATCTCTGTTGCTGATCTTTTCTGGCCGGCCATCTGATCTTGAGTGAAGTATTGAGCGAAAACAGCTGTTGATGAAGGTCTGTAGTTTGTTCGAAGTGCTCTTCGTGACTCCGTGCCAAGTCGCTGATCCATACGTATTGTAAGTAGCATTGACTTCACATTGGAGTTGAAAATCCGGATCTTATTTTTCATGTTGATTGCTGAGTGTTGATTTGCACACAGACTTGAGAGTAATGAAAGCTTGCCTTGCTTTCCCTATCCTCGCTTTGATATCCTCATCAGCTCCGTCCGCCTGTTGTTGAAACGATGCTTCCCAGGTAGGAGAAAGAGGTTGTTTCTTTCAGGTTCCTCCCATTTATGCTGATTGTTGTCTGTTGTTGTTGTTGGTGTTGGCGGCGTTGCCCAGGAATCTTCATCACCTCTGTTTTCTCCATGTTCACCTGAAGTCCTATCTTTGATGCTTCTTCTGCCAACTTGTTGCTTTTTGCCTGCATATCTTCCAGTTTGTGGGAAATCAGACATATATCATCGGCGAAGTCCAGATCTTCCAAGTTCTTTGTGTGAGTCCATTTTATGCCTGTTTCCTCACTGCCCGCTGTTTGTCGCATTATCCAGTCTACTGCAATGAAGAAAATCATTGGCGATAGTAGGCAACCTTGTCTTACTCATGTCCTCACTTCGAAGGATTCCGTGAGTTTCCCGTTGTGGATTACTTGGCATGCAGCATTGTCGTACAGCTGTTGGATGAGATGTATAATTGTCGGTGGCACGCCGTAGTAGCGAAGTAGTTTCCAAATCACCTCTCGATCGACGCTGTCTGCTGAAGGCCTTTTCAAAGTTGATGAAGTTGAGATAGAGAGGTGACTGCCATTCCAAGCTTTGTTCAATGATGATCCGTAATGTGGCAATCTGGTCAATACATGAGTGGTTTCTCATGAATCCAGCCTGTTCCGGTCGAAGATTTTCATCCAGGGCATGTTTGATTCTCTCCAGGATGATGCGGCTTAGTATTTTGCTTGGGATGGACAGGAGCATAATTTCGCGCCAGTTCTTGCATTGACTTAGGTCTCCTTTCTTTGGTAGTTTGAATAAGTATCCTTTCTTCCAATCCTCAGATACTTTGCCTTCTTTCCACACCTTCTCCAGTAGTGGCGTCATCAAGTCCGCTGTTGTCTCTGGGTCCATTTTCAATGCTTCTGCTGGGATTCCATCTGGTCCTGTTGCTTTTCCAGCTTTCAGCATCTTCACTGCCTTCAGGACTTCTGTTCTCGTCGGTGGGTTGATGTTCACTTGTCATTCTGCTTGCGTTGTTAGTATTGTTGAGCGCGTTGTAGGAGGTGGTCGATTTAGGAGTCTTTGGAAGTGTTCAGCCCAGTGTTTCCTTTGCTCCACTTCTTTGGTGAGTGACTTTCCATTGTCATCTTTCATTGGCCTTATTTGTGTCAAACTTTTGCCTGATAGGTACCTAGTTGTTTGGTGGAGTGTTACGAGGTCTCCTTTCCCTGCAGCTTGTTCTGCTTCACTTGCCATGGCTTCATAATACTTTCTTTTGTCTTCTCTGGCACTCTTCTTTACTCTTTTGTTCAGTTTATTGTAGTTTTCATTCAAATCCTGTTTTTGTTGCTCATCGGTGCACTGGAGAATCTTTTGTTTCACCATCCCTCTCTCTTCTATCAGTCTCCAAGTGTCCATAGTGAGCCACTGTTTGTGCTGTCTCTTCTTTCTGCCTAGAACTCTTATGAAGGTTTGACTCCACACTGTTTTCAAGTTGTTCCAGTGCTTTTCGACGTTGACCTCTTCGCTAGTGTTGATTTGTGTCTCGGCTTTGTCCTTTATGCTTGCAGCGAAGATGTCCTTTGTATCCTGGTCCTTCAGTTTTTGAGTGTTGAACCTGGCTTGTGGTCTATCTGCAGCTCCTGATTCTCTGAAAGCTTTTAATTTGAGTTGGATTGTGGGGTTGCTAGCCTCACGCCTGAGTTGAGTCTTAGGGTACCTGAAATAGAAAAAAGGTTAGTGTTGCGTGACCGTAGAGCCCAGGGGAAAACTGCTTGTGGCCGGTCACACACGGCCTGTTTTTGTTTATTCTTTTTTATTTGGTGTGTCTCAGTAGCATATTTATCACTTCTGCCCTGTGACACGGCAGCAGAAAGCGCGGTCGTTGTTAATCCGGGCCCCGACCGATCCGGCATAATATTTTGTGATTTATTTGAAGTCATAGGATTGGATCAAGTAGCTGCTTTTAGTCTAACCGCTATCCAAACAACCTTTTTGGCATGTTAGAACCTACAAGAACATAAGTTGCAGCCAGTGTAGCTCGTTGGGTCATTGCGATATGCAAGCCCGACCACCACGTCAAGGTAGCAGCTATTGGTCGGGAAAGAGTGTATTAAAATAAAATATATCTGATATAAGTATAAAACTTGGGCACTATGGTAGAGTATAACTCCATTATTATAATTGTTCCCTTAGGTTCCTAGTGGAACATAGGGCTTCAGCTGCACGTCTCCACTTGCTTCTGTCTTCTGCTGTACTTTTCAATTGCATCCATGTTAGTCCATACTGTTTCAGCTCCTCTTCACACGATCTCCTCCATGTCACCCTTGGACGTCACACTCGCCGCTTCCCTTTCGGATTCCACTAGAGTGTTGGCCTGATGCGCGATGTCACCCAGTGGCCTCCTCAGCGAGTGTCCAATCCATCTCCACTTTCTCCTGCATATTTGTTTGGCGATTGGTTCTTGTTTTGTTTGTTTGTTCCCATAGTTTCTTGTTGGTTCTTGTTCTTTCCGGCCATCTCATCTTCAGTGTAGAGCAAAGACAGTTGTTGATAAAGGTCTGCAACAGGCTGTTGTGACCTGCCGCCAAGTTTCTGATCCGTATAGAAGAACTGACTGACTTGACGTTTGTATTGAAAATCCGAATTTTGTTGTTGATGCCGAGTGGCAGCGGAAGATTTCCAGATTGGTTTCAGGTTGATGAGTATGTTTCTCGCCTTCCCGATTCTCGATTTGACATCTTCGTCCGTTCCTCCTGTAGTTGAGACAATGCTCCGTTGATAAGTGAATGAAGTAACCTCTTTCAAATCCCTCCCGTTGATGGTGATTGGAGCTGGATGTTGCTGCTGCTGTTGTTGTTGTTGGTTGGTTATTTCCATAACCTCCGTCTTGTCTATGTTCACCTGAAGTCCTGTCTTTGCTGCTTCTTCGACCAGTTTTTCGGTTTTCGCTTGTAAGTCTTCGATTTTGTGTGACATCAAACATAAATCACCCGCGAAATCCAGGTCTTCTAGTTTCTTCACGTCGGTCCAGGATATCTCTGTCTTCTCGTTTCCCACTCTCTGACGCATAATCCAGTCCACCACAATTAGGAATATCATTGGTGATAATAACCACCCTTGTCTGACTCCTGTGTTTACTCGAAACGCTTCGCTGAGTTTTCCGTTGTGGATCACTTGACATGTGCTGTTGTCGTACAGCTGTTGAATAAGGTTGATGAATATTTGGGGTACGCCATAGTACTCGAGTAGTTTCCAGATTACTTCGCGGTCAACGCTGTCGAAGGCCTTCTCAAAGTCTATGAAGTTGAGGTAGAGGTTTGATTGCCATTCCATGCTTTGTTCAATGATGATGCGTAAAGTTGCAATTTGGTCAGAACATGATTTGCCTTTCCTGAATCCAGCTTGTTCTGGTCGGAGTTCTGTATCCAGTGCGTCCTTTATTCTCTCCAGGATGATGCGACTCAGGATTTTACTTGGCGTCGACAGGAGCATGATTCCTCGCCAGTTCTTGCAGAGTCCTGGGTCACCCTTCTTTGGTAGTTTCACGAGGTAACCTTTCCTCCAGTCAGTAGGCACCTTTCCCTCTTTCCACACTTTTTGCAATAATGCAGTCAGCATATTTGCTGTCGTCTCCGGGTCCGCTTTCAGTGCTTCAGGCGGTATTCCATCTGGTTCAGCTGCTTTTCCAGCTTTCAGAAGCTTGATTGCATTCAAGACTTCAGCTTTCGCTGGAGGATTGGTGTCAACTTGCAGTTGTGTACGTGCTGTAGTTGGTATTTCTGGACGGGTTGCAGGTGGTGGTCGGTTCAAGAGTCCTTTGAAGTGGTCCGCCCATTGTTTAATCTGTCTTTCTTCCTTGGTAATTGGGTTCCCTTGGCTGTCTTTTTTAGGTTTCACTTGTGTTGATCTCTTCCCGGATAGAGACTTGGTTATCTGATATAGTGTCCTCAGGTCCCTGCTCTGCTCTGACAGTTGCAGTGAAAGTGTCCTTTGTGGTTGCGTCCTTCAGTTTTTGGGTGTTGAGCTTGCATTGTGGCCTATCCCCAGGTATCCTCGAGGCTTTTAGCTTCGCCTTGAAAATCCCTTGTACTAGATAGTGGTCTGAACCCACATCTGCTCCTCTCCTCGATCTTGTGTCCAGTAGGCTTCGTCTCCACTTCCTTGGGATTGAAATGAAGTCAGTCTGGTTTTTGGCGTGTCCATCTGGTGAAATCCATGTCGCCTTGTGTATATCCCTGTGTTTGAACACACTGCCGCCAATCACCAAATCATTGAAGGCGCAGAAGTCTGAGAAGAGTTCCCCATTTCCGTTCATTTCACGAGGGACTCGCCACCCATGGTGAGTTTTCTACCTGTATTGTCTCCTCCCAGCTTCGCATTCATATCACCCATCAGGATTTTGATATCGCTCTTTGGGACGTTGTCCATTACTGCTTGGAGTCGACTGTAGAAATCCTCCTTCTTCTCTTTTTCTGAGACGTTTGTAGGAGCACAGCATTGAATGACTGTTACCTTCTCTCCTTTTGAGTTGAACCTGGCTGTCATTATCCTGGAGGAGATTGGTTCCCACTGCATGAGAGCTTTACCTGCTGTTGGTGACACCATGATGGCCACTCCCTCGGTGCGCTCGTGGTTGTCCTCTGGGTGACCGGAGTAGATTATTGTCTCTCCAGTTGGTAGTTGGCACCTTCCGCATCCGTTCCATCTGCTCTCACAAATTCCTAACACTTCTATTTTATATCTCCTCATTTCTGCGGCTATCTGAGCAGCCTTTCCAGTTTCGTACATTGTACGAATATTCCGCGTCCCTATCCTTATTTTTACTTTCATCGAAAGAAGGCACATCGTCTGACTGGCTTCCCGAAGGCTTTCACCAGCCTGCGTCATTTCACTTCCCCGATTAATGATAATTTTAGAATTTTTAATATATTTGTGCTTTGAAGTTTTTGTAGCAATTTGGTTAAGTTTTGGGGGTGGAGTTGCTAGCACCACGCCCCAACCCTCCCTCTTTATCCGGGCTTGGGACTGGTTAGAAAACTAGTGACCTAGTAATCTAGGCGAGGTTATAACTCCATTATGGATAAGATTTTATTTTGATAAATCACACAATGTTGTACAGTTATATTAACTGATGACGTTTTGAGCAGAAACTATTGCTCATAATCATATCAAGTTATATGATATGATTGATATGATTATGAGCAATAGTTTGTGCTCGAAACGCATTAGTTAACATAACTGTACAACACTGTGTGATTTATCAAGATAAAATCTTATCCATAATGGAGAAAATATATCTGATATATACATTAGTGTTGTGCGTCAGTGGCACAGCGGTTAGGACGCTCGCCGACCATGCACATGGTCCCGGCTTTGAATTCCAGCTGACGCACTCCTTTAACTCGATAAGCCAGAAATAAAAACCTGGTAAAGAGGAAAGGTTAGGATTGAGGCTAGTAACCTCATCCTGTAAAAATAAACACTGCTACAGAAACTTCAAGCTTCTAGCTTGAAGCCCTATGTTCCACTGGGAACCTGAAGGAATAAAAAAAATACACCGGTGACTCATCAATATTGATTTTTCCCACCTGCATGATTAGTCATTTTTCACACCTGCATGATTGAATTTACTGAATTCCGATTGGCTGTTAATATTTTTTAAATGTGGCATTGATTTTCCTAACTGTATAAATACGGAGTTTTGTTTAATATTTTCGACTGTTGTAGAGACAGTATAAGCTCTCGTGTCAACGTCCAGTCTTCTTTCTTTGTCTTGCGTGTCCGGCGGTATTGTCGTTGTTGTTGTTGACGTGCGATTAAGACAGATTAGCTAGCGCATTAAGTTAGATTCGCTCGTAGTCTACAAGGTCATAATATTCATACATAACAAAATCTCACGTCCTTACTGCTTTTCCTGCATGGAATTAGACACCTAAACAGTGAATATTTCAATTGATCACAATGGTTACATGATATCTTGCAAAACGTCTTTTTGCTCACCTTGAAATTTGTAGAGTTGGATGAATCTGGATCTTCAAGCTCTTGCACAAGTTTCCCCAGAAATGAAATCTTCTGATTCTTCTCAAGCAAACGGGAGAAGAAAATCTGCTTGTATCTCATCACCCCCACCCGATGAACCATCTACCATACGTCATGCACGCGCTCGACTGTTGAATATGATCGGTAGAATCGGCATTACCACTAAGGATCCGAATACAGCTGATATGTGTATAGCATTACTATGGCGTCTAGCACATTCAAATTATTCAGAAGAGGCGAAAGAGTTTTCAAAAGATAACAGCAGTACAAGACAAACACCACAAAAGATGTCTTTTGTCGAACGAATTCTTGTACCACATGTGCATAAAGCTGACCATCATCCAGCTGATTCGGTTCCATCGCCAGAGACTCCAAAATATATGCATCCTGAACCGATAGAAGCAGCTTTAGCTCAGCAGTTAGTCATTATACGGGAATTTCATTGCTCTGGCGTAGATCAACGAATCCGTGCAATGCGGTGGTTACTCGAGGCTATGGGATACATTAGTAAGGTGAGATTCTTTCTAACTTTTGCATACATTTTTCTTTTTATTTGACTCAACAGTGTGAATAGATCTCTCCTGTTTTAATTCTCACGGGTAAATGCATTTTTTGTCATAGTGTAACAGTAGAAGACAACAGACTTGGGAGAGGAATGTTTATTTGGAATGTGATATCTTTATATAGAGAAATTATGTACACCTGTAACGACTGAAGACAAGGGCCAGGCAACAGATCGTTTATTGAGAAAATCAAAAGATATTTATAGATTTTTATGCACATTACTATTCGTTATTGTTAGTAGAGATACAATGTCTTCTGATTGGTTGTTTTCCTCCTGAAGGTTATTCTACCAGTTTATGTGCTCCTGTGGAGTGAGCCAGTTACATAGGCCATACAATTAGGCGTGTTTCTCGTCGAACATCACCCTATGTGGTTAAGTAAAGGACAAACAAAATCTATTGGTAGCGCTATTCAATCTCATCTTGTGGATACAGAACACAAGATTGATGTTAACAAGGTGGCTTTCAGAGCCATTTACCGCATACCAACAAATCTCAACTTCGCCTTAAGAGTTCGACTACTAAATATTGCTAAGCCTGTTGGGATCCGTATTAAGTAGCCTAATTCGGGCGTCCAAAAGAAGTTAGTCCAGACATTATCCTTACCTTGGACATCCAGGTTTGAATGATCCTGAATTTTTGTGGAAATTTCCTTGACTTTAGTTGATTAGCTGTTGTTGGGATAGCTTTAAGTACTAGAGCGCAAAAGACATTACCTGACTGGATCCCGGTAGATAGCCGAATGTGTGCTGTCCGTCTGAACGGATCAGTGAAAAGGAGAAAGGACTGCATTACCCGCCGATGCCTTTTCGTAATCTCCGCCTACGCCCCCACTGACTGCAGTTCGGATGAAACGAAGGATGGGTTCTACCAAAAGCTGTCTAGTTTGCTGCGAAAGGCTAAACGCTCAGATATAGTCGTTTTAGCTGGTGACTTTAATGCTCAAGTAGGGAAATTGTGTCAATCTGAGAAGAATGTCGGTGGCACATACGGAATTCCGTGCCAGCGAACCGACAACGGTGACCGTCTCCTACAGTTCTGTTCAGATAATCATTTGTTTCTTGTTAGCACTAACTTCAAACACAAGGAGAGACACTGTTTGACCTGGCGACCCCCATCATCAAACCAACGCTGGACACAAATAGACCACATAGCAATAAGCTATCGTTGGCGTGGGTCGGTAGGAGATTGTCGCTCCTTCTGGAACACGTGTGTAGATACCGATCACGCACTGGTCCTCGCTCGTGTGTGCTTACGACTGAACGGACGTAGGAAACAGTTAGCGGTAAAACCATCACATCCCCAGCTCGATCAGAAAACTAAGTTCCTATTTGAGGAAGAACTACCTAAACACATATCTGAGTTCGACAGCTGCGCTTACCCTGAAGAATCCTGGAAGAATATTCAGTCAGCCATAGATACAGCTGTAAAAGCTGTGAATAAGGTAAATCCAAAGGTGAGTAAAAACCATTGGATTTCGACTGCCTCATCCGAACTGATAGATGCTAGAAGACTTATTCCGGCGAGCTCCGAATTCAATGAGGAGCGAAAGCTGCACAAAAAGAAACTTACGAAAAGTCTCCGCAAGGACCGTGAACAGTGGTGGTTGACAAAGGCGAAAGAGATGGAAAAAGCATCGGCGTTAGGCAACACCAGACAACTATTCAGGCTTATCAGGGAAACAGGTGGTAAAGGGCAAATGATAAGCGAAACAATCTCTGAGAAAAATAACACCATAATTAGCTCCCAGGATTGGCCCACAGCCACACTTAACCTGCCGGACATCCAACACCTCCCTGAATGGGATATAGACACAGGTCCTCCATCCTTAACTGAGGTTACTAAAGCTGTCACTAATCTGAAGCAAGGCAAAGCAGCGGGACCTGATTTATTGACTCCAGAGGTATTTTATTACGGTGGAGACAGTTTACTATCTGCGTTAACTGAGGTTCTAGGCAGCGTCTGGAAATCAGAGGAAGTCCCATCGGGTTGGTGTAAGTCACTGATCATCCCGATATACAAGAAGGGAGACAAGTCTTCTTGTGATAATCACAGAGGGATTAGCTTGACTAATATAGTATCTAAAGTGCTAGGCTCAATAATACTGCGTAGACTAAGTGGTGCTCGGGAGACACAAACACGAGAAAACCAGGCAGGTTTTAGGCCAGGTAGAGGGTGTATTGATCACATCTTCACCCTTCGACAGATTCTAGAACATAGGCATTCCTACCGGCGTCCGACAATCATTATATTTCTTGACCTAAAGGCGGCTTTCGATTCTGTCGACCGGGAGGTTCTCTGGCGATGCTTGGGTGTAAAGGGAATGCCAAGAAAATACATTGCACTGATTAAGGCACTCTACTCATACTCATGCAGCCAGGTGCGGGCTTATGGCGAGTTGTCATCTGAAGTGGTGACGACTAGTGGCGTCCGTCAAGGATGCCCATTATCCCCATTCCTATTCAACTTCATCATAGATGTACTAATGGACTTAACCCTATCACACTTCACCGACTCAGGGATTGACTTGCTACCAGGGAATAATCTCGTTGACTTAGAATATGCGGACGATATAGTCCTTCTAGGCGAGGACTCTGACAAAATGCAGAGTCTACTGAACACCTTGAGCAACAATCTTCGTATGTTTAGCATGCGATTCGCCTTTGTAAAATGTAAGATGATGCTGCAGGATTGGACTTCATCGACCCCTAGATTAGAAATAGGAAGTGAAGTGGTAGAACACGTTGACCGCTTCAATTACTTGGGAAGTACCATCAGCCCCAACGGGTTGATCTCAGACGAAATATCAGTAAGAATACAGAGGGCTAGGTTCGCATACGCCAGTTTACGCCGTCTCTGGCGTAGACGCGATATCCGACTATCGACCAAAGGGCGTGTGTACTGCTCAACAGTCCGCTCCGTCCTCCTTTATGGCTGTGAGACCTGGCCATTGAGAGCAGAAGACATGAAAAGATTAGCTGTCTTCGATCACAGGTGTCTGCGTTCTATCTCCCGCGCGAAGTGGTATAATAAGGTGAGCAATATTGAGGTTAGGCGTCAAGTGCTAGGTAAGGCGGGGAAATCAATCGACGAAACTGTGAAATTACATCGACTGAGATGGTTAGGACATGTCCTACGTATGCCTAGTCATCGCCTTCCTCGACGGGCAATGTTAGCTGATATAGGGTCAGGCTGGAAAAGAGCTAGCTAGCGGTGGTCAAACGAAAACATGGCACCAGTCAAGGAAATCCACAACAGTTAGTCTAAGCCATGTAGGAAGATGTAGACTTCCTGGTTGGGGTCCTCGGGATGGTAAAAACCAATGGTTGGAAACAATTGGTGACATGGCTCAAAATCGTTCTCAGTGGCTAGCGCAGATGCATCCACTCCTTGTGACTTATGATTTCCAGTTAAACTATATTGTTCTCCGTTATCACTATTCCTTTGTCTCACACCTCTGTTTACTGTCTATATTATGCATTTTTTCTACTTTCTTCTCTTGCTTTGCGTGCTACATGGAGTGTGGCGACTTGAACTGCCGCACACATGTGCAAAGTTCTATGTCGAAAACCGACCGACCGACCGAATTCCATAGTGATCTTACTTAACAAATCGATATCATTTAGAAAACACTAATATTGTTATTGACTACTAATCTAGAATGTTCTATGTATACATATATATGATTGTAGAGCCAGAAGAGGAGCAAATTATCGAATAGGATATTCTCTGCTCAATTATTTTGTGTTTTATAGAAAACTATTCTGTCATCTCTTTGTGTCCGTTTCTTAGACAGTCCTGTCTGCAAGTAGTATCTGCCCACATTGTCTGTTATAATTGGTTGTTGAGTTCCTCAAAGTTAGTCTTTGTTCTTGTTTTCCCTTCTGACTCCGATTCGGGACGTAAACATTGACGTAGACTGTTGTCTACAATTTTGGCTTGCAGACAGATCTCACCATTTGTATAGGTCTTCAGGGTTGTGCTGATTCCGCTCTCTCTTGTGTATTGTGTTTCTTTCTCTTTTCGTGTCAACAATGTTTTGCCATATTATTGGTTCATTTGCTCTCTTTGATATCAAGTCTTCCACTCGGCTATTTGATATTTTTGTGGTGGTGAGAGTCTGTTTATGTACTACTGATAAATCTTATCAGTAGCACATGCCTCAACAGCACACCACTTATTTAATCACTTTACGTTCCAATTGGGATTTGCGACTTCAAGCTTTGAGTTTTAAAGTTTCAGTGGAAGCAGTGGTATTCTGTTTTACAAAGTGGGGTGGCTAGCCTCCTGCCCAACCTTCCATCTCTGCCGGTCTTTGTATCAGCTAAGTGAAGTTTAGGAGGCCAACCATCAGGGATCGAACTCGGGGCCACGTGATCGGCTGACGAGAATTCTACCGCTGGGCCGTCAGTGTGTGTTCTTTCCACTATTCAGCGTATATTGGGTTTCCATAAACGCGGAGCCTTTGATACTACCAACAGTCAGGTGTCATTCGCATATGTTTTGAGTCTGATATTCGCTAATTTTGTTCTAAACTGCAGAATACATTGTAACGACCAAATTTATTCGGTTATGGTCTGAACGCAAGAAACCAACGTCTACTTTCTACTCTATAGCCAAAAAGAAATCTGCTGAGATAGGCGCTACCACGAAACGTTCCAAACGCAGGGAAGGGACGATTATTCTCCAGCATATTAGCGACTCCATATTTACCTCAACAGTGTTGCGAAGCAGCCTTACAGGCAATGTAGGCTTTCAAGTACAAAACAGTTACTGTAAGACAAAATTAGTTAAGCAAAGTTCAACCGTAAAAGGTAACTTAGAATCAAAGAGCATATTCCGGAGGTGGGATCAATGGCGCTATCCCCAAGAATCACACACCAAAGCTTCCTGCAGGCAGTCCATACTATCAGGATGACCTTTATTCATTCATAGAAACTCATATGGTTAAACAACATATTGCCAGCATACACACAAACGAAAAGAGAAGCATAAGAATTAAAGATTAAACGGGGACAAAATTATAAATAGATCGTCCATGACGGAGGGATTTTCCAAACAAGGTAACAATAAGAAAAGTAAACAGGGAGTTCGGATAAAAAACACAAAACGATAATAATTATTGAGGAAATTGTCCGTTTATGATAGCCATAGTTAAGACGAAGGTCCAACTTCACTTAAAAACCAAGCGATGCTCATGTGTCTTGATTTCACTCCATTTGGGAGGTTTTCAAAGAATTTGGTGCATTGGACATTAAAGGATTTCTCAAATGGAACTGAGTGTCCTGAGTTCATAGGCGTTGTTCTGCTTGTGTTGCTGAACGCATTTTTATTTTATTTCATAATCTGGGTTCTATAGTAGTTAATTCCGCTTACCATGACAGGTCTGTATAGACTGTCATAAAGTTACTTGGTTGTTTCTTTGACCCGATTTCATTCACCTACTTCATCATATCCCACCAGCCTCATACTGCTGAATAGTTTATTAAGCTTAAGAACTTCGGGAGATGTGTTTCTCAACAAGAGTTGGTCTGCAGGAATTCGATCATGAGGTGACACCAGTTATAGAAGGATTTCAAAATGAGGGAATACGGGACAGCAGTACTAACCCACTGGGGTTCGAAACTCAGGATCTTCCGGTTACAAGTCGAGCTTGTAGACCATTCAGCCACTGGGTCCCTATCCAGAGGGCTGTGAATTCCAACTTCTGCCAGTTTGCGATGTATAACACAGCCTCCAGTCAGTGTTATAGACCAGCAATCGCTCTGTTACCTGACTTAGTTGGTCCTTCCATCCAAATCATCTCATTCGCCTATGACACTGACTGACAGTTGCACTGTATATTGAAAACTGGAAGAATTTGAAATTCATAGGTCACTGGATTGAGTCCCTGAATTGTCCAAAACTAGGACGAAAAAGGTGTTCAATACTCCCTGGTTTCCTAATGGTTCTCTAACCCGTTTTAGCTCGTGATCAAAATGTATTCTCCCCATTTGTTCGACAATCATCACGTGACGTGCTCACTAGATGGAAGTTTGCTATCGGCTAGCTTAGTAATTTACGCTAATACCAGATACATTTCCTATTTTATTCATATTTAGTAAATAAATTTCATCTCTCTTTTCATTCATTGTAGAATTCACTGACATTTTTCATGTTAGCTTATGTGAAGTCTCTATTGGAATTTATACTGAAAAATTTTATTGGCAAGGCGAAACGGGTGGGTTATTTTTCCTATTCTTATTATATGAGTTTTGTTTTTGTTAAAAATGGGAATTTGAATCACGCATTAAAAATTATTTAAATCACCGAAAATACCCATTGAATCATGAAGAAAATAAAAGACAAATTCAGCGAAGCAAAATTTTCTTTATCGATGAAATCATCTTCACAGGGTGTACAGTCTTCTTTATACATATTTTTTTCCTTCACGTTCCTCAGTGGAACATAGGGCTTCAAGCTAGTGGCTTGAAGTTTCTGTAGTAGTGTTTATTTTACAGGATGGGGTTGCTAGCCTCATGCCCAACGTCTCCTCTTTACCAGCATTATTTCTGGCTTAGCGAGGTACAGGAGTGCGTCGACCGGGGATCGAACCCCGGACCATGTGCATGGTCGGCAAGCGTCCTAACCGCTATGCCATCGACGCACATAATTGATATAATTACACTGAAGTGGCTTTAGAATTAAAAATAAAAGTTGTAAATTACGTAATAATTTGATAAGGTTAAAATTGCTATTGAGTGAGAGAGAATAAAGTTGGTAGTTGAGTGTCAATGTAACAAGTGTGGAGAGGGTGTGAAAATGTACAGCAGGGAACATATGAGAGTGATAAGAAAAGAAAAAGTCGAATTTATTTTATACAGGGAACGACTAGTGAAGCAGCTAAGACCAAGATAGAATAAGTGACTGGACAAACTTTTTTGTGTGCAGAGTTCGGTGTTGTGTTGACGAAATTATTTAGGCAAGTAATAGTGAAAACTGAGAAGTAGTTATTGAACGCCTCTTCCATCCTAAATTTCAACAGAGCATGTATATATTTATGCGTATATCTACTATGCTGTGGTAACAGAGACTAAAAATTTTCATCAGTTGTATTCCAAACACCTAGTAGTTGAATGGTAATTAAATAGTCCCTGTGAGACATTTCACTGTCATGCAAAGTATTTCAAATTTGCCGGGTGGTTGGTTGTACCTGACCATCTTTGGAGAGATCTGAACGGATGAACAGAAAGTTTTCCGTCGCTTCTCAAGGGCTTTGTTTTCTCTCCAGCTTATGGAGAGTCGGTGTATTATGTGGAGATTGCTTAGAAGTTAACTGACAAATTTCCTCACAAACTTCATAATTAGATTATTCTAGCTGTTTTGGAATTTTTCGCGTATTGTTTGACAGGTTTTTATTTTAAAGTTTCTAATTCTCCTAATCGATGAAACTTATTTCTGTGACGATGAAAGACTAGTCCAGTTTCAAGTTAACGATAATACTGAATTCATACAGTTTGAATTGTTCTATGAGTGACTAGTTTCAAGAAAGCTTTCTTCACTTGAAAGTATCACAGCTAATAAGTAAAATAGAATTCCTTTCCTAGATTTCCTTCTTACAAGAAAACCAAATGGTAGCATGAACAGAAATTTGCATAAGAAAAGCACACGGACAGGACAATATACACATTTTCATAGCTTTGTTCCTGTGCATTACAAGGGATCAAAGTTATATGTTCAGAAGATGCAATCGAAGATGAACTTAGGATTTGCATATAACACCTTGATTGAAAATGTCTACCCAGAAAAGTTTAGTATAAAACACATTGCCAAGAAAATCGTATACAGCTATTCTGTATCTTCAAGTATTGGTTTGTAGGGATTTGATTGAGTGGTTACAGGATTTCATCATGAGCTGACATCGGTTGGAGAACGATTGGAAAACCCAGCCAGGGAGTACTGGACAGCTGTTTCCGTTGTCCTAGTTTACGACTCTTCAACAGTACTCACCCACCGGGATTCGTATCTATATCTGTGAATAAGAAGACACTATGTGTGTGACTGAAATTCAAGGGTAACCTACCGAATGAAATAATTACCAACAAGTTATGAAAAAATCTATTCAAAGAATTTTTAATGCTGGTTAACTACAAGTCATTTTTTCTATGTGATCGGTTGTGATTCCCCAGTTGAAAGATGAAGTACCTAGACTAGCCACTTGTAATTGTATCTACCAATTCAACTGTGCTTGTGGAGCGAGTTGAAATGGCCGTTGCTCTAGAAACTTGATTTTTCGTGCTGCGGAACGCCTAAATAATGATGTAGTAAAAACCATCAGCATCTTGATACTAGACCACCTGCTTCAAAGGGACCGGTCATAAAGCTAGCTTAGAAGAATTTTTCTCCCTCATCTACGGGGTACCACATGAATTGGCTAAAGCATCCAGATACTGAATACCATGGAAGAGAGATATCAGCCTGTTTGAAGCCAGGCAACCATGCCAGGCTGTTAAACAACGACAACTTAAGCCTTTGCGAAAACTGGCATGGAATCATGCTCCCGTTCACCTCAAGCACAATACTGAGGCGCATCATCCTGTAGAGATTAAAAACTGCCGTGGAAGATTTTTCCCGGAACAGGTTTGTCTGAAGAAACAGAAATAATGCGAAGACCAATTTGCTAAATTATGCATCATCAACTGACAGGACGTAGGATGGCAGTTAATACTCTGCTTTAAATTCATTAAATGTTGTAAAGCCTTCGATATCATCGTTCAATGAAGTAATTTGGAAACTGCTTCAACACTGCGGAGAACGATACCGCAAGCATTTACAAACCTCATTCAACAGCTGTTTGATGACGCCGCACGGCACGCGATTCACAATGGAGAGCTCAGTGAAGCCTTTGAGTTGAGGACAGAAGTAAGACTAGGCTACCTATGATCACTGATGATATTGGTGATTGTGGTGGACAAGAAAATGTGACAGACAATGGGGAGTGAGAAGACGGCCATACGTCGGACCTACGAAAAGACACTAGAAGACTTGAGCTTCATGGACAACTTGTCTTTTGTCGTACAAACTTGAAGATTTACAAGCGATAGAGGCAGAATTTCAGAAGAATAGACAGAAAACAGAGGTGATGAGGATGCTGGACTCAACTAACCATCACCAACGGTACAAACATGATGGGAGCTGTCTTTTCTACTTACCTAGGCATAATCAACAGGAAGATCTACAGCACTTGGCACAGGGACAAAGACCATAATTCTGAGTAATTATTTTAAGTCAGAGCTTTTACAAGGTTTAGAGATCTGGCGTGTGCGCCATCGAAAGCATTTCCAACAGATTGCAGACTTTCATCAACAGCTGGCTTCACTATTCAATTCTGAATATGCGACGGTCAGTCAGAAAGAATAAAGTACCAGAAATCATGGTCAGCAACAAGTCAACCAAGGACTTATTACACATCAAATATGCAGAAGGAAATGGAGGGATTAGACATATGCTCAAGCGACGGTTAACTGGCATCATACACCAGTTGTACTCTCGAGTGGACATATGTGGTCATGTGTTCAAGAATGATATAGAGGATAAGATTATTTGGTGAAGAAGTGAGAGTTTGTAGGTGATGATGGAACTAGCTGAGATAGGGTAAAACATAGATGTCCTGTTAAAGTTCTAAGTTCTACTCGGAATTCCATGGACGAAAGATACATAACAATGGTAACTATCTGACAGTGAGGAGACCGTCACATGACGTCGTGCTTCAGGCCATCACTCGAGTGGAACCCGAATAGGAAACGACTAGTGGGTCGTGCAAGGAGGAGATGCGAGACTCTGGGCAATCGTAGAGCCGACTAAAGTGGAGAGCAGAAAACAGAACAAAGTGGAAGTGTGCTTTTGAAGGCCTGTGTTCCACGTGCAACTCAAGGGAACAATAATAAGCATAACGATAAACTTACAGTTACTGTAGCTCCTGTTGATCTACTTGCAAGTAACAATAGTTTGTTTCACGAAATCAATTTAATTTTTTACATGACATTGTATTAGGAATTATTATTCCGTAATAAATGCACAGTTTATCACGTTTATTTCATTTATTGATTATTATTATTATTTAAAAGGATCATCTGCATGAACTTAATCGATCATATGAATTGATTACTCGTGTGGTTGACTCTTTATTACACTATGAAAAATGGGCTATTTCATCTCACGGTGATCTACTGACAGCAGACAGTTTGGATGAACTTGGTTTCCGGCATAGTGATGTAAGTTGGTCGAAGAGCTTGTCCTATTGTCAATCAATTATTAATTTTCTTTTCTTTTCTCTTCCTTTTGTTTGTCTTGAATATCTGTGTAATGTCATACTTCTGATATAGTTGTGTTCTCTGAGCTGGATGGTTAACTTGCGAAGCTTTCGTTGCCCTACTAGGCAACATCTTCAGCACATACTTCGATTTTAAGTTAAACTGGATTCTGGTTGGAGGATTTCATCATGAGCTGACATCAGTTAGAGAACCATTGGAAAACCTGCAGGGAGTACTGGGCAGCCAGCTCTTTCATTCCACCTAGTGTGGGACTCTTCTGAGGTACGCACCCATCACCAGGGTTCGAACCCAGGACCTTATGGTTGCAAGGTGAGCTAGCTCGTAGGCCATTTAGCCTCTCCGACCCGATCCAATCCAATGGCCAGCCCATGAATTCTTACTTCTGCTAATTCATGACATAGCGCGACCACATCGCAATATCTTCTTCGACGAGTTACTGCCTCATCTTCATCCTGCTGTACCTTACTGGTCACGGCTTCCCACTAGAACCCTAGGTTAACTACCTGAATAGGACAAGTCGCCAGTGAGCATCAGAATAATTTTCAAGTATTGGTTTTGTAGGGGATTTTGTTTGGTTGGTTGGGGGTTGCTTGTAGTGACTAATCAGATTCCTAGGCACTAGAATCAGTCGGTCAGTGACATTATGAATGGGAATTAGAAGGCGGAATAAGCGTCAATGAAGCACGCTGTCAAATGATTGGAGTATGATGTTAACAGTGATGTGGTCAACGCTTGGTATAAGTTGAAAAGAATAACTAAGTCACGGTTATCGGTCTGAACATGGCAAAGAGAAAGTTAATGATGATACCTATGGACCATCAGTAGGAGAAATCGAAAAGATGTGAGCACTTCCATTAACGTAGATAGTATCCTTTCAACAACAAGTGGTGTCGTGGATGAGGATGTAAAAGCCAGCTAAGATTGGCGAAGCAAGACACATATTCGTTTCTCTGAAATCATTACGGGAAGCTCCTGTACACAGCATAAACAATAAGCGTCGGAATTTCAACATTAATGTGAAGTCACTGGTGGGAAGGGTTGGGGCTTCCATATAATTCACACACTTGGCTTGTCACTAAATGCATTTCATAAAGCCAGATGCAGACTTCCACCAACAGTAGTTGCTTTCGGTCTTTAATGAAGATCAGATGGCCTGTCAGAAAGTATTACCGACATGGAATACTGCCAGCCAAAGAACCAACAGGTAAGAACCTACTACCAAACCAACAGATATTTCGAAGAAAATAGAAATAGAGTGGAAAGACGCTAGGGAGATCGTTGAGTGACATTGCAAGGAGGCTATCTAGTGAAACGCTAATGAGAAACGAGTTAGGCGTGTGTGTGCTAAGGGGAAATCAAAGCTTTAGGGCAAACATGCAGTCAGCTAGAGAGTAGAAAGGAGAACAGAGTGACAATAAGGTATGCTTCTGAAGCCGTCCGTATATTCTACTCAGAGCCGTAAAGGAATTATATATATATATAATCAGTCTGACCGAGATCAATGGGATATAAGCAGGTGTGATATCTAGGAGCAGATAATACTGGAGGGGAAATTAGAATTCAACATTAATTTGTTGATTAGATATACCACAAACAGAGAGAAACAGTTTTATTTACTGGATGACAACTCGCTTCAAACACAATTTGTTTATTGTTCATAATATTAGTAATAATAATAGTAATAATAGTAATATTAATGATGAAATGCATGTCAAACATGCTCAGGATAATGACAACATCAACAATAAGGAATCTAAATCATCAGTAGTAATTCCATACAAAGAAGGAACCTCGGAAGCCTTACGCAGAATTCTTAGCAAGGCAGGAGTAAAAGTGGCACTCAAACCCACAAACTCAATTAGAAACAAGCTTTGTCGGTTAAAGGATCCTGTGGATCCTCTAAAAAAAAGACAATTTGGTTTATCTAATACCCTGCCTGAATGATTGTCAGGTCAAATACATAGGTCAGAGTAGTGGAACAGGTGCAGTAGGACTAAGCGAGCATAAAAAAAATATAGATTAGTTGACCCGAATAAGATGAGAAATCTAGAGAATAGTTCAGCTAGAGCACTCACTACATGCGATTATACACAACCATAAATTGATGCAATGATTATGAACAATAAATTGTGTTCGAAACGTCTTTCAGTAAACATTAATGTTTCGCGATGTGTGATATATCCATTCAACAAGTTAATATGGAATTACATACTACCACAGTGTCCAAGTTTTACACATATATGAAGGGAAGTTAGTAGTTCTCCATTCTTGAAACAGAGATCTTCATCTGCACAGCCAGAGTCCTTATATGTGTTCTGTCTCTTTATGTACATATTATAAGAATAAGCTTTACTCTGATTATTAAATATCATTCACTGTTCTGTGTAATTCTAATTTCAGGTGATAAAGCGGCATTTCGATCTTCTGCATTACTTGCTACGCAATGCAGAACTCACATTGAGTGTTGAACGTGCAAAAGCGCTGTGGGAGACATTAATTGGTCAGACACGAGCTGCACCGTTTGATCGTGAAGTAAGTATTATGCCCAGACAGACACTGTAATGACGTGGCAATTGCATTATATTGCATTACGACAATCATAATGAACGTTTCGTTTGGATCATTGGACAAAATAAGCGATTTATGAACCATGAAGGAGATAAGTGATTAGCATAAAATTCACTCTGTCTATTGCCGTATAAAGATTGCTGTGAAAAGTTTTTTTTTGTGCAGGTTTGACCGGTTCATTTTGGTAATCGACTGTCTACCGCTGAATCAAGGACTTGATTTCTGCTGCAATAATTAATCGCTTGCAACAGCATTGCCCCTTTTCCTTTCGAGGTATTGCCCTCAGTGGTGTGGTGTCGGATAGGTGTTACCTGCTTTTGTTGGAACCTCGTAATGGATGAGGACAGGTAGCAGTTGAGATGGACTCGACGATTCTTTTGGTAGGGCCAAATGATTTCACTTCAATTGGCTATAATGTGTGGCGGCTGCAGCTACCACAGAACATAGTAGTTGGCAGCTGGTGTTGTACGATTTAATAGGAACCCTGCTACTAGATATAAAACTAGGGGAATCATCTGGCAGCGACCGACAGTCGATCAAGCCAAACGTAGTCACCTATTGAATTGGTGGGTCCTGTGGTGAGATGATCATGGGCATTCTTGTGCTGTTTCCTAGAAGAGCTTTGGGAAGTTCACGTCAGATGGTTGACGAATTACAACAGGTTACTGAGGTGCCGGACATAGGGGACAGTTAACATCAATCTATAGTATATGGAACAACGGTTAATTAAAAGATAAAAGCGGAACAAGAGCTCAGCAAGAACCTGTGTTCAGGACAATTTCAAAAGCCGGAATGCTGTGGCCAAGCCCTCACAACCTATCAGTCTTTTTGTCCCCGGTCATACGAAGTCTCAGAAGTTGTTGCTTCTCTTGTGTCAGAACTGATTCCTGAATTTTTTCCTGTAAGGAAAGAAAAAGAACATTGTTTAGTGTTTCGTCTAGACAGGTTTTTATGCGGTTACACACCTATCCACATACGCTTCAGTTTGGTCAACCGCTAGATGTATGATCGACTATGCAATACGCATAAAATTAGCAAGTGCACGAAGATAAATGCTGTCAATGCGACATGGATCTACAAACAATTATGTTACATTACAGAATCTTTTACAACAGTTTAAAGCGATTGATTCCCCTCATGAGTTTCGACAAATTAATTAGGAGACGTAATTCCCCTGAAACGTGTGTGCTTTGTAATATATGAGGTTAAAAGGGACGGCTGTGGGTTCACTTTTGGGTCCTGTTCTTGTGGACATATTCATGGCTCATCTTGGACAGGTACGAGTGAAGCGGGAAACAGAGAGAATCGCCTATTGTCCCAGATATGCTGACGAAAAATTTGCGGTTCGCAATCATATGGATCACGCATCCACGATATTTGAAAACCTCAGTGTGACTCACCCCCATATAGCATTTAAAAGGGACGAAGAAACTGACTATCATTTCCACTTCCTAGATCTCAACATAAAAAGAAGAAATGATGGAACGATTGAAAAATCAATCTATAGGAAATAAACTTGGACTGGCCAATACCTGAATGAATTATCACAGCTTTCGCCCAATAGGCTAAAAACGGAGTCTGGTAAGAACGGTCTTCAGAAGAGCTAGGGCTTTGTGTTCAGCAGATAAAATCGACGTGGTGCTCTCAGTCATCGAAATGAAGCTTATCGAAAATACATACCCCCGAAAGTTCGTAACAAAATATGGTAAGGAAAAACCACCTAGACTGAAACCCAAAATAGCTGAAAATAAACCAGTTTACATCTGTACAAAGGTGAAGAAATATCCACAAGAAGGGAAAACAGAATTTAAGTTGGCGTCCAGAAGAACATTTTTCGCCGCCAGACTCATTCCACTTAACAACACAGTAGGCTCGTTAACCCAGTGAAAAGTATATAAGTATCCTGCTCATGTCAACTCCAACTGCATTTACCAATTCACCTGCATTTGCGACAGCAATTCCATAGAAAGGACTGAGAGGAGAGCGTCTATCAGATTTTCGAAGAATATCCTTAAAAGTCCTTGTTTGAAAGGCAGCAAAGTGTTCTCAATTGCGATTGCCAAACATCTACCTGACTGACACGGGACATACAGTGGAAATTAGTGAGATTTCAAAATAATCAATACACAAAGAATAGTAGGGTTACTTCGGTTAGCAAAAGTCATTGCTGTCATCGAAAGACTCCGTTACAACCTCTGTATACAGAATAATATTGTGACTAATCTCTCACTACCCTGGTAACCGTAATTGTTTTGTTCGATTTTAACTTAATTAATGAGTTGAACTCATCACTATTAAATTGCTAAATTTATTAAATTATTTTGTTTCTCCTATAATTTTACCTCACTATTCACTCTTAACCTCCTGATCTGTGTATAATAATATGTATATATATACACTATGTTGCCCGATCTTGTATTTTGTCTCTAGTGCATCCTTGTTTCCAAGTGAAACCTGAATTCTACTCCCTTGTCTAACTACTGTATAAATAGTTATTCTCTCTTAACACTAAATAATTGTTTACTTACATCATTTTTTTGGAATTATGTTGCTTATAATTTCTGCATATAACTTGAAATCATTGTAAAATGTCTGTTCAGACACCATTTTCTAACTCATAATCGATTTATCTAGGATATACTCAATTGAAGAGAATTCACGGAATCAAATATGTTCGTTCATTCTCTCTTCAAACTAATAAAAAGGAACTGGCTGCACACAAGAAAATACAGAAGGAAGTGAAGGTAGAATGGTGGTGAACATACAATGAGGAGACCAATTGGCGACATTGCACGCCAGATTCAACCATGAGTGAAACTCAAACAGGAAGCGACTAGAGGTGAAATGAAGGAGCTTGTGTGCTGACGAGGTGATGCGCTACAGAAAAGAACATTAGATCATAGTGTTCAAGAGGCTGAAGATCCACCACAGTCTGTTTTGGAGACCAAAACTATTCAGATCAACACAATATAAGATCTGCTTGTTACTATAAATGATAATCAAGAAAGTTAGCGTAAATGATCTAAGCATAAAACTTGGGGACTTCGGTGATAGAGTATAATTCCATTATGGATAAGATTTTATTTTGATAAATCACACAGTGTTGTTATACAGTAATATTAACTGATGACCACCTTTCGAGTACAAATTATTGCCACTCATAATCATATCAAGTTATTCACACACACACACAACGTTTTACTTTATTTATATACATGTGTGGAATTGAATAGATATTCAAATAAAAAATCAGTATAGGATAATGTACATTCAGAAATAATAATATGAGTGTTATCAATAAAATACAATCAGATTGGAAATAAGACGGGTGCTTTTATAGTCAAAATAAGTAACTTGTTTGAATGTTAGAATGTACGTGAATTGAAATACAATTTTAAGATTATTTGTTATCCTCCTGCGATTTGACTGACTTGTGGTAATAATATCTTCCATATCCCCGGTATTTGCATTGAGTCATTCCTATTGCATGTGTTTGGTGTAGATTCAATGAACCAGGATTCAGCAGTCAACCTTTGTCTCTCTCCACCTACCTATATTACTTCTTCGAATTTTGACTCTGTCTCATCCACCTTATTGTGTGGTTGTGTGTTAATGCATGTAGTGCAATTGCTGAGCTTTTTTCTAAATTACTTATCTTCTCGGGAGTAACCAGATTATCAGAACATAAGAATTTAGCTGAGGTTAGAATGATTCATCCCACCTGCGAAGATAAGTAATTTAGAAAAAAGCACTCAGCGATTGTACTGCATGCATTAACACACAACCACACAATAAGGTGGGTGAGACAGAGTCAAAATTCTAAGAAGTAATATAGGTAGGTGGAGAGAGACAAAGGTTGACTGCTGAATCCTGGTTCATTGAATCTACACCAAACACATGCAATAGGAATGACTCAATGCAAATACCGGAGATATGGAAGATATTATTACCACAAGTCAGTCAAATCAGAGGAGGATAATAAATAATCATAAAATTCTGTTACAGTCCACGTACATCATAACATTCCTACAAGTTATTTATTTTGACTATAAAAACTCTCGTCCTATTTTTTCCCATCTGATTGTATTTGATTGATAACACTCATATTATTATTTCTGAATGTACTTTATCTTATATTACTGATTTTATTCAAATGTCTAATCACCAATTCCACTGATGTATATAAATGAAGCAAAATTGTGTGTGTGTGTGTGTGTGTGTGTGTGTCTGAGTGACTTGATATGATTATGAGCAGTAATAGTTTGTGCTCGAAACATGGTCATCACTTAATATTACTGTATAACAACACTGTGTGATTCATCAAAATAAAATCTTATCCATAATGGAGTTAGCGTAAATGCGTTAATTTATACATATACTACTGATTGACTGATGTGATGAGTGGCATACGACTACTCATCGCAATCAATCAGTAGTATATAGTTTGACGTCGAAGAATAGTGTAAAATGGAGATATATTGATGAAGTTGTATGTTCCACTCGGTACCCAAGGGATGGCTACCGAGTACAGAGACAAATAGGTGGCTGGTTGACGTTAGTTCACGGTTTGACATAAAATAACAGTGTGTAACACTTCCTGTAGTTCTGTGTTTACAAGGCTGATTGATACCAGTTCATTATTAAAAAAAATTTGTCTAAAATTTAAGTCAACCAATGACAGTAATTCACCCATTCAGCTTTGAATGCATATTTTCATACATTTTGCTTAAAATATCTCACTTTCTAACAGCATACAATTCCTTTTTTCCCTCTCATAACACTTTACTACAATTTGCTACACTCTAGCAAGCATTTATTTGGTTCTCGTCATGCTTGAATTTTCTTGACACTGATGCTCAAACATTCGTCTTCACAAAAGTAATTTTGAAATCAAATCCTGCGTTATTTCGTTCAATCGCTGGTAAGTTACTCTGTATTGCATTCTGTTAAGTCTGTTGTTCTTTTTGTACAATTATTTCCCTATTATACTTAATTTGATTTGGAGGTGGATTCCGTTATTAGGCAAAATCCTGTAGACAAATTCTCAATATTAGAAAGTTTTAGAGAAGGCTGTTCCGTAGACGCACACCTACAAAACTGCTAGGGGTAGACCTTGGGACCATGAGGCTTAAACATCAAGCATGCAATTCCAATCCAGTAACCCATAGAACCCACCTTTGCCAGTTTGTCATGTAGCTCTCATAGACCATTCGGCCAATGGGACCCTGTTCAGTGGCCCGTGTGTTCCAACCCCTACCAATTGGTGATTTTAGCGCTGTTACAACCGGAACTACGATCAAGTAGACTATGAGCTAATACTAACTTAATGCGCTGGTTAATCTGTCTTAATCGCACGTCAACAGTGGCAGTAATAATAATAATAACTCCGCCGGGCAGCAAAGACAGAAGAAAAGACTGGAAGTTGATAAATGAGCTTTTACTGTCTCAAACAACAGTCAAAACAGGTTGACGGTACTTGTCTATGTAGATGTTTAAAACGACCCTGAGAAGCACTAATGTCATTGATAAATTATGACATTGAACAACCAAAAGGATTTCAAAGTTCATAAGTAGGGTGAAATAAAATCAGGTTATAAATCAATAAGTGGGGTGAGAGTAATACAAACAGAGATGTAAAAATGATATGTAGACAATTAGGTCTATATATCAAGTGTGACCACCAGCCAATGTCATCGGCGAGTATTTGCCATCACGTCCGGCCTGGTGGACCTCAGTGGTTCAAATTCACGAGCCACTGATTCCATTCCCAATGACTGAATCGTCTGCGAGCTTACCTGGTGACCGGAAGGTCTTGGTTTCGAACCCCCGTGGGTTCAGACTTCTGAAGAGTCCCAAACTAGGAGGGAGCAACTGCCAGTTCTCCATGATATCCCAGTATTCTGGTCGGCAGGTACTTGGACTCATATGAAAAATGGGCTAAATCCATTCTATCTAACCCACACCACTCTATTCATTCACAACTCTCCCCTTGTATTTCATCAGGCAAAACCAGAAGGCTATATAGAAAACTATATGCTCACACTAACAAGTAAAAAAACTCAACCATACCCTACTTGGCTCGTGTCCTGTGAGATAAAGAAAGCATTAGGCGTGATACCTATAACTTATTAAATAGTCAGTAGAACAATTGGATCTCGTCTTTCTTACTCATATCATTTATAAGTACAACGTTTTCTTTCTTCATTTTCCTTTTCTCTCTCTGTTTTTTGCTATGCGCTGTTTTGTTTCTCTCTTCCTTACAAACTCTGTTTAAAACATTCTTCTTCGTTCTTTCACACCCTGTATATCTCGACATTTTTGTTACCGCTTACGCCAATAAATATGCTAGTATCTACTTTTCTAACACCTTCAAACATTCTGTTCAATTTTGGCTTTGCTACCGATATGTTAATATGTTGTTGTCAAAATTAACTGAGACTGCCCATAATCTATGTAGAATTTTATTTATTGCTAATGTACAAACTGGATGCAATACTGTAGTGAAATGCTGAGAATTCCATTCTGCATCACAAGTAGTGTTTTGGAATAAAGCAAATTATAATTATTAAAATACGCGATCAAATTTGAAACAAACTTTATTTTTCAAATGAACTGTCGTCAAGATTTGACAGAATAGTTCTAAAATATTTGGGCGCTGAGTGAGAAGTAGACATTTGTAAAAAATTATATTTGTAAAATCTCAGCGACATTGAAATGATTAATTCCAACGTTTCTTGTGTTCGGCAATCTGGTCCAAACTTCTTCAGGGAAATTAATCGAAATTAACATAACAGAGGTTTATATATAAAAGGAAGATCACTTGATTTTAAAAATTTTATCCAAACATGAGTCATTCAACAAGTATAATGAACAAAATTTTTTTATGAGGTGTGATCAAAATTGGAGACGTTAAGAAATGTTTTACAACTGTTTACCCACCCACCCACACACACACACACACACACACATACAAACACACACTCTGTTTAAAGTGTTTAACAAAGGTAGACCAATATTTGTAAGTCCGAGGTAAAATTTTGATCATAGCTCATAAAAAATTTTGTTTATTATACTTGTTGAATGACTGATGTTTTTTAATCTATCCTTAGTAATTCACTTATACACTAACACAGGCACATACAACCTTCTACTCTATTCTATTTTTATCTCCCTGTTCATGATATCATCCTTCATCCATATGAAGTTTATAAGCAGTATGAATAAATTTCAATATGAGCATTAATCACTGCCACATATATGTTATTATTGATCATCGTTTGCTTTTAAGTTCTGATGTTCAGTTCAGCGTTTGATTACTATGCGCACACATAACTGTAGAAAACAGTGTAGAAGAAGTTATCTAAAAGAATACTCTTTGTTCGACAATCAGTCTTTTGCAATTTATAATGGACATTTCTAATCACAATTGGGATAATAAACGCTTGTTTTCCGTTTTTAGTATTGTGTGTTTTAATGGGCAGAAGCGATACGGCTACAACATTACTGCTATTCTGTTTTACTTTCGTCGCTATTTTCATTATTATTACTGCTATCCGTTTTGTTCCCTTCTCCTCTTAGGGTTTGAATGTTTTAAAGGCTTTTTTGAGAAAGTCAATTTAAACGAAGGTCGTATGAAACAGGTGGCAAAATCATGGGTATGCTAATTTCTTACACATTTGTTTTTCTTTTGATACTGTCACTGTTCCGCCTATTACGATGTTCTGATGTATTCGTTTAGGCATTACTATTTATTAAAATGCTCTTGTTTTGCGGCATTTTTAGTTTGGCTAGGTACGTAATGCCTTAAACCACCTCCCCCACACGCAATAAAGCCTTGCTACAGAATTACACGCTTCTTATCTTTTCGTACTGATAGGTAAAATATTCTCCTTTTGAGGAGTCCTCTTGAATCACTGGGCCAGTTGATGTGCTATTTAACACAGTGCATTATTGTTGTTATTCGATGATTAGAGACAGTTGACGGGAAGCCTTCGACCTCGGTTTCGTGTTTTTTGGCTTGTTTGGTCAGCAAGGCATATCTGAAATCTTGGAGGAACAACTTATTTTCCGTCTGAGACTCAAACCTGTGTCACCCAGTGCTGAAGTTAGAGACTTTGCCAGTGTGCTATTCTGGCTGGCGATTGACCTCCTGTAGAACTGACTGTATTGGATACTTTGACTAGACCCTAACTAGTGACATACGCGTCTAGTCCTTTTTTTTTGGTGCAGACTGAATTTTATCACAGCCAAGTTTGCAATGTGGCTGCTATGTTAGGCGGCTCGCGAACTGTACTCAAGCGCCTTTTTATTGGCTTTCAAACCACCGGTGCGCGTATATTCGAGATGAAGGAGAAATATTCTATACTTTATTCAGATTGAACTGCATTGCATCGAGTAGTACACTGCAGACCGCTATTTTACTTGAAGACCCTGGATAAAGAGGAAATTTAATGATAAAAATTAGACTGAGAAATATAAATATTGTGTAAGCATTTTGTACAGAATAAAACTACTATTATTATTATTAAGTCGAAATGGTTTGCAGGAAAAGCTGGTGCACTTTTCAGCGAACCGATTGTTTCACACCACTCTTAAAGTAAGTCTGTGCCTTTGATAGCCAGAGACTGCGGCAGTTGTGCTCACGCCATTACTGCAAAAGGATTGGAGAGAAGGAAAGGTGTCTACGGATTGGAAGAAAGGCTACCTTGTCAGGCTACCAGAGAAGGGCGACTTACATCCGACTCTGAAAGAACTGGTGTGGAATAATGCTCTTGTCCACACCAAGTAAAGTACTAAGTCGAATCATCCTTGAAAGAATAAATGATGCACTGGAGACAAAACTCCGGCAAGCTGGGACAAGCTGGATTCAGGATAAAACGGATCCATTATTTATTTCGTCGGTATATCTTGTCAGCTAAATCAACTTTAATGATTTTATTGAATTTCGACCTAATCAATCAACGGGAAAATCAAAGCCGAATTGAAAATAAGTAATAACTGAAGCCTGTTGCACAGGAGGTGACTCTCATGTTCCAAGTAGTCTTGAGGATAATACTTTAGCGTTTGGAACACTGGGTCCTGGGTTTGAGTCTCTGTGAAGACATTATCACTTACTCACTGGGTAATGCAGCTACATCCAGATGACGACTAGTCCCAAACTGGATAAATTCCACGCCCTGAATTCCAATGCTAGTCACCATCTACCAAATTACTTCAAGCTACTCACCAGACATCATCGAGGCGGCCCGTACTAGGTGGAGGAACATCTCGGTCCAGTCAATCAGCCATGAGAAAATCAAATTTGAATTTAAAGCAAATATTAAATTTTTATCATTGTTTTATCATAGTTTAGTACCTCGGAGATACAGAAAAAGGAAAAGGTGGCTGTGAGTTAAACTCATTTCGTTATATATGAGATAATATGAAGGATGATTGATGTTTATTAGATGATAATATAGCTGAGAAGATATCGTCTGACGAAATAACCAATAGATCCGTTTTGTCCTGTATCATATTTTATTGCTATTGCTTTGTTCAAGTTCATTAAAGGGAAATTCGTGTATAAAATGTAAAGATTGCTTGCTAGTTTCGATGGTGACTATGAAGAGGTTCCTGATATCGTCTATTCTATTCCTCTTCCTTTATCCTTATCAGTACTTTTATTTCTTTTCATATTAATAATAATAATAACTATAAACTGTTATCTAGTTGATGCATTTCGTCATGAATCAAGATCACTCTGGAAGATCACTGGGATCACTGTCCAGGAAACATTGGACAGCTGTTTCATCTTGTTTTGGGGCTCTTCAGTGGTGTGAATCCATGACCCCCTTAGAGATTGAACATTGAATCTTCAGGTCACGGATACCAGGCCTGTCGAACGTTCAGGCACTTGGACCAGAATCCAACGATCCATGGATTCTGTCTTTGTCAACTCTGTCCAAGGCTTCATAGTTGGTTCGTGATGAAATCCAACAATTGAAATTGAACTAATCCAAATGCCCACAAATCCCATAATCTAAACACACTGAATTGTTTGTTCACTCACTCACTCACTCTCTCTCTCTCTCCGTCTCTTTTCTTCAAATATATAGCATGTTGAACGACCCGATCTAATTGGATTAGAATTTTTATGGGATTTATATCTAGCCCTACCATCATCTGATGCAAGTCTAGACGGTGGACATTCAAATCGTCCTGTGGAGGCTGATGCGACGTCCACCGTTATTGATGCAACAACTGGAAACAAGCCGAATCTTGGTGATTCGTCTAAAATTCAGACTGTACCTGCTGTAGTATCATATTCGTTGTCATCATCATCGGTAGCAGCAGCAGCAGCGTCAGCATCACCGTCTGCAGCATTATCAAGTAGTGCAAAATCAACACCTGATGCAGCAAAACCAGCTAGATTACTTTTGTTAAATGTTCACTGGGGCCAGTTAGCACCAAAGTTGAGACGTGATCCAGAATCGTGTTACCGTCGTTTCTTTGATACATGCAGACGTAGACTAGAAGTATGTTAACAAATTACTATTATTATTACTATCATTATTATTATTATTTTCATTCCTTTGCACCATCAGTGCAACGTCCTGCGTTCGATTGTCAGTGTGGTCATTGGACTAAAAAGAGCTTTCAACGGTTCTCTAACTGACATTGAACCGTGGTTACTAACACCTAAATAGAATAATAGTGACAATAACATTTATTTGTTATATATATATCCAGCTGTGAATAGCCTTCACCCTAAGCATATTCCATTCCACACCTATAGTAAAGACACGCACACTTAAATGTTATATGCCCTCTTCACTTTCAGTTAGCCAATCGTAAATGGAATAGCGAATATTTTTAAAGAAATACAAAACGTAGAATGGTTTAGGATGTACTTGTATTCAGTCCTCTTCTGTATTCAATATATCCAAAATGAAAGAAGGACGAAATGGGAAATTGAAGTTATCAACAAGAAATGTATGAGGCAAAACTTTTTTTTTGGTATTATTATCTAACCATTTTTGCTTTGTACAGTGCGAAGTTGGTAGACTGTAACTGGTTTTGGCAGTGTGACCAAGTGAAGCTTAGGGAATACATCAAAATCCGCATTAACGTCAAAATCTGTTGTGATTAAGTGTCAGCTAAGTACATCAGTTACAGTTAGTTGTCTGATGATCAATGCGTGCAATTCGTTCACTTCCTTAGTTGGGGGAGGGGGACAGTTTCTACAAGGATAAATGTGTCCAGTAAAGTCGTTTGCATTGTTAAAAGTGACACGAGGTTTCTTCTACATAGTAAATACGCCTTTGTACCAATCGTCAGTAAGTAAATCACATGACAAGAAAGTTCAAAATCCAAGTCAATAAAAAATGATCAATACAACAGATGTAAATCGACTACCAGTCACGAAGATGGTTGCTAGGAGACACAATTCTATCATTCATGGGGGATTTAAATCAGTTTATTTTGTGCTAGAACTTGCTCTGAAGATGTTGTCCAGAAGGACGACGAAAGCTCCGCAATTAAACCAACCAGCTGAGAGAACACAACTAATTGCAAATCGTCAGTAAGCACATCACGTAGGTCAAGCGGAGGGTGTGTTTGTTTATTTCTAACAGTAATTCTTCGGTTTTGTTCTATAAGACTGGGCATGAATTTGATAGGTGAGCTGACAACAGGAGTATGGAAATTAATTTCAGTAAGAATTTTTGAAACCCTACATGGAAATCTAAACCAAGCTGGAATAACATTTCCATTCAAACCCGCGAAATTGTCGGTTAAATGGTCCTGTGGAGCTCATTAGACTGAATCATTCATTTTATCTAATCCCCTGCAATGATTGTGAGGTCAACTATATAGTCCGAATCGGTAGGATGGCGTAAATTAGATTAGCGCATCAAGATCTGCGTTAGTTGACCCAAATAAGATAAGAAATATAGAAAACAGCTTAGTTATGACAATGCATTAAACTGCACGCAACCATACAATGGGATCTAATGTAACAGGATGAGGGGGGGGAGAGACTGATAACAGAAGCTTTACTTGTGGAATTGACCGAGAATACATGTATAGGAGCGATCCAATATCTGTCCCAAATATCTGGAAAAATCCACTATCACAACGACAAATGGGAAGGAAGAAAGAGAACTATGGGGTTCTGAAGTTGTGTAATCATAACTGATGTGGTTATGAACAACGAATAAATTGCTTTCGAAACGCGTTGTTATCCAGTAAATAATACTGTTTCACTCTGTGCGTGATATATCTAATAAACAAATTAATATGAAATTAAATACTACCACACACTCAATGATTTTACACATCATATATTAGAGTTGTCATACATATATTTTGTTTATTTGATGTGAAGTATCGTACCACTGCTTTCTAATTTTCCTATCCTCATTTTTCAGATGATTTATTAAACTGCTTATGTGACATACTGGCATACATTATTTCTTTTTATCAGGGAATAATATCGCTGACCTAGAATTTGCGGATAATATAATTTTTCTAGGTGAAGACGCTGACAAAATGCAATCTTCTGAACACCTCCAACCGCATTTTTCGAATGTCTGGCATACGATTAGCTCCTGCTGTCAAATGTGTAAGATGATGCTACAGGACTCGGCTGGACTATATTGACTCCTGGCTTAAAGATAGGCAGGAGTGAAGTAGTACTGCATGTTGACCACTACATTTATTTGTCAGGTTGCATCAGACAGCCCCAACGGGTTGATTTCTGAGGAAATCTCAACATGGACAGGGAAGGCTCGTTTAGCATTTGCCAACCTAAGCCATCTCCGGCTTAGTAGACGTGATTCTCGGCTGACCGTCGACCAAAGGACGTTTGTACTGCTAAGCAGCAGTTCGCTCCGTCCTCCTTTATGAATGGCTGTGAGGCATGGTCACTGAGAATGGAAGATATGCAAGGGTTGGCTAACTGTCTTTGATCATAGGTGTCTACGTTCTTTCTCCCTTGTTGGGTGGTATAATAGAGTGAGGAATATTGAGGTCAGGCGTCGAATGCTAGAAAAGGAGGGGAAATCAGTTGATGGGAATGTGAAGTCATATCGATTAAGATGGTTGGGACATGTGTTACGTATGCCTAGTCAACGATCGTCTTTCTCGATGACAGGCGATGCTGGCTGACAGGATTCCGTTGGAAAAGACTTAGCTAGTGGTGGTCAAACGAAAACACGGCTCCATTAGTCAATGAAGTCCACAAAAGTTAGATCACGTCAGCCACCTAGGGAGGTGAAGGCTTCTCTCTGGTTGGGGTCCTCGGAATGATGTTAAGAACCAATGACGTCTGGAGATTATTGGTGGTGATATGGCTCGAAATCGTCCTTGTCAGTGGCCGGTGGAGATGTATTTGTGATTTCTCATATCCAATGGAACTCTATTATTCTTCCATATTACTATTCTTCTTCCTTCACACTCCTATTTATTATCTCTCTTTTGAATTTCTCTTTACTTTGTTCCCTTGCTTTGTGTGGTACATGGACATATGTGCAAAGTTCTTCATTGAAAGCAGTCGGTCAGATATACTGTTTACCAGTAGTCTTCAGTCGCCGATACGCTTCCATTCATTTGATTCAGTTAATTTTCTTCGCAACTATAGACAATGAGCTTCCAAGTGTATACATAACTTTTAAATTTAAGGTACCTATTTAACATGAGTTGTATAAAAATCTGCTTCACTTAGGATAAAGAACAAGATCCTGATCTTCAACACAAATGTCAAATCATCAATGATGGCTTCTACATGATGCTGAGACTTGGTGCATTTCCAACAGGCTATCGCAGACTTTCATCAACACGTGTCTTCACTTGATACTGAAGGTCAGTCAGATGGCCGGTTGGCCAGAAAGGATAACCAGCAAACAACTCTGACAGCGAACCAACCAATCAAGAATCTGTCTTCCTACAAATATGCAGAGTTGGATGTGGATCTGAGGGTAAAATTTAAGAGACTGTGTAAGGAGGTGAGGCGAGCTTATGGGCGATTGTAGAAACCAGCTATAAACGGCATCAGATGACAAGACGAAATGCAGATGTGCTATTAAATCTCTGTGTTCCAATCGCAATAAAATATGTATATTGAAAAAGGTGTAATCTATGATTACTGGTGTGATTTCTGTGGCTAAAAGTGGACTTTTTTAATCACTGTCTATAAGGTACATCTAATCAGTACACGAAGATGTTATTTAAATCACATGGCTCATAAAAAATCGTGATGGCTATATTGACGTATTCTTTGTATAGATGCTTTTCACTTATATCCCACCTTTTTTTAATCTTGCTTTGTTACCCTATGCTGTGAAAATCTGTCGAAATTTGAAGTAATACATTACTGTGTATGTTTGCCTGCCTGCAGAGGTTTCATTTCTGACTGCGATTATTGAAGCTTTTCATGTTTATAATATGATAATATTTATTGATTATAGAAGATAATAACATGTATATTCTATTAATAAAAAATGCCTTACCGGACAATGAAGGACCCTGGATAACTTTATAACTAAATTTCCAGAAAAGCTTGGGTATTTCGGTTGAAATTTATGTAGATTTTCTGGGTGGGTAAGCTGTAAGGCAACTGAAAAATGCCACTTCATCCATCTCTAATCATTTTGTTTTATTGATTGTTCAAAATATCTGCATACAATTCGTGTTTCAGACAACAGCTCGCTAGTTCACTGGTTGTCTTCATGTTTATTTTCGCACTCTGTCGTCAGAAACCTTTCATCTGCGTTTTTGATTTTATTATTATTACTTTAGGCTAATTATGCTTTGGGTCGCGGTTTAGTCACTGAATATGGCGTCACATCAGTCCTGGCAGAAACTGGTGAACTGTTAGCTGCACTGATGTTGGGCATTGGACCGGCGACAAAAGCAAAACACTGCAGTCGTACTGCAGCTAAATTAGCTATACGCCGTTTACTCGGATTAGTCTATGCCTTTATTCAGTCAGTTGAGGTGAGTAGTGCATTTATTTTGTGCATCTTTTAATTCACTTTCGTTCGTTGATACAGCCAAGCTTTAGTATAAAGGGTCAGTTGCATCAATACAATTGTTTCACTCTTAACTGGAAAGCGATTCACAATTTGCTCAGTTCAGGGTGAGATTTTATCACGGTGTTCTTTGGAAATTAAACTTGTTCAGATCACGTAATATGTGTGATCTGCTTGATACTATGAATAGTAATCAAGATTGCAAGCATGAACGCATGACACTATATGCCGCTGATTGATTCACATGAGGAGTTGTACATCACTCACTAGCTTGATCGGAGTGCACACACACACACCGGATGGTCGTTTCGCTCATTTGGAGTTGAGCTTATCTATCGGTGGTGTATCTGTTTTAACTCAGTTCAGCCGAATTGAGCGAAACGACTACATAGTACTTAGATCACTTCGACGATCTGGCTATCAAGTACTACTGGTCGGTGTCAGTGGCACCGATCTACTCATCTCAGTCAATCAGTAGTATATTCTGTCATGCATCTGTCATATTTGTTTGGTTTTAGCTTTTTAGTGTACTCATAGTGATGCTGTTATCTATTCAGTGAATCTCAGAGTCTAATTTCTGAAATGCTACAGTAAACTCTACTGAAGTATATATGTTACGAGCCTCAGGTAAATGTAACACAGGTTCCATGGTTTTTAAGATAGTATTAAGTATTTTGAGTAATACAGGGAGATTTCGACTACATCCTTGTCGAAAAAAATATCAGATGATAGTTATGTAAAGGCTTACGAAAATACTCTTTACCTCTGGCTTATCACTTCCAGAAAGTAGTGTTTGGATCTGAGTGCCTTGGTAGTTCACAGGTGGGATGCTCGTCAACCACGTACATGGTCAGAGTTCGATTCCCGGTCCACACTCTACCGAATCCCACTTAGAAGGTGGCCAGTGTAGCCCTGTGAAGAGGAAAAGTTAGGTGTTATTCTAGCAATGCCACCGCATACAAGAATCACTATCGCTACTGAAACTTCAAAGATTAGGGATTGAAGAACTAGGCTTCAGTCGAAACACAACCGAGTGAGAATAAATATATTGCCGTAGATCTTCAAAAAATGCCAGTAAGTGACAAACTTGACAAGCTTACCGTAATGATTCAGTCTGTAGCTGTATGTATATTCAATCAGATGTCACTTTGCATCACTGAATAAGTAGTTCATATTGTCCCGGTTTGATCAATCGAAGGACGAAAGCTGGTGTTTCCCGTAATTAGCTAGAAGATATGTTATCGCATCAACTTTTCAATTTCAGTAGGAATGATTTCATGCATACCTTATCCACAGTAATCCTTTGTCGCAATTCTCAACTTCAAGATGCTAGATCATGTCTTGGTTTTCTAAAATAGTCCATATATATGTATGTATGTATTCTTTTGAGATTATTATAAATTTTTTAATTTTAAATGTATATAGGATGAAATGTTTGGTTCTCGCACTCAGCATCCGAACTGGAAACCTCATGGTTGTACATATCGAGGTTGGGATATGCCATTGCTTGTTAAAGTTGAAACTGTTAAACAAGGCCAGTCGTCTCTTTCAACTAATAATCCTTCGATTTGTTTAAATCAAACTGGGAATAAATTGTCTTCTAGTAATACTAATCTATTAGGCGATTCTTATCAGTATTCAGATCTTAGCGATGAACCAATATTACTATTAGCGCATTCAAATGAACCGCTTAGTTCAATCAGAGACAGAGCTTATCTTGCCTCAAGTGCATATTTGTTCGCCTTTCAATCTCAGTCGAACTATCGACAAGACAATAATTTATCTCCATCGTGGACAGCAGCTACACTATCACTTGAAAAAGCACCAGAACCAAAAGTCTCCTCACTGTCTTCATCTTCAAAAGAACCGGTTGTGAGGACTATGCTTTCAAACGACATGTCAATTCAACGTAATGAAATTAAATCAGCTGGTAGAGAGAAATCATCACAGCTACTGGACACTGTTTTAAATCGAATGCCTATTGGTGAACTTGGATTTCAGGTAACGTCTACGTTTTATAACTGTTTTCCTGAGTCAAATCTCATGAGTTATATCGATTCTTGGATATATATGAATATATTCCATGTCTTGTTAATTTCGCTTCACATTGCCAAAATCGCATTGATAACGGAACACACTGAGACCGGAATATGAATATTCTCCATATCTCTGGTATCGATGTCGCATCTTTCCCTGTCGCACGTATCAGGTGTATATTCGTTGAACAAAGGAGACTCAGTGATCGACCTCTCATCCCTCCCTCGCATATCTAACTTTATGACTGTGTAGGACTGTAGCTCTACGCCACCGTATTGTGTGATTGTGTGTGTGTGTGCGTGTGTTATTGCATGCATTGGAATACTTGAGTTTAAATCTATCCTATTCATTTCCTAGAGTTGATCATTTTACACAGTAGAGTGGAACAGAAGTACAGTTCAAAAATGTAATATAGCTAGGTGGGGGGGAGAGGTTGATCACTGACTCTTTGTTCATCAGATCTACACACCTAACACCTGCAATAGGAATGACAAAACGCCAATACAAGAGATACGGAAAATATTAGTATCAATAAAAAGGAAGAACAGGAAATAGTGGAAGGTATATAAACAAAGTTGGGAAGTTATGTGGGTGCCTTGAATATGATTACGTGCTGGGAATAAATTGTGCTCAAAATGTCATCAGTGCATAGATAATACTGTATCACTGTGGTTTTCACCATATAAAATTATTCTACTGATGGAATTACTCTCTACGACAATGCTTAGATTCTATTCTTATATATATATATATATATATATATTGTTTCCTTTAGTTCCTAGCGAAACATAGGGCTTCAGCCGCACGTCTCCATTGCGTTCGGCTCTCTGCCAAGGTTTTAACCTGGCACCATCTCTGCCCATATGCTTTCATCCCTCTTCCATGTCACCCTCAGACGGTCAACTCATCGCTTCCCATTCGGGTCCCACTTGAGCAATGGCTTGACGTGTGATGTCACTTGATGGTTTGTCTTCTCAGAGTATGGCCAATCCACCTCCATTTCTTCCTGCATATTTGTTGCACAATCGGTTCCTGCTGGGTTGGTTCGCTGCCAGAGATCCCACCCTTTTGCTGATCTTTTCTGGCTGGCCATCTGATTTTGAGCGAAGTAATGAGTGAAGACAGCTGTTGGTGAAGATCTGTAGTTTGTTCAAAGTGCCCTTCGTGACGCGGTGCGGAGCCAATTCTCTGATCCGTATGTTGAGTAGCACTAACTTCAAATTGGAGTTGAAAATCTTATTTTTGATGCTGAGTGCTGTTGACCTCCACACAGACTTGAGAGTAATGAAAGCTTGCCTTGCTTTCCCTATCCTCGCTTTGATATCCTCATCAGTTCCGCCCGCCTGTAGTTGAAACGATACCTCCCAGGTCGCTGGATAAGTGGGTGAAGGAAGTTGCCTTTTTCAGATTTCTCCCATTCATGCTGAATGTTGTCTGTTGTTGTTACCGTGGTTGTTGCTGTTGGCCAGGAATCTTCATCATCACCCCTGTCTTCTCTATGTTCAGCTGAAGTCCTGTCTTCTCTGGATGCTTCTTCTGCCAACTTGTTGCTTTTCACTTGGATATCTTCGAGTTTGTGGGAAATCAGACTTATATCATCGGTGAAATATACGAATTTATTTATTTATATGAATAACTGAGTTATTCAGTATCTTACATTTCGAGGTTAAACAAAATTGCAAAGAAACCTTAATTTATCCACATAACCCTTAGGTAGGAGTTCTCTTTCCTTATTATAAAATTTCTTTTTGTATTTCCCAGTGAATGCAGAAGAAACAAAACGATATTGTTGTTTTTACTGACGTTTCGCTACTTAATGCTGCTAACAGACTTATCAAATTACTATTAGACCAGAATTTACAAAATTTCAGCTTATATAATATAACAACTTAATCATCGTTCATCAGCATCGGTTGTCAAGTTGGCCAAATTGAGATTTTCTAAATTCTGGTTTGATAATACTTTGATAAGTCTGTTAGCAGCGTCGGTGGCACAGTGGTTAGGACTCTCGCCGACCATGCACATGGTCCGGGGTTCGATCCCCTGCCGGCGTACACCCGATATCTATGGTCGGCCTGTAAATTGGGCTACCGATATCCATGCTGAAAATTCCATATTTGTACTGTAAATACGGTGTGGAATCAAGCTGTAATCAAAATAAAAAATAAAATAAAAATAATAAATGGTGAAACGTCAGTGAAAACAACAATATCGTTTTGTTATTCATTCATTGGGAAATACAAAAAGAACTTTTATAGTAATGAATATCCAAGTACCTTATGCCCAAATTTTTCCAAACTGTTAAAAATTCTGTTTCCTGTTAAGTTCAGTAGTTTTATTGCGGGTGGCAGGTATTCACTTGATCTTCGTTGTAATATTACGAAACCTAGTGTTAATTATTCTTATTATTATTCCTCTTCTTCCTTTTCTTAAATCCCTTATCACCTTGTTTGTTTTAATTGAAATTTTATTGTTCATTGTTATTACAAGTTGATCACGGATTGATGTCGGTTAGAGAACCATTGAAAACCAGCAGTGGAGTACTGGACAGCTGTTTAGTCCTCCTAGTCCGGGACTCAATGGCAGTACACACCCACTGAGATTCGAACCCAGGACCTTCCGGTTACAAGGCAAGCTGGCTCGTATACCATTCAGCCGCTAGGGCCCAATTCAGTGGCCAGTCTATGAATTCTAACTATAGAAAATTAATCTGATGGTTGCTAGTGACTTGCTACAGGATGGAGTTTCCTGGAGTCAGTTCTAGTGAGAACTCGTGACCAGTGAGGTCCAACCAGATGTCACGTGTGAAGATGGATATCCCACCGACGACATTGGTTGGGGTCGCGCTAAATCACGATTTGGTAGAAGTTAGAATTCATGGGTTTGCCATTGAATCGGATCCCAGGGGCTGAATGGTATACGAGCTATCTTGCCTTGTAACTGGAAGGTCGTGAATTCTAGCCGTGGTGGTGTATGCGTGCTGCCGAGGATTCCCAAACTAGAATGAAACAGCTGTCCAGTACTCCATTGCTGGTTTTCACTGGTTCTCTAATCGATATCAATCCGTGATCAACTCGTAATAACATAACTAACCCTTACAAATCAAACTATAGAAAAGTTCATTGTTAAATCAAATTTGCAAGTTGGTCATCAGTTTCCAATCTACACAGTTCGAATAGTAAAATTCCACACTGTAGTCTCCTCTGGAAACCAAGTTACTGAGATTACAAAACAAGTAATCTGCTTGATAGCGAAAATGGCAATCAGGAGACTGAGCGTAAACACATGAAACTATACATACTATTACTGGTTGATTGAGGTGAGTAGGTGGATACCAGTCACATCGACCAGTGGTGAGTGGTGCTAGTTAGCCATATCGAAATGATTTAAACCCTAAACGAGTATTTCGCCTGTTCGGCGTTGAGCTCATCAACGATGCATCCGGTTTGACTGGGCTCAAAATGCCGAATCAATTCAAACCACCCAATTTTTGGGTTAGCTACTCGGGTGAGCCCGTGTTTTTAGATCACTTTGATGCTCTGGCTGGCAAGTACTACTGGTTGGTGTGAGTTGTATACGACCGTTCATCTCAATTAATCAGAGGTGTAGGGTTTTATGCATTTAGGCCTTAACTGTTAGTTTATTTGAAAACTGTAATATAAGATCAGCTTATTATGAAAAACAAATAAATAAATGTGTTTGCATTTTCAAACATGCATGTGGATTTTGCGAAAGCACACTACCCCTTCACATTCACAGCCTAAAGTTCTCTGTAAATATCCTTTAAGTATGTCACACTTTGAGTATGCATTCAACAGCGTTGACTGCAAAGTAATTTGGAAACTGCTTCAACACATTTGGCTTGCCTAAGGTCTTTATCAACCTCATTCAGCAGCTGGCTACACGACAATGCCACGTGTCAGGTGATCCACAATGAAAAACACAGCGAGGCATTTGAAGTGAATACTGCCTATTATCACCGATGATATTTCTAGTTGTGGAGGATTGGATTCTCCGTTAGAAAACAGCAATACGTTGGACAGACAAGAAGACTATAGAAAATATGGACTTCGCGGATGGTTTATGTCTGATGTTATACAAATTGGAAGATCTGAAGGCGAAAAGCAACAAACTGGCTGAAGAGGCTGCCAGTGAAGACAGGACTTCAGGTGTACACGGAGAGGATGGAGGTGATAAAGATGACTAACCAACAGCAACAGCAAACATCACCAATCATCATCGACAGGATAAACTTGAAAGAGGTCACTCCCTGCCTTCACTTATTCAGGAAGCATTGTTTCAACCACAGCCAGCTGAATGGATGACGATGTGAAAGCCAACAAGAATCGGAAACGCAAGATATGCCTACACCAATCTGAATCGGTTTGGAAGTCATCTGTACTCCTCAGGATAAACAACAAGATTCAGATTTTCAACACTATTGTTAAGTTATTTCTTTTATACGGGTCAGAAACTTGGCGGGCACGTCACGAGCAGCATTTCCAATAGGTTGCGGTCTTTCATCAACGGCTGCCTTCGGTCTATATTGAAGATCGAGTGGCCAGAAATAGTTAGTAACAAGAAACTAAGGAAACTAACTGACGGGAAACCTATTGCTTAACAAATATGCAGGAGAAAATAAAGATGGATCGGACACATGCAGCGGAGACTGTCGAATGACATTGCGCGCGAGGCCGTCGTTCGAGTGGAACCCGAATGCGAAAGGACGAGTTGGGCATGTGATTCGGAGGATGACATGGAGGAGATCGTGCGAGAAGGAGATCAGAGACGATGGGTAAACTAAAGTGGACCAAAGAGAATACGACAAAGTGGAGATGTTTTCCACAGGAAACCCAAGGGAACATTAATAATAATATCACATTAGAATATATATATATTTGATAAGGTGAGAATGAAGGTAATTGAGTGTCTATTTAGCAAGTATGAAGAGGGTGTGAAAATGTACAAAAGGAACATATGACAGTGATAATAGTGAACTAATTATTAAAGCAAAAGCAAACTAAAAGTAAAATTGAAATTTTTTAGATAAAATTTTTTTACAGGGAACGACAAGTGAAGAAGTTAAGACCATGGTAAAATAAGAGACTGGACAAACTTTCTCTGTATGCACAGTTTGGGGTTGTATTGACGAATTGCCAACGCCTCCACCATACAAAAATACCGAAACTTGACGCCCTTTGTACCATTTGGTCTCATCTTGTAGATGATCTTGAAAGACGACTCTCGTTGAGCTACGTGAACTGAGTTCAGCAAGTTCTGGAGAATTGAGCTAGTAGTTGTCTTGCATTGTCCTTTTGCTAACCATGCCGGATAATGTTCAGAGATGCGTTTGGAAAGTGTGAGCGATTTGTGCGGCCAATATAACTAGCTCCACAAAAGGAGGTGAATTTATAAACACATATTGAAGTGGCCCAAAGCTGCATTTCATCCTTCACACATCCATTGATCATTTGTCGGCCGTAGAACTCTGTATACAGAAAAAGTTTGTCCAGTCTCTTATTCTACCTTGGTCTTAACCTCTTCACTAGTTGTTCCCTGTAAAAAAATCTTAATTTTTCTTAAATTTTCAATTCTACTTTTAGTTTACTTTTACTTTAGTAATTTATTCACTATTATCACTCTTATATATATACATATATTCTATTTTGATTTTATATCTTCTGTTTAACTTTCTACAGGTTGGTCGTCATTTAATTGTTCGATTTTATGCAGAGTCGAACAGTCGTTCACGTAGTCGGATTAGCAATACAAGTGTTGTCTCTTCTGTAGCCACACCACCACAAGGAATGTCAAATAACTCCCTGTACAGCAGTTCATTTTCATTGGCTGGTGCTTATTCGTCTACACTGGAATTAACAAATGAAAGTTTAAATAATCCTACTAATACTGTTTCGAACAGGTATACTTTAGCACACGATGAATCAACTGGACTTTTAAGTTCTTTCAGAAAACGTTTGGAAATCCCGTCTATTGGAAGTAATCTAATGTCTAGAGGTTCCTCAATTCTCAGTTTAAATGCAAAACAATCATTGGCAGATTTATCAGTTGATTTGTCGAATACAAATCAGTCAGTGTCAGCGAATACTTCAAGTGTCAATACTGTTCTGCCGAGTATATGCTTAGGTCAAGATTCAGCAGTTTATGAACTTCTCTTTGAATTAGCTGAATCAGAACTTCTCTGTCTTAATTCACAGTCGGGGAAAAAGCTGCATTCTTCTACAGGAACATCATCTGGGGCATATTTTTCTTCAACATTTAGTTTTATTCATCCTGTACGCTTATTGTTAGCCTGTTTGCCAACATTTAAATCACTTCGTTATGGACGCAATGGTAGTGGAAGTGTGCATTCACAATATAATCTGGTGTGTAATCCATACACACTATTGAATTCATCGCCTTATCGTGTTCTCTACAAACTACAAGTAAGTCTAGTGTTGTTATCTCTTATTTTTTTTGTGATTTTTTTATGCAATATCGTCATTTGTGTTTTCTCGTGAGTGAAGCTTATATCATTTTGACACATACTCTGAAATCAATACTGTGCTCCGACTGCACTTCACACTCCTCAGTAGTCGTCTGAATCAAACATCGAAGGATACAAACAGATCTAAGATGGAACCTCGGAAACTTTCTCTCTCTCAGTGTTGATGATAATGTAGTGCGGTGCAGATTGATAGAAAGCAACCAGAACTCAGATCAAAATTTTAAGTCAATGGCTGCAGAGATAGGGGAGGAGTGTTTTTTCCTCAAGTATGGATTTAGGTTACGTTTTTGACGTGAAATAACCTCATTGGATAGTTTGTTTAACCTTAGATCGAATGCCAACCAATCAGATTTATTTGAGTACGAGACATTTTCATGTAATGTGTGCTAAGGACACGAAATTCAGTAAGAAGATTTATCTCTCTCTCCCTCTCTTTCTTCCTTACTACTTCACAACAAATCCGTACAGTGATTGAACGGTTTATATGTAAATTGCTAGCATGGGTCAGATATTATTGTCAGTTTAATAATAATAATAATTTGCTTTATTCCAGAAACAGTACTAGTGGTACAGTGTGGAATTTTTAGCACATATCTACAATATTTGCATCTAATTTTATCCAACGTTGAAAAAGAGTATTTAACAAACGAAAAAATTAATCTGAAGACACCAACAGCAAAACAAAACAAAAAAAGCAGGATAAACACAAAATAATTATAAATGCGAAAAAGTGCCAAAGTCTAATGCAGTGTTTGTGGTGGTAGTGTGAGTAATCCTGATTATATAAAAAATTTTAAGGTGGTGACTATGGCGTTCACAACCAATGATTGTCAGTTTAATATTGCCGAAAAGTATAGAAAGTAAGAAAAAACAACCACAAAACTAATAATTACATGATGGTTAATGACAATTTTGTAATACTCATAGTGCCAAAAGAGTCGGAACCAGTGGATACACAAAAGAAGGAATATAGTAAAATACAAAAAAGGAGTTCACTAAAGAATACAAAATAAGAGAGAAAATAAAACAGCCTAAAATTATCTTGTTAATAACAAAGCAAGTCATAGGTTTCACGCTTAACATTGTCTCTGTCGCTTAGAACACGGGCCAAGTATGGTATCGTTGAGTTCCTGTACTTGGTTGTATGAGCCTAGATTATTTTATACTGATTTCTGGTTTTACTTGATGAGATACAAGGAGAGAGTTGGGAATAGAGGGGGTGTTGGAGGTCGGAGAGTATGGTTTTAGACCATTTTTCGCATATATTCAGATGCCTATCAACTAAAGTAGTGACGAGCTGACCGAGATTTACACCACTAGTCCTACTGACTACCTTCAACATCCTTCTCAGGATGGTATAGTCCTTTTTCAGTAAACCAGGAAAGACTAACGGGGAGCAGTAAAGTAGAATAGGTAAGATACAAGAGTTGACAAATTGTGAAAGTAGAGGTTGGGTGATTCCAGATTGTCTAAGTTTCTTAATGTAGTAGGTTAGACGGAACACTTTCTTAGAAATCATTAGGATATGAGATGTCCAAGTAAGGTCAGAAGATAGAACTAGACCGAGGTATTTTGCATTAGACTTAGTTTCAATTTTAGTCCCCTCAATGCAACAGGCTTCATGAGTACTTACTAGTGTTTTTAGATCTCGTTTATGACTAAAGGAGAAGTCAGTAGTCTGGCATTTTGAGGGATTCAGCATGAGACCATTTAGTTTGGACCACTGACTGATGTCCGACAGGAAGCTATTTAATTTGAGACAGTCTGACTGAGACTTAATGGGAAACGATACAGACAGGTCATCTGCATATTTGACGAAGTTGATTTCGTCTGAAAGAGGTAAATCATGTCAGAAGAAGGAAAAGGGAAACGGAGAGAGAACAGCACCCTGAGGAACTCCAGCTTCAGTAAGCAAAGGAGAGGAAGATACACCATTATATACTGTGTACTGCATCCTATTAGAGAAGTAAGAGTGTAGCCAGTTGATAGCCCAGGGCTCAGTTTGTGTAAGGCTAAGCTTGTTTAACAACAGGCCTCTAGGTACAGAGTCGAAAGCAGATGTATAGTCAAGGAAAGTACAACGAACAAACTTGGCCCCTTTGTCTAAGGAGGATACAATGTTGTGATGAAACACAGCAGCAGCGTCTAAAGTACTTCTACCCTGTTTGTAAGCAAACTGCTTTTTATCGTTTGAGAAACTTAGGGAGGGAACAAGTTATAGTAACAATAGTTTCTCCATTAGTTTCAAAAAAGGAGAGGTAATAGCGATAGGTCTGAACTTAGCATTATTGGTAATAATAAAGGTGAATCAAAGTGTATGATTTGATAGAGTGAAATATTCCCATATCCCATGAATTAAATGCCAATCTGAACGAAGAATATTCTTTTCAATAAGTTCTTCTCTTCAGGTTCTTACAATTATAAAATATAGTGTTTACTGTCGTAACAATAACAGCCAGTTATGCGGCGGATACATTTTCTTTAACGTAGAATAACAGATTAATTTTCTAAAGTTTGGTTTGTAAGGGTTACTTAAGTTCTTACGAGTTGATCACGGATTGATATCAGTTAGAGAACCATTGAAAACCAGAAGTGGAGTACTGGACAGGTGCTGTTTCATCCTAGTTTGGGAGTCATCGGCAGTATGCACCCACTGGGATTCGAACTCAGGACCTTCCGGTTACAAGGCAAGGTGGCTAGTATACCATTCAGCCACTGGGACCCAGTTCAATGGCCAACCCATGAATTCTAACTTCTACCCATTGGTGATTTAGCGCGAACCCAACCATTGTCGTTGGTGGGACATCCATCCACACACTTGACATCTAATTGGACCTCACTGGTCACGACTTCTCACTAGAACTCCAAGAAACTCCATCCTGTAGCAAGTCACTAGCGAGCATCAGATTAATTTTCTAAAGTTTGTTTTGTAAGGGTTACTTATGTATTTACGAGTTGATCACGGATTCATATCAGTTAGAGAACCATTGAAAAACCAACCAGGGAGTACTGGACAGCCGTTTCGTTCTAGTCTAGGACTCTTCGTGAGTACTTACCTACCGGGGTTCGAACCCAGGGGCTTCCATTTACAAGACCAGTTCGTATACCATTCAGTTACTGCGACCCGATCCAGTGACCAGTCCCTGAATTCTAACTTCTGCCAATTCATGACATAGTGTGACCACTTCGCAGTGTCTTCTTCGATGAGTTGCTGCCTCACCTTCAACTTGCTGCACCCTACTGGTGGCGGCTTCCCACTAGAACCCCAGGTTAACTGCCTGAATAGGGCCAATCGCAAGTGGGCATTAGCTTATATAAGACAACTTAATTAACATCCTTCAGCATGGCGTATTTTTACATTTTCAAGTTGGCCATTTAGTAAAGATAACGAAACCAGGTGTAGATTGTTGGATTTGATAAGTGCGTAAAATTATAAAAACAGCATGTTTTTGTATAGTGAAATCGCTTATCGCATTCACATCTTTTCAAGCATACTCACGCTTCAAAATATGGTTAAGATACTTTGGTGAGATTTATACAATGCATTCTTGAAGAAGCTGAACAACCTACCTAGCAGAAGGAGACGTGGGTGAACTACCATTTCTAGACAGCCTGGCTAGCTAAGAGGAGGGGAAACGGACATTTTAGTATATCCACATTCAGGAAGAAAACCCACTCCAACGAATATTTAGACTTCGGATCATCACATCCCATCAGTTTAAAGGTATCAGTTGTTTCAAGTCTTCTTAGACGAGCACACTCTCCTAAAAAAGATGAAAAAGAAAAGAAGAAGAAATATAAAACATTGGTGAAACTCTCAAGCAAAACAACTAGCCAAGGGACTTCATCAGCAAAATCAACACAGACATTAAGTATGGCCGAAGCGCATTCCGAAAGCATGGACCTCAACAGCTGTCATTCCATATAGTGCGGAGATATCAGACGATATTAGAAAAGTACTCAGTAAGCTCGACATCAGAGTTTTCTTCACAATATCAGACACGCTGAGAAGCGACCTTGTCCATATAAAAGACCAAATCCCCAAATATTCTCTATCTAATTCTGTCTATAAAATAAAATGCTTGCAATGTGATGCGATATACATCGGATAAACATCGCCAGAGAAAAATCAAAGTCAGAAGAAATGAACACCGTAGGGTATCTATTCGACCACCGAGAAGTAAATCCTGTTGAACTGGAAAAGCTTGAAAAATCATCAGCCATAGGTCTACGCACTATAGAATCAGGCCACAAAATTGATTTTGACAATATTGAAATCATCATCCAGAAAGATTACAGAAATCACAAAGAACGTCTCAGATCATCAGAAGCACTTCATGTGATCAAGTGGAATCCAAACTGTCTGAATAGGAGTGATGGACTAAAACAGAATTTGACTTGGTTACAACACCCCACCCTCCCCCATGAAATGACAAAATCAACACGAATGTGACAAGTAATTTCATTATGTAAACACACGCTGTTTTTATAATTTTACACACTTATCAAATCCAACAATCTACACCTGGTTTTGTTATCTTTACCAGTTAGCCAACTTGAGAACAACATAAAAATTACCGCATGCTAAAGGATGATTAACTTGTAAATTCTGGTTTAGTAATACGTTAAACAGCGAAACATCAGTAAAAACAACAATATCGTTTTATTTTCCATTCATTCGGGTAGACGAAACTTTTATAATAATGAATTACACAGAGATCATCATAAGATAAATCGGGAAAATGAAACTGGCACTGAAGAAATGGTAGCAAAAGAGGCTGGATAAAATATTTCTGGACACAAAGTCCCTTATAGATGGCTTCACCTTCGCTTGTGTGAAGAAGTAAGCATCATTCTCTTAACTGCCTCGATCTTTTTATGCATTCAAATAAATTACTCTGAACTAGGTGTCTGCTGATACTGCTCGACTAGGAGTTCTAATGCACTTTAGAAATGATATGTTGACTGGCCATCTGACACCTCTATTAGCAGGTGTTCATGAACGTGTCTAGGACATATCGTGCTGATATGACCTGCGCATTTAACTCCACGGGAGCATGTGAACTGATTAATTATAGTGAATAAAGTTACCGATAGTGGGATGTTGTCTTTAACTTTTTGGTGGATAATAGCATGTCTAGAGAAGGTGAGGTGTAGAGACATACCATCCCAATGAGAATTTCTCTGTTTTATAAATTAATATAACTTTTACTATTTATTTTCAGCTGCTTAGTTCCGCACTAATTCCCGTGGATTCAACTCCATGGTGGGAAACATCTCCAGGATGTTTATTGTCACCACCGTCTGTAACTTACTTCATTAACTATCCTTTTCAATCTAAAATTATCTCACGAACTTATAAACCTATGGAACCGATTTCAATGGGAAGTAATATAAGATCAGGTGGAACAGTCAGAAGATCTTCTCAAACGCGTTTATCACCAGTTGTAGTAAATGAGGACGAGTGCAAGTCTGATTGGTTTTTGTCTGTTGATGCAATAAATGTCAGCTCTCAAATGACCAATTCCACTTCAGCACCATCTTCACCGGTACTTTCATCACGTCGGAGTTTAAAAGTATTTTCATCACTTGCACGTGCAAATGATGTGTTCTCATTGAAAGGCAAATCACAAAAACACGGTATGATTTTTTAAATATTTCACCTTTGTTCATTTCTATACTATAAATTTACTTTATTTATTGTGTTGACAATAAAATTAATCGAATAGGATGGGAAATTAATAAGGAGTTTGTGTACATCACAGCACTAGTTATGTCAGATTAAAAATTATCTTAGTTTGAAGTTAGTGTAACAACAGAAGACAAGGGCCAGGCAACAGATCGTTTATTAAGGAAAATCAACACATATTTATAGATTTTCATGTACATTATTGTAGATTGTTGTTAGTAGGAAATGCAGTCTTTTGATTGGTTGTTTCTCACAGAAAGTTAACCTTGCATCTCTTTGTGGCTGTGTCAGATCATCCATATGCTAACTGTATCCGCCTACGCAAAGCCTTTGTTCTCATTTTCTCACCACCATTGACGTCAATTACTGTCTACCAACTTTGGCTAGCAGCCAGCTCTCACCGCAATACTACTGAAGCAATGTAAAAATCAACTGATATGCTAAATACGACCGTTCACCCGTGGTACCCCTGACGTTTTCAGTGAGCTACGTAAATATCAAACAACAACGACTGGTTTCTGTGACTGTTAGGATACAACAATTTTTATTAGGAAAGACACGTCAAATTTATGTATATTTTTTAAACCACATTAAAATCTGATGCTCACTGGTGACTTGGAGGGATAGTCAGTCCCTTAAGACAACCATCCGCTTCGGTCTGGGTATCTCAGTGGTAATCCAGTCCTTTCACATATACACAAATAGGTCTTGTGTGGTGCATTTCGGCTTTTAATAATAATAATGATAATGGTGTTCAACTGTTGGTTCCCGGGGATTTGATCTGTTTGGTCACAGGATTTCATCATGATCTAACATCGATTAGAGAACCACTTGGAAAACCAGCTGGGAGTACTAGATGGCTGTTTCATCACCTAGTTTGGGAATCTCCAGCAGTACTCAACCACTGCCAGGTTTTGGACCCGGAGCCTCCCAGTTACAAGGCAAGCTCGTAGGCTACCATTCAGATACTGGGACCGAATCCACTAGCCAGCCGATGAATTCCAACTTCTGCCAATTTACGCACGATATAGCGCAACTGGCAATAGCCAATGTCATCGGTGATGAGTATTTTTTTCCTTACACCCTTTCTGCTGTATCACACTGGTCACGGCCTCCCGATCACTTGAAACCCACACTCGAATATCAATCTGATGTTCACTAGTGCTAGAGACTGGCCCTATTTAGGTACGTAGTTACCCCTGGGTTCTTCTAGTGGGATGTCATGATCAGTAGGGTACAGCAGGTAGGGTGTGAGGGTAAATACTCATCACCGACGACATTGGCTAGTGCCAGTTACGCTACACATCGTGCGTAAACTGGCAGAATTTGAAATTCATGGGCTGATCAGTGGCTGAATAATTAGTTGCCTACAAGCTCACCTTGTAACCAGAAGGCCCTGGATTGGAAGGTTTGCGGTGGGTGGGTACTACTGAGAAGCCTCAGACTAGTCTGACGAAACAGATGGCTGTGCAGTGCCCCCTGGCTGCTTTTCCAATGGTTCTCTAACCTATATCAGCTCATGATGAATTCCTGTAAATGGCAATAGTGTCTTTAATGTTTATTATAAGAATTGTGGGGAGCTAGTATATTAAAGTCCTCATGCTATTTAGATGTTTGTTACATTTTGAAGTAATAATTGGTTTTTGCGAGCATTGCTGTGTGAGCATTGGGAAGCTGCTGTCTTAACAGAAAGAGATGAACTAACCGACATAAAGCGGGACATTAACGTCCTTATTTACTTCTAAAAGTTTTACTACTTATTTTCAGAAAAAGTAATATGTTTTATTTCAATATAGTTTTACTCTGAAGTATATATATGATGATGAGTGGAACGAAGGAATTACAGTAGAATGTAATTCCATATTATACAATATCCACTGTCTGAATATTGCTAACTATGTCCCTTCAAATCAAAGATAATTCATGAAAATAACACAGCTGTCACAAACCGAAGCACAGTTGGCAGACCATCGTATTTTCAAACTTCCAATGCACTTCCAACATGGAATTGTTTTCAAATATCTTCGTAGACATATCGCGGTAAAATCCATGGTGGAGGAAATCGCTAGACTCTATTTAAGGTAAGAAAGGCACAGGGCTACTAAGAAAAGGACCAATGCAAATGTGAATTCAGATTAATAGTAGACACTAAAGATTATGAAATTATAATTGAAATAACCAACAAGTCAAGCTCGTCTGGATCCAAAGATACTCAAATTAAGAAGCTCAGCAGGTTAACACATAGGAAAACCATTTGATGAAAAAGGACGACTTTTCTGACAAGATACCATGAACAATAAAAAGAGCACGGTTTATGCTTAACTCTCGACGACAGCATTACAGTTACATAAAGAACGAAAGTGCTTGTGAAAAAATTAAGCTGATAAGGTGGGGAGGGTAAGGGGGGAAATTAACAATAAACTAGGGAAATAAGACAACTACTTAGCGCGTGCGAGTACAATGCGCTCTAACAGTCAGGGGACTTCAGCCTTTTAGGACGCTAAATCTAGCTCCTATGGCGTGTTAGAGATACGTGTAGAACGCGTTTAAATACGTTAAAATAGGAATAATTAATCTCTGAATTCTTGTTCATTAAATGTACAACCATGTACTACGATAGGAATAACATAGGACACTATGGAAAACAGTGTTATAAAGTGAAGGGATTAGAATTACATGAAGCAAGCCAGAAAGTTGTGTGAATGTATCTCGACATGAGTGGTAGCTACGAATTCTGTCCAAAATATCATGCAGTTGTTAATTTATTGTATCATTACCAAACAGGCCTATTCAACGTGGTTTTGTAAAGATAATCAATAAATCGCGAAGTGCACAGTGGAAATGGGCAATGAATTCATCATATCAATAGCTGTACGTCAGTGGTACAATGGTGGAATGTTCGCCAATCACGTAAATGGTCTGAGTTTGATTCTCCGCCACCGACGCATTTCTGAACCTTGCATAGGAGGTGGTAAGCCCGGTAAAGAGGAAAGGGTGATCGTGGTGTTAGCAACCTTACACCCTTACAACAGCATCACCAGCGTTGAAACTTAATAGTTCCGACTTGAAGCTCTGCGTTCTACTCTACTTTTAACTCTAAGGGGGCGAGAAAAACATAACTGATTGCTTTGAATGTGAAGTTGAGTAATATTCAAAACGATATTTAAGAGAAGAAATTATATATAGACGGTGATTTTCATTCCATATTAGATAAGCTTATTTTAAATATCACATCCTGTGATGCAGTATTAACAACTGGGTGATCCTGTTAAGTTAAATCTGTATAGTTCTGCTTTACGTAGGATCATCAATGAAGCTGGAATTAGGATGGAATTTAAACCAACCAACCAACACTCTCAGAGATAAACTTTGACGGCTTATGGACTGGATAGATCCAATTATGAAAAAAATGTATAATTTACCAACTACCATGTAATGAATTCAAGTTCAATCACATAGGTCAAACTTGTAGATCGGGGTCAACTAGATTATTGGAATTTGGCTATACCTAGAATGATTGACTCTGCTAAGTTAAATAACCTAGTATAAACAGAGCTCAGCTATTGCATTGCTTTCAGTTGCATGTAGTCGCTTAATACGAGGTGGGTGGGACAAGATGAAAGTATTAAAAAGTAATAAAGTTAGGTGGAGAGAGAGAGAAGTTAATCACCGAATCTTTGCTTATCGATTCAACACCACACATGTACAATTTGAGTAACACGATACCTATACCGGAGATATGGAAAGTGGCAACAAACAACAAGAGGAAGAGGGAGAGAGAGAGAAAAGTATCTACAAGACAAATTATGAAGCGGTGTGACTAAGTTGAACAATAAATTGTGCTCGAAACCTTGTCATCCAGTTGTTATTTCTGCATCACTGTGTGCGATATTTAAAATAAACTTATCTAGTATGGAATTACATTCTAGCACAGTGTCCAAGTTCTACACTTATATTATCAACGATTTCCAACCAAAACGTGATCTTGAGAAAAAATTAATTACAAAGGAACATAGAAAGTGAGAACATCAACAGATTCTAATATCTTTACTTATTCTATTGTTTCTCCATTAACATTGTCTAATTTTTCCTCTTTGTATTTTTTTCTTCCACTTTAAGCTACAAAAGATTTAAGTATGGTTGCTGATGCCCCACTTATTGAATATCTCGAGACATTGGTCCAGGTACTCGAAAGGAATTTAACTCCCTTCTTCACTGAATCGCCGTGTAAAAATGTGAATGCATGTAAAAAGCACACATCTCCATTTCCCTTGATATTTCGTTCACATCACACGCATCGACATTTCGACACAAGTGAAGGTGAATTCCTATTGTCCAATGAATCACATAATACAGCAGTGGATAATGCATATTGGTGGAGACGTGAAATAAGACATTTGTGCCTACAGATGATTGCCTCTTTACTCAATCCAATCACTTTAGGCGATATCAATAATAACGGTAGTAGTAGTAGTAATAATAATACCAGTGAGTTTACAATAGCAGGTAGGTAAGGAGTTGTACATTCCTTTCCTATGATTTATTATACAACACTTTTATCATAGATCATGTTTTCAAAGTCTGACTACTGATTAAAGAATACCCCTTTTGATAACTTCTTCATCACGTTCTGCAGTTATATACATCCATAATAATGAAAGAATTATAGTTTCCGGTTTCGCCCCTACCCCTGCTTTCAACAACGCTCGTTTGAAGGTGTGGGATTGATGAACGAGAGTTGTACGGTCTGCCCCCGAGTTGTCAAGGTGGAAGAGGTCGTGGTGGACCACGAGGTCAAAGAGGATATGTATCTTCACAACCTACTGAGTATCCGTCATTTCAACGTAACCCATCAACAGATCGGTCACGTGTTGGTGATGTTCCAGGGGTGTCGAAGAAGCCTGCATGGAGCGCGCATGTACCTCGTGAACGTGGTGACATTCCATCGTCATTCATAAGGGTTTTATTAGTAGCATGGAACGTCAGTGGCATAGCTATGTAAAGTGTATCATAGTCATTAAAATGGAGTCAAAATCTCTCTACCTCATTATTAAAATCTTACGTTCTTCAATTCTCAAACTAAATCTATCTACGTGCACCGGGAAGCGGCTGAAGGGACTATGCAACGTTACGATTAATTATGAGTCAAAACATGTAAAGTCTGCAACCATAGGTTATAGCTGTCACACAGAGCTAGACGATACAATCTATAGTTGTTCGAATGAATCAGACTAATAATCCGTGATTTCATGGACTAGTGACAACTCTTCGTCTTAATACCCTTTGACTTCTTTTTACGAAGTTTTACTTAGTACGATAGATGGTGAGTATGTATGCGTAAGGAGTATAGATTCCACCGCAGGTGAGCTTTTTTGATTACATTTTTCTCCAGTAGTAAATTAAAATAGTTCAGACGTTGTCTATCAACACACTGACCTTTGACAGGCACTGGAACATTGGGATTGCACTCATAAGGGTGCAGTTTAGCAGAAGTCAGCGTACCCTTTGTTTTATCCAGGATGAGATTTTGTCGGATTCCAAACTACTTTCCACTAAGGTGGGGTGACTAATCCACTTAACCATTTGGCTCCTTATAGCCAGATGAGTTGTCTGTGAAAACCAGTACTACAGCAGCTGTTGACATTCAGGTGGTAAACAAGATGTTTTAATAATAACACTAGTGATAGTATAAAGCCTATTAAGTAGCTGAAATCTCCAGAGGTGCTGTAGCCGTCACAGTAACCTTTGCTAGTCATAAAGAGGGTTGTCCAAATGGTACTTCTGCGCCGTATACTCTACCTGTAATATCTCCCTTGTGTCCTTAGTGAAACAGTTTCGTAACAGTTAGTGAATCTTTTGTGTCTACTATGTAAAGGTGATATTTTCGAGCCTTGAATTAGTTGTGTTCCCTGAGCTTCTGGATGATTTAACTGCGAAGCTTTTGTCATCCTACTGGACAACATGTTCGGCGCAGGTTTTATTATGAAACAAACTCATTTAAATTCCCCATGAATGATGTAAGTGTTTCTCCTGGCAAACACTGTAGTGGCTGGTTGTTAATTTACGTCTCTATTGATCATTTCTATTGATTATTTGTAGTGTCAAGCCATACTATGATGTCTATTTGTATATTTTATATTCAAGCACATAATTCATATAAGCGTAGTGCAACACCAGAACTGGTAGCTGTATTACCAGCCGATGCATTGGTGTATCAGATGTCCCCTTCATTGGCAATGAGTTTACTGAACACCTTGTTAGAAACTGCTTTAGTCAGTGCTGGTATCGATACAGAATTACTGGATCATACGCATGCAAAGCAAGCATCTAATTTGTCGTTAGCTTCGCTGCATTCTATGCACAGATCAAATATGTTCTTATCGCATGTGGACAGTAGATCGGGTGTTGCCGGTATCATTGAAACAATCTCCTACTTCGGAAGACAAGTTCTGTTTCAAGATGTTGAAGTGAGTAGTGATCATATGATGTATATTGTTATTATTGTTGTTGAACTTACCGTTGTTTTCGTTTTGGAAACATTTCCTACCATACGAATTTAAAACAAGCAGCATAGGTTAATTCATCGAATTTCGGTAGAACTCTTCATCTAAATACTTCCTTTAAGGCGATATATATATATATGTATGAAACTATCAGGACACCCATTTTTAGATAAAATATCCTTCAGAGGCATTAATTTAATACTCAATTGTATTTTCAGGACGAATTCTGCGTGCTCTGTTGAGCAGTGTTTTGACCAAGTTCTTTTTATATTGGATTTGTAACAGAACTTTTAAAATGTATGTACTGTCTCGTCCATGAAGACGTTCTAGTTATAGATCTTTCGGTTGTGCTACCAATCCTTTCTACTAGAGGGACATCAAGGAGTTAAATGATGTCATTTTCCTCGTGTTCTGTTGTGAAGTTAAGATTCGCATGGTATGAGCTGAATTCTACCAATAAGTTCTCCACTTTTGATTTGCTTTCACAGACAGTAAAAGTCGTTGACCCCAGGAATCGACTTCGTGGGTAACCAGGTTAATATCTCACCATAAATTAGTATGCCATTGCTTATTACATTGATTGACTGATGTTTTGTTTAAAAACGAACTCTGTGCAAAGATATTAAAATTGTTTCTCTAGATATACTTTATAATGACTTTGGTCTGTAACCAGCTGAGCTGATGAGAAGCCAACGAAGTTAACAATGATGATATCACGTTATTCTGCACAAAAACACTGTTGTCATTCTTGCTTTATTCATTTCCATACTTTCCAATGTGTTTGATATCACTTCGCTGTTTTTTTTTGTTTCTTTTTTCTTCTCATCGTCTATTTTAGATTAGTGTACAATGCATTCGATTGTACTTTCAGTGTATAATAGCCTATCCATGTGTATTTGTTAATGTTTTACTGAAATCAGTTAATCTGGAAAGCAAATTTATTCAACTTCTTGTCTACTCTCCATCTGAAAGGTAATCTAATATACTTATACTTAATATAATAACGTGATATCCTGTATCAAAACTTAATCCAGCGTATTACCAGTTAGTCGCCGAGTAGCTAGCCGCAGGAATTCAGCTGATTTGAATGGACTCATTTGGCTCTTTGAGTTGACTCTGTTAAAACTGCACTGAACTGAATGAGAACCGTAGTCACTTTGTTATATCTGCGCCTGCTGATTATTTTTGTGACGGTAATGACTGTAATGAATTTGACTGGTACGCTTATATGCCTATTCGCCTGTGGTACCTTCCGACTGACTGAGCCATACAATATCAAAAGAAAAGGGTGGCCTGTGACTGTATATTGTAATCACATTTATTAGGAAAACAACACATGGTATTTATACATTTTCTTTATAACAATAAAGACGGCTAACAGCGTTTGAAATAGCTGATCGTATAATCAATCACATTATGCGCGAGAAATGATGATATACCACCTTATGCGGGGTCATGTCAAGTCACACAGGATACATGGTTGATAAGCATAGCCGGAAGCGGGAGAATAAACCCGCCTATTGTTCAGATCACTCAGATAGCAGGCACTACTGGTTGATGCGAAAGAAATCCAACTACTCATATCAGTTAGTCAGTAGTATATAATAGTGTATGTGTGTTTTCTATTAATTACTATTCACCTTATTTGACACTTTACCACTAAGTTATTCTGATCAGCTTTCATGAGTAAGTGAAATTATGAGAACTACAATTATCCTGTGTTGTAGGATTTCCATTTCTACTTCAGGTATTTAACTCAGTGTAAATTTATAGATATGTTAGTTTACTCAATCTTTTCCGTGTATTGTTAATAAAGTTATCGAAGTATAAAGCGGCCAACAGTCAGATTGGATATAAGATGGATTAGTTTTATTATTCCCTTCAGTTTCAAGTGGAACTCAGAGCTTCAACAGCGCTCCTCCATTGGCTCCACGTTGTTTGGTAAGCTCTCATCACCTCCATTTCAAACTGTCGTTTCCCATTTGGGTTCCACTCAAGCGGTGGCCTGGTACGTGTTGTCACTCAGTCGCCCCCTCAGTGTGTGGCTGATGCATCACATTCGTTGGGTGAAAGGTTCTTGGCGAATTCGTTGCTAAAGTTGTTTGTCGCTCAAGATTTACTAGATGAGGTTAACGTACAGTTTGTTGGTTCAATTTTTATGGAGTTACATCAGACTAGCTAAGATTTAAAGGCTTAAACAGTCTTCATTACTTTGAAATAGCCTTCATCAAAGTAGTGAATACATCATTCACAAGCGAGATTTACAGGGGATAGTTGTGATTTGAACCGATCAAGTGGGGGTGGGGGAAGTCTCTGACTTCAAAGCTAAATTGTGCAGATCTAGATTTATCCATTACCTTACTAGGCAATGAAAGCTTCACAAATAGACAATCCAGCTAAAAGGAAACAACTACCTGAAAATCACCCACCTGAACTACAAATCTTCTCCATCATAGCCGGAATTTATTCGTTTTCTGACACTGCCAGTTGACATTCACGTTAGGTGACTTCGAACATGTAACCGGAAGAGCAGAGTGCTCTAAAGTGTACAACCGTTACGGTTCCTTTGACTGATTTCTCACAATGCACACCCGATCAAACGTATTCCAACCAACACTTAGTTCTACACAACCACATTGTTCATCTGGTGAAACCTATTTATGTACGCCTTTTTCTTCCAATAATCACAAAAATCAGGTAAATTATAATAATGCTCAAGAGTTACGTTTTGGGGGCTTGATTTGTTTGAAGTTTGACCACGGATTGAACCACCGAAAACCAGGGATTGCTGAACACCTGTTTCGTTCTAGTTTGGAACTCACTCTTGAGAATTAATCTGATGCTCCCTAGTGACTGGCTACAAGATGAAATTGTCTGGAGTTCTTCTGAGATGTCGTGACCAGTGAGGTCCACCCGATCGGAATTGAGGACAAATACTCGTCCCGCATGACACTGTCTAGTGGTTGCGCTGAAATCCCGAATTTCAAAGAGTTAGAATTCATGGGCTGGCTGTCATTCAGTCAGGTTTCAGTAGCTGAATGGTCTACGATCTCACTTTATAACCGGAAGATCCTGGGGTTAAACTCTTGTGGTGGGTTCGTACGTCCGATGAGTCCCGAGTACTAGGATGAAACAGCTATCCAGTAATCCCTGATTTTCAATGGTTTTCTAACTGTTATCAATTGTAATAACAATAAAGGTGATAGTAACATTAACAATAGTGACTATGAGTACATCCTACATACTTTAGTGTCCGTAATTATGGTTCCTTGAATATATCATATATATATTGATTGGGTACTAGTGAACCGGTTTCATGTGCCTAGTCCTTTGTTTGGTGCAGACTGAATTCTATCAGTAAAGATTGCAATGTGGCAACCATGTTAGGTGGCTTGTCACCACCAAAAGCTCAATGGTAACGTCTCTGACTGCAGCACTGGGTAACGCGGGTTCAAATCTCAAAAGGGAAAGGGGTTCCTTCAAGTTTGCATATACGCCTTGCTGAATAGTGAGTGCCAGCAAGCAGGAATTCTGTATCCAAGGCTTCTTGCCGATTGCCTCCAACCATCTAATATCAATAATTCATGGTGCACTGTGATGTCGAGCCACCTAGCATAGTGGACACATTGTAAACTTGACTGATGGAATTCAGGCTGCACCAAACAAAAGGTTAGATACATGACACCAGTTGATTAGTATCCAATAAAAGTATGTATATATGACGACTTTTCAAAGTAATATTAATTTATATACAAATGATGTTTATTCTCTGGTTTTTTCGCTTTACTTCAGGGTGAGGAATGAAATGGCTAGACAACTGGAACAGTTATGTATTCTCGTGTCGCCCTACCTGTACACTGGTGCTGCATGCTTTCCTGTGAAATCAACTTCAAATTCAACGCAGTGCTCACTGCACAGTTATATCCGTAATCCAGAAATACTGAATCTGCTCCTCAAAACTATACTGCATTCGCCTTTGCCATTTTTCGATGTAAAATTCGACTTGATGACATCACCGACTGCAAGTATTTTGATTAGTCAGTGTGCAGAATATTTTCGTGTCCGCGGCTTTTTGCTTGGTCAAACACCAGCTCAAATTTTGAAGAGAAATTTCAACACTGATCATATAACAATTCTTCAGGTATGTATATTCTGGTAGATGTTACTGTTGCTTGCTTTTCTTGTGTAGTCCCACCAAAACTTCTTTTTGAAACTCCATGTTTGAAAAGATAATATTTGACTCTTCAAAAGTTTGATTTGTCTCAGTTTTGATTATGGATTGTTGTCATTTGGAGAATCACTGAAGACCAGGCCGATTGTGACGGCCCCGATTGTCCGGATAGTCTACGAGCTCGCCTTATGACTAGAAGGTCCTAGGTTCGATTCCCGGTGGGTACGCGCTGTCGAGGAGTCCAGAAGTAAGGACGAAGTGGCTGTCCGGTAGTCCCTTATTTACAATAGTTCTCTAACTGGCGAAGTTCAAAAGTAGCGTCCCAGGAGTACGAACGCTCCAATGACCTTGAACGCATGCTAGTCGTTGGCTAACGGCACCTGTCACTATATTAGCTGAAATATCAACGTTTTTCACCACTTAAACAACAAATGTCATCCAGATCACGTTTTTAAGTACTGTTTCGACAATGTGTTAATAGCTCGTTAGGGTTAAGGTAAGTATTGGGTTAGGGTTAGGATCAGGGTCATAATTAGGATTAGGGTTAGGTTTACGGTTAGGGTTAGTGTTAGGGTCAGGATTCCGATTAGGGTGACGACTAGGGATAGATTTAGACTTGATGTCATTTATTTTAACTTGTTTTCTTATCCACATTTTCCTGGTAAGTAGTCGTTGATCCTCTTACTGGAAACCATAGTAATTCACCCGGGGGCTTTAGAGAAGACTGAACAACATGATAAGAGAGATGAACGATCCACAAAAGCAGCTCATTTCTGTCACCTCCGTGAATACATGTACAGAAACTAATCTAACTTAAATACTGATACTCAATATAACTAGGAAGTATTTCTAAATCATGTCAGAGAAATATAACCTGTTTAATGTGTTTTCATGCATTTTCTTGAAAATAAACGTAATTTTTTGTGCAAAAGTCACTTATTTTTTGGTTTCAGTTCTCGTCACATGTAGCACAAACTCTGTTCCAATCAACTATGTGGTTGGTGTACCATGCATGTGCGGCTATAGACGAATTCGATTTCTAAATTGTTGTAAGCTTGCGTTCCTGTGGGATGATCTTTAGTTAGACGTTTATGTTCATTCACTCTTATTTTGAGTGATGATCTGGACGTTTCACCCACATGTTTAGTCGGTTACTCGGTACAAGATATTTTGTGAATTACATTATTTTTATCCATTATTTTTATTGGATCTTTCAGTTGATTTATTTTATTTTTAATTAGGTTCGTCGGTTTAAACGTCGTGTGAATCCCAACATTTTTGAGGTTTCTTCGAATTACTTCTGATGTACCATTTTTGTACGGTATCGTGACTGTTTGTTTGCCTTCTTCCGTCTTGTCATTCTCCAGTTTAACCCTCTTTCTTCTCTTTTTTATATTGTCTCCGATAAATTCTTCTGGGTAGTTGTTGTCGAGTAACATTTTGAATAACACGTTTATTACTTTTCGTTGGTCATCTGGTGTTATTGTAAGTCCACGTATTCTACCTGCAAGATCTTGTATTAATCCTCGTTTTACCGTGAGTGGATAAGCTGAGTGATAATCAAGGAATCTTCCAGAGTGTGTAGTTTTTCTATATAGCATCGTTTTTATGCTACTATCTGTTACTCTTTGTATTTTGCAGTCTAACATAGGCAGTTCCCCAATTTCATTCTCTATTTCCATAGTGAATTTTATTCACTCGACATGACTGTTCATGTGTGAGAAGAATTTCTCAACATCGTTTCTTTCTTCTCATTATTACTAACGTGTCGTCTACATATCTCCACCAACATCTGATTGATGACCTGAATGGTTTAAGTGCATTCTTTTCCCAAAAATCCAAGAATATGTCAGTTATTATTGGAGAGATGGACGACCTCATGGATACTCCTTCATTTTGTTGGTATATTTTTCTTTCAAATGTAAAATCTGTTGTTGTTAGACAGAATTCCACCTCTTTTTATTATTTCTTGTACGGATAACTGTGTTCTGTCTTTTAGGCCATTATCTTCTTTCAGTTTCTCTTTCAGTGCATTCATGGCCATTTGAATGGGTATTTCCGTATTGAGACTGTTTACATCAAAGCTGACTAGTATTTCCTCTTGCTCTTTTTTAGTGGTTTTATTCGTGTCACTAGTTCAAATGAATCTACTATTCTGGCTTTTGAGTTGTCTCTTGTTGGTCTTAGTATGGTCTTAGTTGATAGAAATCTTGACAACAAATACGTTGGTGTGTTTCTAAAGTCTACAATCGGTCTTATCTGATATCCTTCTTTGTTATGCAAGTTTATCTTACCATATATCCTAGGTGTATTACATGATTTTGGCATAATTTTAAACCATTTCCTCTGTCTAACCACCTTTGCTGTTTCTTTCGTTGTTTTGTTTGTGATCGTTTCTAGTGATTTGATCTTTAGGGTATAGTCAACTTTCGAAGCATTGTTTGACCATGCAGTTATAGGATGCATGCATGCCAACGGAGACAGAAGAGTTTCTTTCTATCTAAGTCGCTTACTCCTGTTAACTGAAAACATTTTATGTTTACTTTCTCAAATAAACAAAACAACAACATGTGATTTTATCTTTATTTATGCATTTTAGAATGATATATCATGGTTTAGAAATATGATGGATTTCGATAGAAATTTGGACGCGTATAAACTTGCTCTTTCCGACTGTCTGTTGGCTGGTCACCTGAATTCAATTCGACTAATCTGTGCACAGGCTGTGGCTTGTGTCAGTAGTCATTTTCTGTGCACATTCAATAGTGGATCAGGTGCACTGACCACGACAACAAAAACAACATCAACAACCGCACCAACATCAACAACAAAATGTCTGAAAAAGCAAGCGACCCTGATAGATCAGCCAGCTTCTGGACTGAACAGTTTCAACTATTCACGAAAGGAATTCAACGCCGACAGCAGTCAGTTATTACCACCGGTACAATTGTTAGAAGCATTGGCGAAAACCGATTTGTCAATAGTTAATGAAAGTGACAATGGCCTGCATCAGTTGACTGTAAACAATGAATTCACAGATACTGTGATACCTATTCATTCTAGTGTAGCCATGAAAATAGCTACTCAAGCTTTATATTTATCAAGAGATTTCATATGCTATCTTGTAGTGGAATGCTTGTTCCCTGCGGCTAGATATCTACTGTCTGATCAAACAGCGAAAGAATTGTCAGTATTGTTAAATGCATCAAAGTTGACATCACACAGGTGTTCTAAACGAGAACGTCTTCGGCGTACACTGTCTGTATTGTTTAGACATTGTAATCTGCCACAGTTGGATGTATTTAAAAGTGCTCAGCCTTTAACAAAGAAAACCGCGTTGGCCTTTTTAAGTTTTGTCTGCCGTATAGACTGTCAAAGTTTAGAGAAGGTATGCTGTCTAACTTAAATGTGTTACTCCTCATTACATTAGTAATGTTTTTATTGTTGTTACTCCCGTTTCTGTGTCTTAGCCATTTTGTAATAACAACGAATGAGTGTCGATTGTCTGACTAAAGCAATATACAGTTATTTTCAAGTACGGGCTTACAGGTATCTGATTGATTTCACTTCATTTAGAGAACTCCTGGAAACCAGGGACTTCCGGACAGCTGTTTCGTCCCAACTGGGTACTCTTTAGCAGCACGCATGCATGCGTTCGCCAGTGATTGAACCCAGGACCTTCAGGTTGCAAGACGGGCTCATAGATCATTCAGCCACTGGAGGGGAGTCGAATAGTCCATCAATTCTGACTTCTGCCAGTTCGTGATACAGTGCAACGGCCTTCAGATGGTTCTTTAAATGAAATCAGTTTTTGAACAGGACCATTATTCAAAACGGCAGGAGAGCTTCAAAATATGTATAAAGAATATTTTAAAGTTAGGAGTTGGAAAAAAAGAAGATGGGATAAAGTGAATTAAGGCAGATTTCATAACAAATAATTGTGCAAGTGAGAAGAAAGCCTTTAGGCCATAGTAGTGAAAGTGATTAGAGTAACCATTTCTGTAATATACAGTTCCAGGCTTTTCTTGTGAACAGAAAATGAACCTGCAGATCATTGGAATAAATTGTCCTCATCTTATACAGCACGAAGTGCTCAACAACTGAGTTTTTGTTTTGTTGAATTTCTCCTCTGCACAACCATTTCGGGTGGATATTCATGTTCATGTGTAGACAATATTCTACTGGTACTACTGATGTTCTGATTGCCACAGTAGCAAGTCAGTTGATATGTGCATATGGATGCTACCAACACCCAAAGATACGAGGCCACGAAGTTGGTGCCCTAAAATAAAACTAATTGAAATACAATCACTATCTTTTCTTTAATTACACTCTCCATGCCTCTGGATATGATTCATCAGATTAAGGGTACAGTCTGCAGCCAACAGGCCAAGGGTTCAAGTCTTGTTTCACCTAATTGAACTGGAACAAATGGGCAGTGTGGTTAGCCCCCACGTGATAAATGTGATTCAGCCTGGAACATGAAAAAACCGTACTGGGCTAACTGAGACCAAAAAGAAACAAATCAAAGAATGCATTCATGTTACTTTGTATTCATTAATTCAGTTTAATATTATTTTATTTTCATTTTTTTTCAATATCTTTGATTACAGCTTGATGTCACACCGTATTTTCAGTACAAGTATGGAATTTTCAGCATGGATATCGGTAGCCCAAATTTTGCAGGCCGACCATAGATATCGGGTGTGCGTCGGCAGGGATTCGAACCCCGGACCATGTGCATGGTCGGCGAGAGTTCTAACCCCTGTGCCACCGACGCACTATATATATACATATATATGTATATATTAAGGAAATGTTTTCGCTGTGATTAGAAAAATGCCACCTGAATAAATGTATTTCAGTATATGCTTTGTATATGCTCTTTTAACTAATTAACATGGAAACTTAATTACTTGAAACCTGACAATTATAACCAGGTGTAACTTAAAAATATATAGCTGATTTGAATAAAGAAAGAACAAAAATATTTGCAGGATAATACGAGCTCGTTTGCCTTAGTGGATTCTCTTCAACTGTGTGCATCCTAGACAAAATCAATTATAAGTTCCAGCTCTACATACTACATCCTAACATAAAAAGATGAAATGCTGGGACGACTGAAAACTCCAACTGTACGGAAGAAACCTGAACTGGTCAATACTTGAATAATCATAGATTATGCCCAATCGGCTACAAACGGAGTCTGATGAAAATACTCTTCAGCACAGCTAGGGCATTTTGTTCAGAAAATAAGATTGAAGAGGAACTAGCAGTCATCGAAAAGAACTTTATCGAAAATGGACACTCTCGAAAGTTCATATCAACACATGGGAAGGAAAAACGACCTAGACGAGAACCCAAAATAGTTAAAAAGAAACCAGTTTGTATCTGTTTTACGTAAAAAGATGAAGGAGTATCCACAAAAGGGAAATCAGAATTTAAGCTGGCGTTGAAAAGAACATTTCCCGCTGCCACACTTATTCCGCTTGATAACACAGTATGCCGGTTAACCCAGTCAGAAGTAGATAAGCATCGTGCTCTGCATGTCAGCTCCAATTGCATTTACTAATTCACCTGGACTTGAGGCAGAAAGTACATAGGAAGGACTGGGGGGAGAGTGTCTACTAGATTTTCCGAGCATATGACCAAAACTCTCCGTGTGAAGAAGGGCAGCAGAATGTTCTCAAGTACAGTTGTAACAACAGAAGACAAGGGCCAGGCAACAGATTGTTTATTCAGGAAATCAACACATTTATACATTTTCATGTACATTATTATAGATTATTGTTAGCAGAAAAACACAGTCTTCTGATTGGTTGTTTCTCACTGAAAGTTAATCTTTCATCTCTATGTGGCTGTTTCTTGAATGTCAGATCATCTATATGCTAACTGTATCCGCCTACGCAAAGTCTGATATGGTTGGTTATTGAACCAGTCTTTGTTCATATTTTTCTCACGACCAATATTGAGGAAATAAACATTGACGTAAATTACCATCTATCAATTTGGCTAGCAGCTAGCTCTCACCACACAGTTACCAGACACTTACCTGATTGACACGGAACATACAGTGAGAATTAGTCAGACTTTCAAATACCTAAATACCCGTAATTTAAATCGACACCACTTCGACGCATGTAAAAGCAGAGCGTTCATGGTGCAGCAGGTCGCTTCTAAGAGAGAGGATGCAACTTTGAAGCCTGAAGCCTGAATATGTGACTATGAAGCCGTCCTAACAAATACCTCATAAGAAAATTTCTCCACTTCATAATGTAGTGTCAGATACCTAAATTACATATTGCTTATGTCATTATATGAGTATAGTAACGCTACAGTGAGCTAGCCGCCTCACATAATAATGCCACGAGCTGTATTTCATCACTATGCATAAGATCACTCTAGTTTAAATCGTTTCGAAATGAATACTTTGAATTTGCATTACATACAATCTAGGATTAATGATGCAGCACTTGGTGAGATGACCGAACATGTACTACTCAAATGTGAGTTTATCTTGATTCGTTCGGCAGTATTTTTGATTACCTGACTTCCGTTCATAATCAGTTAGATAAAATTGATGTTCGAAAGTGAAGGAGAGCCCTCGATGAACTGGATTTCAAATGATAATTTTTGGATTTTCAATCATTCAGCCTATTAAACACAAACATGACTTCAATCCCAGTTTTCTTGCCTTCTTAGGATCAGTAGTCTTGAAATTAGTTAACTGTAATTATCTACAGTGCCCAATGTTCCCTGTTTTTTTCGCATCTTTAGACCGCCTAGCAAAAATTGAACGTCCAACAGTGGTATGGAGACCTTGTAAGAATGAGTGAAAGCCAATGAGCAACCGTGGAGCTCGCTAAGGTAGACTGCAGAGAACAGGGTTACATGGAGATGTGGTGGTGAGGTCCAATGTTCAAATTGTTCGTTCTAAATAAACTGATTAGTAATATTTGTCAATTACTAGAATTTTATTGGGATCTTATAGGCTTTTCTACTTTTCATAGTCTATCTCACTTTCTGTTTGTTTTTTCTCTTTCTTCCCTAGCTGGTTAACTTACTTATTCTTTTGCATCATTCGCATAAACCTGATCAAAATGGCACAGGTGCTGGTGTATTGTCGATTTCACTTCGTACATCTGAGACAACATTTGATCCTGGCGCATATCAACAAGTTACAGATGAGCTATCAAGTAAACAGCACCACAAAACAGAAAATCTGGTCGGTAAAGTGAGTTTATTAACAGGCATTTTAAAATATCATAAAGTTCTATGATGCGAATGAAATAATGTTTGACTTTCACTGGTGTGAAGTGGTTCAAATTGTCAGTAATGTGTTTTTTTCTTCATAACTGGACAGAATAAACTGACCGACTGACTGACTAACTGAGATTCAATGTACAACTTTATGTAGAAATTCACCAGTTCTAATTTCGACACTCCATGTTAGAGAAAAGAAAACAAATCAAAAGAACTATAAACAGCAGACATATATGAGAGCAAGAATTATTAGTATATGCAGAATAATGACGACTTAATCGATGTGAGAGGTGATGAAGAGAGAAGGTATCTGCACCGGTGAGCCATATCACCAGCAGTTTCAAGCCAGTGGTTCTTAGCGTCTCGAGGACGCTAACCAGGCGCTAACCACACCTCTCCACATGACTGACCTAAACCAGCATTCAAGGACCTCATAGACAAATTCCAGGTTTTGGTGTGTTCAATTCTAACTGTTTTCTAACCTGATCTAATGTCATCTAATATTGCTCTACGAGAAAGGCAATAAGTAGTCTGAGGGTATATTTCAAATTAATGCTCTCTGAGAGATAGCTTTCAATCTGGTTCTACTCTTTTACAAGGCTCTGGCAAGCGTTTTTGTATAGGTGCATCTTGTCAGAAAGTTTCCAGGGAATGCTAAAGAAAACTCTCGGCATCCTTGTGTGAGTTGTAACCATTGGTTACCAAACACGCTGATCAATATATTTTTCAAATACTTCCTTTTAGTGGTTGGTAGATGGTTATTAGACAATCAGTTCTATGTTTCTATAACTGCATACATTCCATAATGAAAAGAGACTTGTACTGGTATTTTATGAGGCTCGGGAAAGCAAGGTAAGCTTTCATTACTCTCAAGTCTGTGTGGAAATCAACAGCACTCAGCATGAAAAATAAGATCCGGATTTTCAACTCCAATGTGAAGTCAGTGCTACTTACTATACGTACGGATCGGAGACTTGGCCAGCGCGTCACGAAGGGCACTTTGAACAAACTACAGATCTTCACCAACAGCTGTCTTCGCTCAACACTTCGCTCAAGATCAGATGGCCAGCCAGAAAAGATCAGCAACAGGATGGGATCTGTGGCAATGAACGAACCAACCCAACAGGAACCAATTGTGCAACAAATATGCAGGAAGAAATGGAGGTGGACTGAATTGTGGCCATACTCTGAGAAAACAAACCATCAAGTGAGTGAAATCACACGCCAAGTCATCGCTGGAGTGGAACCCGAACGGGAAGTGGCTAGTTAGTTGGTCGTCAGTGCGAGGGTGACATGGAGTAGGAGGTGGTGTGAAGAGGAGATGCAGCCGGGTGAAAGCATTGGCATAGAACCGAAAGCAATGGAGACGTGCGGCTGAAACCCTATGTTCCTCTAGGAACTAAACTAAATAATAAATATAATAATATACTCGTGTTTTAAGCTTGAAGGAAGTAATCACCTTCAAATTTTCGCACGTTTAAGTGTTTCCTTCCTCATGAAACCTAAACTTTATATAACGTCTAAAAACTTTTCTCATTTGGGTTCGTTACAATATGACTATAAGGAGCAGAGGGTTGAACTTCTCCAGTTTTCATATCATTTCCATTAATGTTTATAATAATTGTGTAACAGTGATATCTGACAATTGAAAATTAATCTAGTGACGGACTACAGGACGAAGTTGCCTGAAGTTCCAGTGAGAAGCTGTGACCAGTGAAGTCCTCCAAGTTGAGCGCGAGGAAGATTACTCACCGATGACACTGGCGATGACCGTTGGTCACGCTAAATTCCCTCCCAGTGACTGCTCCTTAACTTGAATGTCCAAGGTCCGATTCCCGAGGAGAGGGTCACTGGGGCGTACTGGCGAAGAGTCCCACACTGGGACAACACAGGTATTCAGTACTCCTCTGGTTTCCAATGGTTCTCCAGCTGATGGCAATCTGTGATCTAAATTGACATCAGTCAAATCCCTGAAAATCAACATTTGAAAACAAATCCAGTGGTTCCAGTTACTTGTTTTTGCCTAGACCTGTCACAGGTTGGTTTATAAAAATTGCATGATTTCCAACCAGTAAGGTAGTTTAGTTGTAGCGACTGAGAAAACTTTACTGTTCCGTCCCTTTTAAGAAAGAGAATTTTGATGAAGTAATTTTCATTTCATTAGATTACCGTCAGATGACCACCACTTAAATGCTTATTTGTAATGGGCATGCAGTTGCACAATGAGAATTAAGCACATCGTAAACCACAGTGTAAATTATGCTAGTGTATTCTGCACTGCTCTGTTTAATCTCGGCAGGTGATGGATGATTTTATTTTCCTGTTGCGCTAATCTATTTCCTCTCTTCTCTGTATGTATATTTTTAAGGCCGGTGTTCACTGGGATGTACAACCAATTGTAGCTGGACGTGCAGAATGTGGATTTGTTGGTCTGCGTAATGGTGGGGCAACGTGTTATATGAATTCTGTCCTGCAACAGCTGTTCATGCAACCAGGTGTAGCTGAAGCCCTGTTGGCTGTTACAGATGCAGACGATACAGATGACAGAAATATTCTCTTCCAGACACAACGTGTTAGTGTTCCATTACCTGAATGATAATTTGTTTTCAGAATAACTTTTATTGTTATGAATGTTATTATTATTATTACTATACAAAGCATTCACTTAGTAATTTGAAGTTGTGACCACCTGCGTCCACCAACTCAGTTAATAGGATAGTTGGCTGAAGATTTCTTTTTATGTAGTGCGACGCAAGAAGTTGAAATGCATGGGCCATCGGGTTGAATTCCAGCCGCTGAATGGTCTACGAGCTCGCCTTGTAAGATCCTGGGTTTGGACCGCAGTGGTTGCGTACTGATGAAGATCCCTAAACTAGGATGAATCAACTATCCCGTCCTGTCGTTTTCCATTGGTTGTCCAACTGATATCAGCCCTTGAACCAAACCTGTAACCAATCCAATCCTTGTAAACAGACACTTGAAAATTGTAAGCTTCTTGCGATTCAATCTATGCAAAAGGATGGCAGAGTTAACTATAGTCCTGAAACAAGTCACATCCCAGTCTCCTCATCGCACAGTATATTGAGACTATAGAACACGGTTTTTACATAAGTGTGTAAATGATTGCATGAGAAGTGAATAGGAATGCAACAGATTGCATAGAAAGGCTAGCAAAATAGACATGACAAACTTTTATCATTGAATATACACATTGGATCATAGGAATTATTAAAAAGACGGTTGTAGCGAAGAAAATTTCCTTTACGACGAAGTCATCAATTAGGCTGTACATTCGTGTACTTATGATAAATGGGTGGGAAAGTTCCAGAATAGTTTCCGGTCAAGGGTCAAATTAATACAATTACAATTACAAATTAAAATGCTATATTAATCAGGGGGACTTTTATCATTAGATAAACTGTTTAGTTAAAGCAAATTCACGATTTGCCGTCTAAATCGCAGAAGATACTGATCAGGACATTAGAAAGAGAATAACAAAGATGAACAAGTTGAGCAAAGATATCTTTTCACCGATTTCACTCTCAAAAGCAGCTGTACAATCCCATTTATATGCGTAAATTTACACGAATACAATTATTACTTAATCCCACATAATAACGAAGAAGATTGAAAGTGATAATAATTTCTACCTTGATAAGATAATTCGATGGTGTGAATATAGATTGTAAGGGGCTCAGAGAAGAAATTACACAGGATTGGAAAATAGTTTTTTTAACGAATATGGGTACGAACAGGATGAGTGTGGAATAGTTGGCTGCCTGTGAGTTAAAAAGCAGCTGTCATCATTTCACTAGACCACTGAATCAGAAGAATTTACAACAGTGACTGTTCAGAAGAAGTGTTCTTATTTCTCAAAAATATCTTGGCTCAAAATGGATACCCTAGCACGTTTCGCGGAGAAGAATATGAAACCGAGGCCGAAAAGCAAAGCAAAGAAAACACTGTATTTGAATCTGGATTTCAAGGGAGACTAAGTGGCAGACAGTCTTGAGAAGAGAATCTCTAATTCCCTAAAGAACACATTTCCTGCACCACCTGTAAGAGTGATATACTTTTGACACCCACTGCTCCTAAGCAGTGTGAGGGACAAACTTCCGCATATGACCGCTCGAATGTGCATATATCATTTCATTTGTTCGTGCGGAGCTAAGTATCGTTCCATGCAGGTCCTTTCGAAACGTGTTAGAGAACATTACCCAGCATGGCTGCACAGAGGAAACACTGCTTCTGTTAGGAGCACCATAACCAAACACCTCGTCAACGCCTGTCACGTCATCTCATTCAGAGTCACTTACAATGTGAACAAAAATCTACCAAAAGCAGTGTGTTCTCCACCTCTTTGACCTGCAGAAGCTCTTGCACCTTATGCATTGAAAAGTTGGAGCTGCGTCTTCAAATTGTCCAATCTCTACAACATTTACCATGGATCTAGTTTGGTTTGGCCCCTTAGTTTTCGTTTTGTGTCTTTTCATGACCTAATTTTTTCCATTTTCAGTTTTAGGAACCATTATTTCGGTTTGTTTCCATGCTCATCCCATTCATACCTGTCTTCACTAAAGAAATGCTTTGCACATGACGCAACTATTTTCTACTCCTGTGTAATTTTGTTGCTAAGTCCCTCGTAATCTATTTTATTCGAACCCTCGAAAATTTATATCAAGTTGAAAATTATCATTACCTTTAATCGCCTCCGTTATTATGTGGAATTAAATAGTAATTGTTTCTGTGTGAAGTGATGTGTATAAAAGCTATTTTACAACCGCTTTTGAGAATGGAATCCTCGAAAATATATCTTTGTTGAACTTCTCGTTCCCTTCTGTCTAATCTGCCGTTTACACCCTTCGAGGTGAAGTCTAAGCGCTATTTCCTTTGGACAGCAAATCTATTTAGATCACATTTTGTGATTTGCTTGATACAGTAACTGGCACTCATGAGCGCCCTACTGGTTGATGTATGAGAGGTATTCAGTTACTCATCTCAATCATCCAGTTGTATTTGGCATTATGGATTTATGCTTTCTTTATTGACTGCCATTTATGTGGTGTCACGCCGATCAGATATTATGATTCGAATAATTTCGGATTTTTCAAGGAAAATGTTGTGGTGGAAGTTCATCTTTTCGAACTGTGGAAATTGAAAATCGCACAAGTAGGTAACCAGAATTCGAGTAATTGGAACTAACTGTGCCAGGTGTATCGCTGATGGGCAGGCCTACGCCCGGTGTTTCGGTCACTTCGGTCTGTCTAGCAAGCACTACTGGTTGATGCGAGTGGTATTCAGCGACTGGTGTCAACCAATCAGTTGTACATAGGGTCTTGCAAGCTGCTTGGATCATACTGTAAACTAACAGGAGGGATTTCAGTTGTACAGCACGCTGCTCGCCACTTTAATGATGATCACTAATTAAAAAATGCTGACGTAAATACTGAACGATTGAGTACACTGTGTGCAACTACTCATCGTCACAAAATGGGTGAAATTGTTCAAAGCTTACATCATTCTCACCACGAATTGAAATGCTCATGAATACCTTTGACCATTTATTTTTAAAGCAGTGGGGTTTTCATTCACTTAAATAAGATTCGGCAGTAAATCACCGGTGTGTGCTTATGATACCTAATTGTCGTCTCACACCTTTTAATCTTCCAGTTATTCGGTCATTTACTCGAATCTCAACTGGAATATTATGATCCTGTTGGATTTTGGAAAAGTTTTCGACCATGGTCAACAAATGTGGAAGTTAATCCCTTCGAACAACAGGATGCATTTGACTTCTTCCAGGCATTAATTGATCAGTTGGACGATGCACTTAAGGTAAGTTTCTGTTGTTTTGCCCAATTTTTAGTTGACAGCATTCAATCACACTGTGTGCATCTTTAAAGTGCTAAATAGTGAATGTGAATGTGTACTGAGAAGATTATAGATAAGATTTTATTTTGATAAAATCACACAGTGTTGTTATGCAGTAATATTAACTGATGACGTTTTGAGCATAAACTATTGCTCATAATCATATCAAGTTACTCACACAACGTTTTGCTTCATTTATATACACGAGTAGAACTGATGATTAGACATTTGAATAAAAATCAACAAAGGATAAAGTCCATTCACAAATAATAATATCAGTGTTATCAATAAAATACAATCAGATGGGAAATAAGACGAGTGTTTTTATAGTCAAAATAAGTAACTTGTTTGAATGTTATAATGTACGTGAATTGAAATAGTGTTTTATGATTATTTATTATCCTCCTCTGATTTGACTGACTGATGGTAATAATATCTCCCATATCTCTGGTATTTGCGGTGAGTTATTTCTGTTGCATGTGTTGGATGTAGACTCGATGAATAAGGATTCCGTAATCAACCTCTCTCTCCACCTACCTATATTACTTCTTCGAATTTTGACTCTGTCCCACCCACTTTATTGTGTGGTTGTGTGTTAATGCATGCAGTGCAATTGCTGAACTTCTTTCTAAATTAATAATCTTCTCGGGGTGAACCATTCTCACCTTAGCTAAATTCTTATGTTCTGACAATCTGACTACCCCCGATCTACTAGTTTGACCTATGTAGTTGACTTAACTCACAGTCATTGTAGGGTATTTTGTAAATTATATTATTTTATTTAATTGGGTCCATCGGGTCCTTTAGCTTACAGAGGTTGTCTCTGAGTGAGTCACATCTGCTGTCTTTAGATTCCAGGGCAAAATATATAAACTGACTGACGGTATACTTTATCTTATATTGATTTTATTCAAATGTCTAGTCAGTTTTTACTCATGTATATAAATGAAGCAAAAAGCTGTATGAGTGACTTGATATGATTATGAGCAGGGATAATTTGTGCTTGAAACGTTGTCATGAGTTAATATTACTGTACAACAATGTGTGATTTATCAAAATAAAATCTTTTCTATAATGGAGTTAAAGCGCCCAATTTTTATACTTATGTCAGTAGTACTGAGAAGAGATTCCTTACTTCATCATTTATGTTATCTAAGTTGGATTTTTAATATATTTGTGCGTTGAAGTTTTAGTAGCAATTTGGTTAAGTTTTGGGGATGGAGTTGCTAGCACCACGCCCCAACCCTCCCTCTTTATCCGGGCTTGGGACCAGCTAGAATACTAATGACCTAGTAATCTAGGCGAGGTCCAGCTGCTTTTCCAGCTTTCAGGAGCTTGATTGCATTCAAGACTTCAGCTTTCGTTGGAGGATTTGTATCAACTTGCAGTTGTGTACGTGCTGTCGTTGATAGACAAGGGTGCCTATTATCACCAATGATATTCCTAATTGTGGTGGACTGGATTATGCGTCAGACAGTGGGAAACGAGAAGACAGAGATATCCTGGACCGACGTGAAGAAACTAGAAGACCTGGATTTCGTGGATGATTTATGTTTGATGTCACACAAAATCGAAGACTTACAAGCGAAAACCGACAAACTGGTCGAAGAAGCAGCAAAGACAGGACTCTAGGTGAACATAGACAAGGCGGAGGTTATGAAAATAACCAACCAACAACAACAACAACAGCAGCAGCAACATCCAGTGCCAATCACCATCAACGGAAGGAATTTGAAAGAAGTTACTTGATTCACTTATCTAGGGAGCATTGTCTCAACTACAGGAGGAACGGACGAGGATGTCAAATCGAGAATCGGAAAGGCGAGAAACACATTCATCGACCTGAAATCAATCTGGAAATCTTCGTCACTCAGCCTGCATCAACAACAAAATTCGGATTTTCAATACAAACGTGAAGTCAGTCAGTTCATCTATACGGGGATCAGAAACTTGGCGGGTCACAAAGAATATTTCAAACAGCCTGTTGCAGACTTTTATCAACAACTGTCTTCGTTCTATACTCAAGATCAGATGGCCGGAAAGAATCGCCACCAAGAAACTATGGGAACAAACAAAACAAGAACCAATCGCCCAACAAATATGCAGGAGAAAGTGGAGATGGATTGGACACTCTCTGAGGAGGCCACTGGGTGACATCGCGCATCAGGCCATCACTCGAGTGGAACCCGAAAGGGAAGCGGCGAGTGGGACGTGCAAGGGTGACATGGAGGAGATCATGTGAAAAGGAGTTGAAACAGTATGGATTAACATGGATGCATGTGAAAAGTACAGCAGAAGACAGAAGCAAGTGGAGACGTGCAGTTGAAGCCCTATGTTCCACTAGGAACCCAAGGGAACAATAATAATAAGTTGGATTTTGGTTTTTCCAATCATTTTGTGAGCGGAATTCATGGGGAAACCTACTGATCGGCAGTATCACCTAATCTGGATTTAAGCCAGCCTTTTGTGTCGTCATTGATGTGATCTAAGTCGGTAAACTGGCTTGAAACGTTCTCAAATTAGACTTGTATATTTTCTTTGCCAACGTGTTTTCCTGAAAGCTGGAACTAAAATCCGATTTAGCTTCACACCTGATGAGTTAGTAACATCTTTTTAGGGTTTTCAGGAAAGCTATCATATAATTGTTCTTTCACAAGTATCTTGGATATAGGGTCATGGAGAAGTCAAGACACTTTCTCCATTGTAGATTTTGGATGAAATTTATGAATTTAACTCTGCATTAGATGTTTGAACCGCTGCTCAGCTTCCCTCGTAAGTTTCATTATCAGTATTTGGTCAATTCACTGTGGGACTTTTAACACATAGAGAAAGTTTTAAACATTTAGTCCCTTGTATGAATTTGGATAGTGTTATTAGAAGACGGAGATTACCTGAAAAATGTGATGTATTTGTGCCATATATTTCGAACAAAAATCTGATCCCTCACACATTTACTTGTCAAGTCAGTTTGTATGAAAAATAAAAACGAATTAATATACACAAAATGACAATAAAAATAATAGTTAACACAACGTTTGGTTATCTTATCAGATAAGGATTACCAAAGTAGGTGGGTTAAGAATAGTAATAAATTGTTTCTGAACATACAGCAGGGAGGACTTAAGTTTACAAATAGCTATCGCCTCAGTGTATTTGAATAAACGCTCTTGACCATTTTTAAAAATAACTTTAAAAGCTGTTTTGGCACTGATCTTGTGGTTCATATCGATTAGATGTTTGGCTATAGACGAAGTTGGTTTTCACATGTGTCTGTCGATTTTCCAAAGTTAATCTGTCTTTCTTTCTCCCTCCCCTTACATGCAAAGCGTGATTACTCCCCCTCTCTATGTATGTATCATCATGCACTCACACGTAAATTGGTCTGTAGTGTGGGGTGTGACATAATCACTAGTGCACTTTTGAGGTTTGCAGGGAAGCATATTTTTGGCTTTTTTTAGTGGTTACAAGCCGGGCTGCAAAATAGGTCCTACGGATGAGCAAGTTTAATTTGTGTCTTTAAGTCCTGCTATGTACTTCGCCATTGTACAGTAATTTAATGATTGCAGGTTTTAAAACTAACTGACTTCTAAAAGGGGTTAAAAATTTTTAAAGGATATCCGTCTTCAACAAGAGTATCCATCAATATTTCATTTGCTTCCTTTATAAAATCAGCTGTACAAATGCGCTGAATCGTCTTGAATAAGCATTTCACCAAGCCTGTCTCATACTGTAGTGGACAAAAACTGTGAAAATTTAAGTATTGCCCTGTCTAAGTAGGCTCTCTGTAAATTGATGGCTTTATCGAGCCATCATCTTGCCGACTCAGAAGTATGTCTAAAAGTGCAAGGTGGTTGAAACTGTCTTCCTCGCATGTCAGACTTATACGAGTTTATCCAATAGACGACTCGCATCTTCATGATCATCGCATATCAAAATAATGTCATCCACATATCTGCTATAGAAAGGCACTTAAGCAATTAAATCAAGGGACAATTTTTCAACATAAGAAATATAAACATCCACTAACAATGGTCCTAATGGACTCCCCATAGCAACACCATCCACTTATCGAAAGTGGTCACCTTCAAATGTGAAATAGACGTTGTCGGTACATAGTAATAGAAATAAATCTTTCAAATAAGTTAAAGGAAAAGGGAATGAAAAACAACTAGATGATGTGTAGTCTTGATCAATGGTACATTAGTAAACAAGGAATTAACATCAAAGGAATACATTTTCATATCTTTTATATGCATGTCTACAAGACACGAAGTTTACATCAATGAATGTTTTTTACTAACTGACAAAGGAAACACCATAAACGTCAACATTAGTCATGAAACTTAAGACAAATGACTTTTGGGTGTATTTTGCTACCTACGGTTGCTAAATGATTCAGTGACTCGGAAGATTCAGCAGGCAGCAGTTTCTTGCAATACTTCATGTATGAGTCCTCTACTCAAATTTATGAAGAGGAATTCGGGTGTGACATTTTGAAAGTGATATCTTACGTTTGAATTAGAGATAACTGATTCACACGTCCACCCCAAATGTATATTATTGCGATAGATGTTTCCTTCACTTCTTTAATTACTGTTTTCGTTTTTATTTACTTCTAGAAAATGAAACGAGAACCATTTTTCCAGGCATTGTATCAAGGCATTTTCCTTGATTCAAAATTCTGCGATGAATGTGATCATCGGTAAGTGAATGATTCAGTCGGTAATGTCAACTGCAAACATGTAAAGTGTTTAATACTGAACGACTTATGAATACTAAAACACCACTATTTTGAAATATTCCCATGAAGATAATTCTAGAGCATAATTAAACATTAATTATAGACATTTGAAGACAATATAGTTAATAGAATTGAAATTAAGTCCACTTGAATGAGTGGACAACAATCGAGGTGAATCGAGCGTTTGTATAGTCTAAGTAGTCGTCGTGAATGCTTTCCGGGTGGAACTGGCTATGGAAGTTTCAGTATCACTGGTGTTGCTTTTATGAGGTACACTTGTTAGCCTCCTGGTCAAGCTTCGATCCTTCCATCGGCTAGTAGACTGCATGGAATCGAACCCAGGCCAACATTCTATCATCAAATCACTGAAGTACCGATAAAAGTGAATTAAAGCCTTAGTACATTTTTGGAATGTGTTAAAAAATAAATTGTCTTAGCAGTGTGTTTTCCATGGAGACCTGTTTTACGTGCCTATCACGTTTGGTTGTGAATTTTTAACTTCTTGTGAACTAACTATGCGCTGTTTCAACACAACGCATAAACACATTTGTGGAAAGGTAAGTTTATTCACCGCGTCAAGACAAATTTGTCTGTCACTTTTGTCTAAAATCACATATCAGCAGGAGTATGGAATTTGTCGACGATATGTGAAGAGGCCAATCGTCTCTGAACATAGGTGTCTGCGTTTTGTCTTCTGTGTCAAGTGTTATAATATGCTGAGTGGTATTGAAATTAAGCCTAGGATTAATTTAATCACACATTCGGAGTAGTTAGTATGTATCTTGAAATAGTAAAGTAAATTATCACAGTTCAACCAGGAGGAAATATATTTTATTCTAAAGTTTGCCAAAACATTTCCACTTTTGTGTGGTGTGAGCTTTTGGTCTTTGGCGGTAGGCAGCATAGATGATTAAGTGAATTAGGAACATTATACCCACATATGAAGGAGAGGTTCAGTGTTAATTTTTGTTACTTATTGTATTTGTTACTCGCAGAACACACCATCGACTAAATTGTTATATTAGATCCTATAAGAAAGACTGGAGGTGAAGTCTAAGTGTTTGTTAGGTGAATTGCAGACAGAACCAGATTCTTGTTTGGGTGTCCTTGGGAATACACACAACGAATTCACCTTTGTTCTTCTTAATATCATTATTGATCCCTTGGGTTCCTTGTGTAGCAGCTTTTCATACTGATTTCAGGTTGATAAACGTTTATCTTGCCTTTCGTATCCTGCTCGTGATATCCTCATCTGTACCGCCTGCAGTTGAAATAATGCTTCCTTAGATAAATGAGAGAAGTAACTTCCTTGAAATTTCTGCCGTTTACAGTGATTGGTGCTTTTTATTGCTGTTTCTGTTGTTGGCGGTCAGGTATCTTCATCACCCATGTTTTCTCCATGTTCACTCGAAATCATGTCTTCGCTGCTTCTTATGTTAATCTGTCGGTATTTTCTCGAAGTTGTGTGAAATTAAATATAAATAGCCGCAAAGTCGAGATCTTCTGGAGTCTCTTTGCAGTCCAACATATGCCTGTCTACTCACACATCACGATCCACGACATGATCCAGTCCAGCACAACCAGTTTTGTTCTGTTCCTGTCTTCATTTCAAACTCTTCTCTGAGTTTTCGTCCCTTAAATCACCTGACTCGTGGTTTCACCATATGTCTGTTGGATGAGACCTTTAAATATTAGGGTGCTGCACTCTGTGGTGTTGCAGTAGTTTCAAAATTATTTCGCAGTCAACGCTGTCGATGTCCTTTCCAGGGTTTATATAGCTGGAGTAGATAGTTGACTGCCATTCTATGCCTCGTTCGATGGAGTTGCGTAGAGATGCAGTCTGATTTCTTTCTCCATATACCATAATGAAAAACACAGCTATTGATAAGAGAAGAAATATTTCTTTTCGACAACTTCATTTTCAAGCCAACTGTACAGTCGTATTTATATTACGGAAAAAGAAGGCATTAAGTGTTACGAGAAATTACTCAGTCAATTTTGCACATATCATAAGAGTAAAGATAATTAAAATGATACACTAAGGAGGGGAGGTAGAGTTGAAGTGGATGAATTACAAAACTTTCAAAGATTATCAAATAAGTGAATTGGTAGCAAGATTTTAAACATAGTAGATCAAGTGTTGTAAAAAAATGAAGAGTACAGTGATGACAACAATAAAGACAAAGAAGATGAAGTGAAGTGTGGAACGAATTCAAATAGTAAATTAGAATAAAATACCAAAATAACCTTACAGTGACTGGGATAAAGAAATTGGTTTAACAAAACGTTTAGGTTTCTGTTCATGTGTGGCTAGAGCTTCGGCTATGAATAAGTGGAGGGAACGTAAGCTTTTAGAGTGGTTGGATTTGGTCCTGTAGATAACCTTAAAGAATAAATCACGTGGGGTTGAATGGTCCTACTCCAGAAGGTGTTCACTTACTGAAGACTTCGTCGCCCTAGACTCACCTTTCATCAGCCGAATCGGATGGTAGTGTTCAGCTACGCGTTTTCGGGGAACACGCTTGCTACATTCAGTGTAATCAGCTTCACACGACCATGTGCATAACGAAGGTGTACATAAGCGGTAGTTTATCATTGACGCATTGTCGAATCATATTTTGGCTGGTAAATACTAAATGTAAGTCAGTTGCATAAAAAGAGCGTTAAATACATTTAGATAATCAACTTTTAATTACTTCAGAAACAGTGTCACTTTTGGACGCCAAACTCATAAACAGTTTCTTCTGTGGCACTGAGAGTCGGTTGAAGACGTTTCCTCTCTTGACGTTCCTGTCGATAAACCTTCTAGGATATCCATTATTTAAGAGGTTAAATGTTTTATTTTGTTTACTTCTGTTGTTTTTTTTACCTCAGTTATGATCGTGAAGAAGTGTTCAGTGCAATTAATTTAGCAGTGAAAGCCAATGATCTATACGAAGCATTAAATCAATTTGTTCGTGGTGAAGTACTTGAAGGCGATAATGCTTATTACTGTGAACGTTGTTGTGTTAAACGTCGAGCAGTAAAACGCCTGTCTATACACACCTTACCGCCTGTGCTGTGTTTACACTTGAAACGTTTTGACTTTGATTGGGATCGTCAAATACCTGTGAAATTTTCACACTACTTCAAATTTCCAAGACAGCTGGATATGAGTCCTTATTTAACCGGTTCTGTACAGGTAATGTGTATTGATCGGTTTATGCTTATTGAATGCATATCGGTATTTTTATTCGGTGAAAAAATTTATACATATATTTCTCTTGATGTGTGTTGGCAAAATTCTCTGAATTGTCTATACCGGATTACTACGTTACCTTTCAAATCATGCTTTCAGTATTGCTCACATTTATTATTTACTAAATTGCAAGACAGAGAGCGTGAGCTAGCAAAGCTGCACTGAAATCACACAACGTCTGGCATAAGAATAAACTCGTGAACTAGTTTTATCCTCCCTAAAAAAGGATATGATAGTGTCCTCTGAGCTGGGTGCAGTCTGCGCTGAAGGCGTTTTCTAGAAGTGAAATGAAAGCTTGACAATTAGACCACCTAGTTAAGAGAAAGAAACCGTTTCAATATTATCCGTCTGAGTTACAAATCCTCTCTATTATTATCTCTATAAATCATAAAATTGTCTATCCTAGCCACTTTAGTTGTGGATGTATAACGTCGTCATATAGGAAACAAATCTGACACCTGCTAAACATCACAGCATGCTATTCAATAATGTCCGTGGGAAATTCCCTTTGGGAAATACAGAAAATCAAAATAAGTGATTCAACAAAGAGACTCTTTTTAACAAAAAATTTATTATTATGCTGTACAATCATATAGATATATGGTTTTTCAGAAATTAGATCGCGTGAAAACATGAAATAATAGCAGTATGGAGGAGGTAAATTTCTCTAAGAAAAAAAATACCAAGGGAAAATAGATTTCTGCCACGTTTTATGGACATGGACATACAGTCAAAACCTGTGGAATGCGAACTAACGTCCCTAGCCAATAAAATGCTGTACACGAACTTCGAATTCAAAGGTGACTTAGCTATCGACCACATAATTAAAAGAAGTATCTCACAGTCCCTTAGAAAAGACATTCCCTGCAGCATTGTTGTGAATGTTGTTTTATAGTCGACGATTACTCCTCAATAACCTGAAGGAGAAGATCCCTCTATTGACCAACTCTATGTGAGTTTATCGATTCATCTGCTTCTATGGAGCTAGGTAAATCGATCTTTAGACTTGAGTTTCGTCCAACAGAGTGCGAGAACACTATCCTATCTGGTTACAAACAGGTGGAAGTGGGGTTATAAGAAGCGCAATCGTTGAACATCTTCTGGTCGATACTTGTCACTCTGTCTCTACAACCTCTTCCTTTAAAGTCGTCTTCAAGGCGAAAAATAACCTGCCCGTATTCATTATGTAACCGACTCATGTGTATTATTGAAGCTTTGGTCATCGAAATAGAAAAGTCAGATCTCTGTGCACAGAAAAAAGTTCACTGAACCCCTTCAATTTCCATGGTCTTAATCCGTCTATGCCAAAGTATGATAGTCCCCATTCATAATTTGGCTCAACTTATTTTTGGTTTTGTTTATTCAGTTTGTATATCCTTCCCTCATTAAATCAGTTGTTATTAGAATTACTCTCACTCTGAACTGTCTCCAGCATTATTATAATTATTATTAGACAAAAAATGTTTCTCCAATGTTAAGTTCTATGTTATCAAATTCCACACCATGTTATGTAACCTTTTATATTTGCCTAGTAATCCTATAATTATATACCCCTTTCAACATTTGTACATTCCGTGGACTATTCTCTCGTAAGCTGGATCTCAGTGGCTGAATGATTTCCGGGATTCACTTGTAACCAGAAGGTCCTGCATTCGAAACCCGGAGGATGTGTGCTTTCGATGAGTCGGAAACTAGGACGATACAGCTGTTTAGTACTCTCTGGTTTTCAGTGATTCTCTAACTGATATCAACCAGTGGTCAAACCTGGGATAGGTTAAATCCCTAAGGAAAAACCTCATGAAAATATCTCTCATCAATCTACCAGCATAAATATTATCAAATCTCCGTGAAATAGTGAGGAAAATTTAAATCAAATCCATTCACCTTCATCACAATTATTCAGACTGTGCTAAATTACTTAGCCGTGTAAAAGGTTTTATTGAAGAGTGAGACCAACGATCAACATTTAAGGTCTTTCTCTTTTCCTTTATGTACTGACCACCAATCCAATCGTTTGTTAGCTATGGATTAATTCGTAAATAGTCTCCATCCATCCAGACACTGTGCGTCGTTGGTCCAGTGGTTAGGACTCTGGCTGACCATGCACATGGTCCGGGGTTCGATCTGCTGCCGACACACACCTGATATCAATGGTCGACCTGCAAAATTTAGGCTACTGATATCACATGCTGAAAATTTCATACATGTATCAAAAATACTGTGTGGAGTCAAGCCATAATAAAATTTTTTTTTAATAATGAAAACAAAATAAGTAGTTCAACCAAGAAGCGCTTTTATGAGAATCTACTTCCTGTACCTGTACAATCGTACCAATGTACCATTTTTCAAGGAAGATGGTACTAGTAAGAAAAGTGATGAGTTGTTATAATCATGGCTGTCAATATTAGTCAGTGCTTAAGAGTAGTTAGGTTGGGATGACAGCTGATTGCAAGCGGAAATTGTAAACAAAAATTTACGTCAATCTTCACTTAGCGAATCAGGGTCATGAGAAAGAAAATAACAAAGCTTAACCTAGAGAAAATCACCAGCCAGTCACAGCAGAGTTAACTTGTGGAAATATGATTCGCAGATGTATGTCTCAAGTTTCTGAGAAACGGCCGCAAAGAGATAACAGAATAACCTTCAGCAAGAAAACAACCAGTCAAAAGGGGTTGCTTCTCCGCTAACAATGATGTACATAAAAATCTAGAAGTACTTCTTGATTTTCTCAATAAGCGATCAGTTGCCTGGCCCTTGTCTTCTGTTGTTACAAATTAAGATAATTAATTTTTACGGATGAGTTGTAATCAAGATACACACAGAAACGAAGGACAATGTTAAGTTACTTAAGAGTTCTAAAGAAATACAAAAGTTATAAGTAGTTAAAAAATAGCAAACAAGCAAGAATAAACTTAGTAGAAATCACTACGGCTGTTACCATGATTGTAGAGGTGGTTGATAATTTTATTTTGTATTTACGTATCTGAATGGCAAGAGCTTCAGTAATGCAAAGGAGACGAAGGCGTATTGCCTTTGACAGGCTGTTCTTCATTCTGTAGACTGTCTTGTAGGAGGCATTTTTTGATATGACTTGACTGGTGTTGATGAGATGTCTGATTACCGCACTCCTTATAAAACCGCTACTACCTTTCTGCAACCATAAGGGATAGGGTTCTTGGACCCTTATGAACAGGATACTCATCGAACGAGCAGCAAACCTGGTTCCACAAGGTCAGGTGAATTGTTATATGTGCACATAGAAGTGGTCGGATGCGAGATTTTGTCTCTAAGGCCTTTGTAGGCCAACGGACGACTGTAGAGCACAACTCTTAGCGTTGCTGCGAAGGATGATCTTCCTCTTCAAATGCAGATTAATATAAAGTTTCTTTCCCGGAACAATTAATGTTTCGTTTATCTAGACTTTTGGTTTGATATTCTTGTCAACAAATCTTGGTGGGTATCCATTTTGGATGAAGATTTCACTTCAGATGTCTAGTTCTGCTTCTAAGACAAGTATAAGTATGACTGGAAGTTACTAAGAATTTGTACAGAATAATTAACTGTTTAGTTTTGCTTCTTACTTCTGTGATCATTTTTTTGATTTTATTTTATTTTTGTTTGTTTGTTTCTACAGAAATTTAGATCAGCTGCATTTTTCTCACCACATTCATCGACATCAGCTTTATTACAACGTGAAGCTAAGGAATCCAGATTTTCCCAAGATCCGCAAAATGTAGGTTTATAGAATGCTCTTCGATTGGATGTCTCTTTACCAGTTAAAGATTTACAGATTTGAGACAAACACGTGTGTGGCTTGGGATTCGATACCAGGTCGACAAACTCCTCAACCTCGCCTAACTGGTAGCGGGCCCGGTCAAGAGGGAAGGTTGGGTGTGAGACTAGTACCCCCACCCCGTAAAAAGGAATACCACCGCTACCACTGAAACTGCAAAGCTCAAGTTTGAAGCCCTGTTTTCCACTCAGAACGCAAAGAAATCAAAAAAGACATTCTCTACCAGTTGACCAGCATTAAATATATGTCTATGATTTGTTCCGGCAGGTTCAACGAATTAAATGACACCGAACAATAAGTCCTTTGTCCCCCAGATTTTAAATTAACTTGCTACATCCCATGTCACAAGATTTTGACGGAAAATGTACATTAGTTATCTACTAATTACAAAACTACACGTATATGACTGAGTGCATGGGGTAGTGGCAATGTGTTTGTCATAGAAATGTAAGGAAACAGATTGTTCTGGCGCAAAAGTGTGCGTTTCCTCATTATGGGCATTGCGGATAAGAACCAAATGCCAGGTCTGATTTCTTCTGTCCTTCATTGTGCTCAACAGAATCTCAATTAGTTTAATAGTTCACTGGCATAACAGCCGCTCTTAATCCCGGAAAAAAAGATGAGTCTCATCTTCCTGGAAATCTTTCTAGACCTCATTCAACAGCTGTATGATGACTTCAAATGCTAAGCGATTCATGGCAAAAAGATCACTGGAGCTGTTAAAAGATAAGGCCTCCTACTGTCACTGGTGGTATTCCCAATCGTGGTGGACTGCATCATGTGGCAGACTGTGGGAAGTGAGAAGACTAGTATGCGTTAGACTGGCGAGAAGACATCAAAAGATCTATAGGCGAAAATCAACAAGTTTTCAGATGGGGCAACTGATACGCGAATCCACGTGAACCGTAGCAGCGATGAAAATATTCAACCAATAACAAAAGAGAACTAGTCACCATCAGCGGGGAGTCTTTTCTTCCTCTTACCCCAACATCATCGTTTGGACTGGAGATCTACATTCAGCACAGTGGGAGAAGATCCGAATTTTCAACACTAATGTCAAGTAGGTGCTTCTGCGTGGTTCAGAGATTAGGCCTATCCGTCACCAAAAGTATTTCCGACAGACTGCCTTTAATGCCACCATACGGAAGATCAGATGACTAGAAAGGAACAAAAACAAGGAACGGCTTTGGCAGCGAGCTGACTAAGGACCTATTACCCCAAATATATGCAGAACGAAATGGAGATGACTGACTGACTGGTTTCAACATAGAACTTTGCAGAGATGTGCAGCGGTTCGAGTCGCCACCCTTCACTCAGCACACAAAGCAACAGAAGAAAGAAAAAATGGGTGCAAAATAGAGACAGTAAACGGAGATCTGAGGCAAAAAGAATAGTAATATCGAAGAACAATATATTTTTATTGGGTATTATAAATCACAAGGAGTGGATGCATTTGCGCCATTGAGAACGATTTTGAACCATATTACCAAATGTCTCCATCCATGGGTTTTTACCGTCTAGAGGACCCCAACCTGGAAGTCTGCATCTTCCTATATGGCCGTCGATTCTTATGACAGTTGTAAGATTGATGACAATGATATAGGAATTAAATCAGAAATTAAGTATCTTGGACTTATTCTCTCTTCTGATCTCTCCTGGTCTTCCCATGTCTCAGCGATCTCCAGTAAAATATTCTGCCTGACATTTTACATTAAGAAGTTAAGGCACTGGGGTATAACTCAACCCCTCCTCTTACAGTTTATAAACTCTTGCATCCTACCTATTCTTCTTTATTGTTCACCCTTATTCTTTCCTGGTTTGCTTAAAAGGGACTTTGTCACAATTCATAGAATGCTGAAGACTGTCAGCAGAGTGAGTGGTGTCCCAGTGGACTACATAGTTAACGTCGTTGTCGATAGGCATTTGACTTCGTGCAGTATATTTGCCAAAGGGATTTTGTCTGACTTGGAGCATCCACTTCACCCTCAGCTTTCACCTTGCATCTCCTCAGGTAGAACGAGAAGTAACTTCAGAAAACTGTATGCTCGCACGTCTAAGTATCAAAATTCTATGATACCATACTTGGCACGTATTTTATGTGATGAAAATAGCGTCAGGCAAGAATTGACTAACCTTTTTTGATCTAGTAAATAAACAATTTCCTCCATCCATCCATCCTTATATACCTTCAAGTTATACTTTTATCATTTCTATTATATTTATGGTCCTGTTGCTTCTTGTTCTCACTTTCATAACTGCAAACACCAACTTATCTCTATGACAGCTGTAATTTTTGTTTTTCCCCTCACCATATCATGTAAAGAGAACATCATATTCAATATTTTTAATCATGCAAGGATTCGTATACCGCATCGACAATACTGTGATACAAGCCGACGGCAATTTTCACTTGTATTATTATTATTATTATTATCATTACCTTAGCTGCTATCATTATTATTATTTCCATTTTATATGCTGCATGTTTTTTTTTATTTTTTATTTATTTATTTTTATATTAACCCTATTGTAAATGTAGAAAAATTTTTCTTTGTGATTAATTTTATTTATAATTTGAGGAAATTAGATGCAATATTGTGATTAATGCTGAAAATTCCATTCTGTATCACAAGTACTGTTTTTGGAATAAAGTAAATTATTATTATTATTAAAAAACTAAATGTTCTGGATTTCGTTGACTGATGCCATCTATTGGTTTGACCACCACTGGCTCTTTTCCAACCTGATCCATCCTATGTCACCTAACATAGCCCATCGAGGAAGGCAAAATGGAGATGGATTAGGCATGCCGTCAGAAGATTGTTCAGTGGCAACACATATTGACAGAGCCCTCGAGTGGAACCAGAATAAGAAAACGATGAGTTGTGGATGTCCGAGAGTCAGGAGGAAATGAAAGTTTGTGGGAAATTGTGCAGCCGGCTGAGAAAGACAGCTGAAGATAGAGTTCCACGAGCAAGAAAAGCAGTAAACTGGTCATTACTTTGTTATTACTATGAGTTTTTGTGTGGTTCTGTGTGAATTCTTTTTTTTATTGAAGATTCACCGCTTTTGATACGCTAGAGAAGTGTGTATTACTCAACGATGTTTTACTTTACAGGATGACAAAATTGATGGTAAAGATTTAACCGATGCAAACGACAACAGAAGCACAAATGAAAATGCAAATACAAAAAGCGTTGTTACATTTTCCAATTCACCATCGTCTTCACCACCATCTTCTCCAAAAGAGACATCTCCTGTAGAAGAACAATGTGACGATGATATTGGAAAAGTCGAAATGAAGTCAAACAGTCTACTGAATAATTCATCCGCGTTAAATGCTCCTTTGTCTTCGTATAAAAAGTCGTCAGACGATGATTCAACGGAAAATATCTACAAGCTTGTCGGTGTTGTCGTTCATTCTGGTCAGGCGAATTCTGGTCATTATTATTCATTCATTAAAGATCGTCGTCGTTGTCAAAAGTAAGTCGTCCGTCTTTATTTTTTGTTGTAGAAAATGAGGGACAAGAGTTACATGACAGTAATAGCAACAAGATACTTCAACAGTAGGCACTCATACTCACACAAGAGGTTTGAACCAGGACTTTCAGGCTAAAAGGTGATCGCGCTAGCCATTCAGCTACTGGTATGGGCTCCCAAAGCCCATCAATTCTAACTCCTGCCAGTTCGCGATGTACAGAGCAGCCGCCAACCAATGTCATCCACAAGTATTCGTTTTTACGTTCGATTTCGCAGGCTACGATGCTCGCGACTTCTCATTGGTGAGATTAGCTGACGGTCACGCTATATATATCAAAATGAGAGAAGTTAGGACTGATAAATTATTGAATTCCAACCTTTTGACTGAACTGTCAATGATCTCTCTTAGTAACTTGAAAGTCCTAGATTCCATCATTGGTGCGTATTACTGAAGAGTTTCGACCTAGAATGTGAAATAAGTGGCCAGCATGTCCAGGTTTTCAATGGTTTTCTAATCGATATCAGTTTGTGACCAAACTTAAGGATGTTTTTTGCTGACGTTTTGCGACAGAAACAGTTGAGAAAATCGCAAAAGGATGATGACTGCTGGTTATAAATGAGAATTTCAATGGCAATAAAATTGACATGTTTGGCCCTAAGATCACTGATTGCCCCTTGTACCAACTACAATACCCATCTAATATATACTAATCGTGCCAACTTACACGAAACCTAGGTCCAAGGTTTTCTGCCGATTGCCTCCAACTATCCGTTATCATCAAATCAGTGTGCACCGTGATGGCCAGCTATCTAGAATGGTGGCCACATTGCAAACCTGACTGATAGAATTCAGTCTTCACCAAAGAAAGGACTAGACACATCATACTAGTTACTACTCTCCAATCATACTAATCTTTGTAACCTAGTCCTTTTATTGACGTCCTGTATAGCTACTTATGCATCTCCACCGCCTGTGAGGTCTTCTCATTCGATGACTAATCAAGTAGATCAACTATATGATAACTGACAACTACATTGAAGATAATCATTCTAATAAAACCAGCTTATTTCAATACAGTTTAAGATTTGTAAGTGCGACTTGATTATATTCCAAACCTCCTTTTTCTTTGCTATTTACTGGGAAAAATTAGAAATAAGACATCTAGAAAAAAGCGAAATAACTGAGCAAAGAATATCCTTTTCGACAGTTTCCTCTTCTGGCTTTACAATTATATATATATATATGTGTGTGTGTGTGTTTATATACATAGAACATTCTAGGTTAGTAGTCAATAATAATATTAGCGTTTTTTAAATAATGTCGATATGTTAAGTCAAACAGGGCTTCCTGTAGCCGATTGCATCCAGCCTTCTGACATGAACAATTCAAAGTGCACTGTGATGGTCAGCCACCTAGGATGGCGGTGATCACACTGCAAACTTGACTGCGAGAATTCAGTTGACAGCGAAAACAAAGGACTAGACACACTTCACTTGTTACTAACTAGTGTTCGATCAAATTATCTAATACTATCCCAATGTAGGTCGATCGAGAGCCCAAATAGCACAGTGATAACGTCTTTGACTGCAGGCAGCAGCATTGGGTGACGCGGGTTCAGACCTCAGAAGGGACATGAGTTATTCCTTTAAGGTTGTAGACACGCCTTGCTGACTGGCAAGTGCCAACTAGCATGAAACCGAGGTCGAAGGTTTCCTGTGGCCGATTGCCTCCAACCATCTAATATCAACAATCAGTATTAGCACCTAGCGGACAAATCATCAATGTTATTACATCATCATCATCACAGCACTTCTTCACATGTCCATCGCTTTCTGATAATATACTCTGTTTCTGAGAGTAAACTGTTCACCTTATTCGTGGATACATATGAATATAGGAAATTTCCTGTTGTTTCCTAAATTCATATTCAGCATTTTGAATAAATGAAAAGGATACCTTAAAATTTGAATTTGTTTGTTTTTCACCCTCTTTTCTTTTGAAAAAAAATGACGATACAATCTAAGATGGCTTTTCGTCCTGTGACTTACTCATCAGCTGATTAGAATGCCTACTTTATCTCCATCTCAATCAGTGATAGTGTTTTCACTGGTAATATGAATTCTGGCAGTATTTCGATGTTGGTGTTGTTTTTTATTGTGTTTGAAACAATTGTTGCTTAACTCCCTTCTCAGTGGGGGATTGACTCCACTGTGTGTGTGTGTGTGTGTGTGTAAAGGTGGGTGGATGGATCTGTCAGACCAGCTTTCAACAAAATCGAACCGATTGGTCAAAGCTTATGCATCGGTCACAACAACTTGTACCTTCAGTCTTTATTTGTTTATTTATTTATGTGTTGTTGTTTTTTCTGTTCCTTAAATATTCCCAGTATTAATATTAGAACAAGACAATATAAGCGAACAATATTGTTGTTTTCAATTAGATCTTCTTCTTCTCCAGGCTTTTGCTAGATTTCTTTCTTGCTAAGCTTCAAAATGGTCCATTGAAACAAGTAATAGATAAAATGGATTCTTATTTTACTTTATGTTGATGATATGTTTATTATTCTTGATGAGAAAGCTGACAAGAGTGAAATGTTAAAAAAATTTAATGATGCACATCCATCGCTCATCTTCACTTGTGAAGAAGGAGAACATGATGGTGCGGACTACACTTCCCTGATGTCCAGTTGAGCAGCAGAACAGAGGATGGTTCACTCAAGAGAGATGTCTACAGAAAACCCAAATCTGTAGGACAATATACACATTTCCTCAGTTTTGTAACAATCCATTACAAAATCAATTTGGTCAGATGCCTCACGAATAGAGTAAGATGTATCTGTATAGATGACTCCCTAGAAAATGAGTTAGGATACTTCCAAAATACGCTAGTCCAATTGGATTATCCGAGTAGATTTGTGAGGAGACACATGAAAACCAGGTTTAATAAAGAGAAACTGACAACACAGTTAAAAAGAAACAACTGTTCCTCAAATTCCAATTTAATGGGGACGTGGCTAGTGAAGTCTTACATATAAGATTATGGAGAGCAATAAAACGGACACATACTGCCACCACCCCTTATTTTTCATTTTCCAGCCGACCAATTGTGATTGCTCAAGCGAAAGATAAGCTACCTAGCTCTGCCACTTCTATGTGTATCTAAAAATTTAGTTGCTGCTGTGGAGAGAGCTATATAGGGCAAACAGCTAGACAGCTCAACAAGCGCATTAATGAGCATCTTCCTTCCCTCATGGTTCGGAAAAGGCCAAATAAAATCTATAAGAAGTTCTGTTTTGACTCATTCGATAAATGATAGCAGTCACCAAGTGGACAGAAGAAGTGCCTTCAAAGTTATCTATGGCATTCCATCGAGCCTTTCGAACGGAATTCGATCCCGCCTCTTACATACAGGGGAAGATATGGGAATTAATTCGAGAGAACAATCTTAGTTTTCGCCTACAAAAAAGAAGTTTGTTCTACCTTTGTCTCTCCCTTGCTTGCCTAGGTGGATTCTAATCAAAACCCTTCCACCCTTTCTTAATATCCATTTCCTTCGTACTTTTATGATATTTATTTAAACTCTGATTATCTGTCCACTTCACCTTTAGCATTACTTAACTTTTAAGATTTCACCTAATTTATTTAGTGAATTATCTACATATAAACACATATTATCGCCACCTGCATAAACCTTATTAACATTATTTTGTTATCATTATAATCGTTGTTATTACTGACGTTCAAAACATTTACCACATTATTATAATTATTATTTGACCCACAAACTCACCATCATTGGTTAAATTTTCTATATGTGTAAATCTATGTAAATTAGAGTAAAGCCTGAAGAAGATCTAATTGAAAACGGCAGTATTATTCGCTTGTGTGTCTTGTTTTTTCTGTTGTCAAATCGTAACTGAATCGTACTCTGTTTACTTCTTCTTCAGAATTTAACCGTCCATCTTTTTTTATTAAATTTAGTCCTACAAATTCATCAGTAGACACATTTGATACTGTTGACCAAGTCAATGCAAATATTGCAAGCCATCAGCACAATACCACAACCACAGTGATAAATCAGTCATCAAATCATGGTGTACAAACATTCGAAAAGTCTAATTTGTCAACAATTTCTGAAACTCAAATCAAAGTGGATTATAATTGGCCAATTCAAAGCAACCAGAAGGATACAGAAAATTGGTATCGATTTAATGATACATGTGTTGAGCCTGTAGAGCTGACAGATGAATTGCTTGAACACGAATGTTTCGGTGGAACGTATAAAGTTACTGGAAATGATGGTTAGTCTTTTTTTGGATTTTGTTAATAGCACACAGTGATGTCCTTTCTTTTATTATATTTTATTCCCCCTGGGTTCAGAGCGGAATAGCGCATCACCACTTTGTCCTCTTCTCTACAGTCCTTTGCAGGTGGCTTCACGTTGTTCATAAGGTTTCATCTCCTACTCACAGAACCTACTGCATGCCACATTTGGACACCTGATGCTTCATTTTCCGTTCGGGTTCCACTCAAGGGTCTGGAGCGTGATGTCATTTGAGGATCTTCTCAGTATATGTCCAATCCATATGCATTTTCTTCTGAATGTTTGTTGAGTAATAGGGTATTGATTCTTTCCTGCCGGCCGTATGATCTTCAGGATGGGGCTGGCGAAGGCAGTTGTTGATGAAATTCTGCAGCCTGTTGGAAATACTTCTCGCGACACTGTGGCCAAGTCTTTGACCCATACAGAAACACTGACTGGTTCAACATAGGTACTGAAGGCCTGAGTCTTGTTCTTAATGCTCAGGTGGGGTGCATCGAATTTCCAAGCTTGCCTTTTCGATCCTGGTTTTCACATCCTCATACATCGGAGTTGCGTTGTATTTGGAACTATGTTGCTTGTGAAGGAAGTCATCCCTTTCAAAGTTCTCCCACTGACAGTAATTATTACCTGCTATTATTGTTGGTGGTGGTTGGGTGGTATCCGCATCTGCTCTGTTTTCTGTATGTGTGCACATAAATCAGGGCTTACCATCCAAATCGCTAAAGTCTAGGGGATGCTAAGTATACCGTGGCATACTGTTTTTCAGGAGTTGTCTTTTGACTTTGTAAATAACTTTGAATGGATTATCCTTGCATATTGAGTGGCCAGTTTTGAATTAATGTTCAATTACAGTACTTTGCTGTAATCGACAGGGATAACTTTCCTTGACTATTCTAAATTAAACACTTATCAAACAACCTGTGTATCTCATTTCACAAAAGCAAGTGAATTGGTAGATAAACAAAGAAGTGGTGAGACGCGATAGTTTATCTTTGGAATTGTTTTAAAACAATGGGCGATATGAGAATACCAATCGTAATGTGGCAGAAAAGAGAGTGTTCTTTACAGGGTGTTAGGTATTCCTCTCTTTAGACTGTCAACCATACGGTCTCCTTCAGACACCACAGCCATGTAAAACATCTTCTTCAACATGAGGGTTGGGGTTTTCTTTGTTGATTTTGCATTTTATGGGTTCGACTATGAAGTGGGGAGGGTAGCCATTTTTAATCACTGTCTTCCTCAGAATAGTTATCTATTCATTTAGCAAATTAGGGCCTCAGAATCTTTGCATTCTGGTTGCAAGAGATATTGTCAGGTTTCTCTTCCGATATTATGGTTACCCGCCTGTAGACATTTGCCAACTGACCGTTCCACATATAGGTTTTATATGTACTGATCTACTCAACGCCCTATCAGTCTTCTTTACTAGTCGGATATTCAGAAATGAGACTGTGAGTTCAGTTTCTGCTTCAGTTTTTAATTCGGATTACTGGATGCCTACTTTCAGGACACTTATTAGGTCACATTCTCATTTTAACCAATCACAAAAATCGATCATTGATAGCTGTGTACACACATAAAAAATATTTATATACAGTTGTGAATATACAGGTAAGTTATTGAGAGAGACTCTTTGTTGAACTGCTTCTTCTTATTATTATTTCCATGTCTGGTTGGGTAGTTTCCGTGACTTATTTGTATTCTTCTTATCACCTGTATGTTGGCTGATCAGTTTGTAGTGACACTAAATGCCCTTTTCCTCAGGATAAATATGATTGTGCAGGTTAAGTTAAAAGGACATATTGAAGGTTAAAATAACAATGAAGACCACTAAACCAAATAGCAGAGGTAATAGTGTAACGGTAGGAGACAAGGGCCAGCCGACAGATCGTTTACTAAGGAAATCAACATATAAGTATAGATTTTCATGTACATTATTATAGATTATTGTTAGTAGACAAACAGTCTTCTGATTGGTTATTTCTTCACTGAAAGTTAATCTTTCATCTCTTTGTGGCTGTTTCTTGAATGTCAAATCATCTATATGCTAACTGTATCCGCCTACGCAAAGTCTGATATGGTTGGTTACTGAATCAGTCTTTGTTCTCATTTTTCGCATGACCAAAATTGGGGACATAAACATTGACGTAAAATACTGTCTACCAACTTTGTCTAGCAGCCGGCTCTCACCACAGTAGTACATCTGCTATGGTATCAAAACAAAATTTACCAAGGAAGGTTTAATGTGATGACTAATTGTTTCAATATGTCCTTTTAACTGGACCTAAGTAGTCTAATTTCTCACCTCTTAACTCTTTATAAAATTTTATATATATTCCTATCACAAGTCTGTGGAGTGTGATCAGATTGTTCAAAATGTGCTGTGGGCGCAAATACATTACAAGCCGATTCAGACAAATTACGTCTTCTTATAGCTTTATCGAAAATGAAGTTGTTGAAAGGCGATATTTCTACGCTGGACAAAACTGTTTTTTCTTATCAATGAATAAATTTGCCCACAATAGAGACAGAGCCTGAACATGGTTAAACTTGGAATGAAATATTTTCTCCCCTCCAAAATTGAATAAATTGGTATAATTCGTGATATATATATATATATATATATATATATATATATATAGTGAGGCTTATCATCGATCTTGTTTCCATATTAGTCTTAAAACTAAAGATACTAATCAAACCGATAATTTCAAAGAGTCACTTCGATTTCAGTCTAAATTCCTTCTTTGCACAGAACTATACATACTACTGATTGTGTGATATGAGTAGTTTTGAAATAATAGAGAAGATTTGTAGTTGCTTACTACGCATATCAACCAGTAGTACTTGTTAGCCAGATAGAGGTGGTCTAAACACGCGACGGCCGTTTCGCTTGTTTGGGGTCACATTCATCATCTATGTATGCAGTTTGACTAATATCAGCGGGAAGGCCGAATCCAGTTAAGCCACCCAATTTCTGGCTAGCATTGTGAATATGATTAAATTCCTTGCTTCCTTTTTATGAGAAAAGCCCCACATTAATGCATATTCTTATTGCACTGTTGTGCAGTAGCCCTCGATGCTATGCCACATTTCTTCACATCAAGTAGAATGTGAAGAAAACACACAACAGAAAGACAAATCCATCAATGGTATTAGAAGATATTATGAGTCACACCGTGTGAAGTCTGTAACTATAGTTTAGAGCAGTCACGTTCAACCCGAGAAGGCATGAAAGTGATATAATCAGGTGGAGGGAGATGTTGATTACTTGAACTTTTCTTCATGGAATCTGGGAATGCTACAGCGTCAATCCTAGAGATATGGAAAATATTACGACTAATAAAATGAATGGATGAGAAATAGTGGTCGTTGATGACTAAAGTTTGGAAATTATGTGAGTGACTTGATATGCTTATGATCAGGAATAAGTCGTCCTATGTGCGCGTTCTCCTCAAATAAAATTGCTGTGTCATGGAATTATACTCTACCAGAGTGGCCTAATTCTATTCTTTCTTCTTATCAAAGGACCTTAGTATCGTCGATATAGATAATAGGGAAACTAATAACGATAACATAAATAAGAAAGAATATAAGGCATCTACAGTTCTACCATGTAAGAAGGGGACATCCGAGACACTACCTTGGATTCTCAATATAGCAGGAATTACAGTGGCATTTAAACCTACAAACTTACTCAGGTAGGACAAGCTCTGTAGGTTAAAGGACCCGGTGGACCCAATTAGATAAAATAATATAATTTAAAAAAACCTTACAATGACTGTGAGTGAGGGTAAACTGCATAGGTGACACCAGTATATCGGGGTAGTTACACTTTCAGAATATAAGAATTTAACTTAAGTTAGCATGATTGATCCCACGAAGATTAGTAATTTAGTCAAAAGCTCAGCGATCGCACTGAATGCATTAACACACAACCACTCAATGGTGTGGGTGGGAGAGGGTTAAAATTCTAAAAAATTAATACAGGTAGCTAAAGATAGAGAGAGGTTGATTACTAAATCCTTGTTCATCGAGTCTACACCCAACATGTGCAATAGGAATGACTCATCACTCATACCGGAAGTATGGAAAATACCACTGCCAATCAAGTCAAGCGATGGAAAATAATGGAATTATATAAACGAAGTTCGAAAGTTGTGTGAGGAGTGCCTTGATATGATTATGAGCAATAATTTGTTCTCGAAACGTTGTTATCAGTAAATATTACTGTATAACACTGAGACTTAATCAAAAATAATTTTTATCCAAAATGTGACCTTAGTACCAGTTTTAACCCTAAGTACGTTTATATGCTTCGGCAGTGACCAGATCGTACAATCATTAGTTGGTTAATGTTGGTGTACAGTTTCCCTGCATTGTCAATCTGAAAAGAGACTTTGAATTGAAGGTATTTGCTTATTTGAATTTCGCAGTTCGAATCGTCTGGGATACAGCTTTGTAATTAGTTGTCATTAGTACGCATAGGTAACCACTATTTAGGTATTATACTCATTATCTCTATAAGACTACTGGTCAGTTATTTTATTACTGAAATAACCTTCAACTGCTTCATCTACGTATATGAGTCGAGACTGGTAAGGTGTTATTCTTCCAGTTAAAGTCCACATCTTTCGTCACGGGATATCCTCTACACATAATTGTTTATTGTGGATTATAATGGATTGTTTATTGTAGTTTAAAATTTGTTGACTGCCTAACTATGATACCCACAATATTTAAGTAGTTATGTGCGAATAAAATAAATTTCCTGGGCTAATGTGCAAATTACTGAATTATCAGCAGATTTGTATAGCACTGAATGTCTTAATTTTTTTTTCCTGAAATGAAATCAACATTGTCTTCATTATCAGTGCTTCACGAAAAAATCTGTATAGTTTTTAGATTGCTTAAGAAGTTCTTGAGCAAAGTAGACGAATTTTCAGCTGTCTTTCAGGTGTTCCTGTTTTCATAATTGGCAATGTATGATCAAAAGTGGAGTCGATTTTACAAAAGGATTCCATTCTTATAGACACATTTAGATTTGTTCGGTTGAATTATTATGAATACAACCCAGTTACCGAATCCACTACTCTCAGACTACGAGGTGTCACAATGGACCAATTAAGACGGAGGAATTCCTAGTACCAATGTCGATTCACTCACTGAAACCATTAAAACAGTGCTGCATGAATCAGCAACAGAAGTTCTGGGTAACAAAAGAAAGAAAATCAAACCATGGGTCACAGACGATATTTTAAACCTGTGTGATACAAGAAGAGAACTAAAAAAGAAGAAAGGACTTAATTCCCAGTACAGGGAAGAGTATAGAACAGTAGACAAAGAAATACGCTCCAAAATGAAGAGAGCAAAAGAGGGCTGGATTACTGAGCAATGTAATATCATCGATAATAGCTTAAGAGGAGGCAACAATAAAAAAGCATTCGAAACACTGAGTAAGCTGACCAATACGAAACTGAATAGAGCAACCGTAATTGAGGATGGTAAAGGCACCCTCTTAACAGAAGAAGCAGATATCCTTAGAAGATGGACAGAATACTGCAAGGGACTCTACAATCATAAAATAAGCCCTAATTATAGCCTAATAAACAATTCATGCTGGGACAATAGGGAGATCGGTGATTCACCCATACTAGAGTCAGAAGTAGAGGAGGCAATAAAATCACTTAAGGGAGATAAATCACCAGGAATTGACAACATACCGGCAGAACTAATTAAACATGGTGGACCACAAACAGTTAAATGGCTGAAAGCAGCCTGTCAAAAAATCTGGCAAGAAAAAGAATGGCCTAAAGAATGGACTCAGTCACTAATCATTCCAATATTTAAGAAAGGGGACGCAAAGCAGTGCGAGAACTACAGAACAATAAGTTTAATCAGCCACCCAAGTAAAGTCATGCTGAAAGTAATATTGAACAGACTCAAAAAGAAAGTAGAGGAAATACTCTCAGAAGAACAGGCCGGATTCAGGCCGGGCAGAAGCACTGCTGAACAAATTTTTAACATAAGGGTACTAAACGAAAAATGTCTACAACACCAAAAAATGCTAGTACACAACTTTATCGATTTTAAGAAGGCCTTTGACCGTGTGTGGCACGAAGGCTTATGGCAAGTCATGAATAACTACAATATAGATAAAAACATAATTGAGGTTATTAAGTCTTTATATAACAAATCTAGTAGTGCAGTATCTCTAAATAATCAAACTGGCGAGTTCTTCAGAACAACTATAGGAGTACGCCAAGGGTGCATTCTCTCACCAGTCCTCTTTAATTTATTCCTCGAACATATTATGACACAAACCCTACATGACTTTACACCGACACTTAGCATAAACGGAAGACCAATTTCCAACCTCAGATTTGCTGATGATATAGCCCTCATTGGGGAAAACATTGATCAAGTTCAGGACCTCACCTCAAGACTTGATGTTGCAACCAAATCTGTGGGCATGGAAATCAGCACAGAAAAAAGCAAAATACTCATTAACGGAGGAAACAACTCAGATAGATGTATCAGACTTGATGGACATGTATTAGAAGAGGTTGAAACTTTCAAATACCTTGGGTCTACCCTAACAAAAGATGGAAGGTCCACTAAGGAAATAAAAATTCGACTAAACCTAGCCTCTGCCACCATGTCCAAGTTAGGGAAAATATGGAAGAGCAACATCAGCGTCTCAGCAAAAATGAAACTCTACTCGTCACTGGTCCTCTCTGTATTCCTATATGGATGTGAGAGCTGGACCCTGAATGCAGAGACAGAAAGAAGAATACAAGCCTTCGAAAACAAAAGCTATAGAGGGATCCTAGGAATAAGTTACCTTGAAAGGAAAACTAATGAATATGTCTTACACCAGGTTCATAGACTGGCAGGAAAACAGGAACCACTCCTTTCAATCGTAAAGAAACGGAAACTACAATGGTTCGGCCACACGGTAAGACATGACACATTGTCCAAAACGATTCTACAAGGCACAGTAGGAGGAGCACGAAAGAGAGGTCGACCGAATAAGAGCTGGCTTGACAACATAAAAGAGTGGACTGAAATGCCCTTGGATACGCTACAGAAAATAGCATTAAACCGAGAAGAATGGCGAAGACTGATAGCGCGAACTGTCATAGCACCCCCACGACGAAAGTCAAGGGACTGATGATGATGATGATGATGATGATGATGAATGTGACGGCAGAAGACGAGAGACTTGGTAATTCGATATCTCTATGTAGGGAAATTATGTACGCCTAATATGAAAGTCGTCATTTGCACAGATGTTCTATGTTGTGCTACTTCTGTCGTTCATATTGTACGTGTTTCTTTGTCTTCTTTTTGTGTCTCACATATGTTACCGCGACACTGGTTCTTCTTTTCCTACCTTTGACGTCAAATCTATCTGTCTTCTATTTGATGTTTTTTCTGCAGATGAACGTCTTTTTATAATCTATTGATAAATCTTATCAGTGGTACACAACACACCAAGAAATTACGCTTTCCAGCATCTGCTATTTTATAATGGAATTAATTCTCTTTATGAATTTCGACAGAACAACAAAGAAACTTATTTACCTTAAAACGTTTAAGGTATTTATTTGCACAGTACATCTGGGACAATCATATCACACATGTACTTTCCATACATATTTTCACAAAGCATAACAGATTATAAATTTTACCAATGTAAGTCAAAATGTTTACAGGTCATGGTCACAAATAAAAGGTAGGTAGAAGAATGTGGTGAGAGATGGTGTGAGAAAAATGGAGAGGATGAAAATATGACTAGGTGGAATGAACTTTGTCTTCCAAATTGAATTACCTAGACAGCTACAGAGTGATGACAAAGAATCTTAAAAATGCGAGTTACACCATGGATTAATATCAGTTAGAGAACCATTGGCTATTTCGTCCTAGCTTGGGACTCATCATCGAATTCAGGAACTTCCAGTTACAAGGCAAGTCTATAGACCATTCAGACCATATCAATCCGTAGTCACACTTGAGACAAATCAAGACAGACTTAAGCCTATTGATGGTTAAGTCTTTAACCTATTTAAGTTTGTGATCCAAAGCTGTTTTATGTCTGGGTGGAGAGCGAAATCTCCGAAAAGATATCTTTGCTGAACTTCTTGTTCTTTCCCCCCCCCCCCCCAATGCCCTTATGGGTATTCCCCACAATTTGATGCAAAGATGCAAAGACATGAATGTGACATGGAGAAGTGTCCACACGAAGGTACACACACGCTTGATAGTCACCATTTCGCCATAACAAGTATATGCCTAAAATACATGTAACTTCAATACATATCCTATGAATTTCTTCATAAAGATGATAAAATCAGTCTAGTGAAGGTCACTTTCCACTTTCTATTGGGCAGGAAAAAACACCTAGATCGGGATTTGAAATAGTTGAAAGTGAAACCAGTTTCTATCTGTCTAGTTTGCAAAGGTGAAGAAGTATCCACAAGAGGGGAAAACAGAATTTAAGTTGGCGTTGAAAAGAACATTTCCTGCTGCCAGATTCATTCTGCTTGATAACACAGTATGCCCGTTGACCCAGTCAAAGTTAGATTAGTATCCTGCTGTGCAAATCACCTCCAACTGCATTTACTAATTTACCTGCACTTGTTGCAGCAAGTACATATGAAGGACTGGGGGGGAGAGTGTCTGCTAGATTTTCCAAGCACATGACTACAAGTCTTCGTTTAAAGAAAGGCAGCAAAGTGTTCTCAAGTGCAATTGCTAGACACCGAATTGACTGACACTGCACATATATTGGAAATTAGTCAGGCTTTCAAAATAATCGTTACTCAAAGGAAATCATGGTTACTTCGGTTAGCAAAAGTCATTGCTGTCATCGAAAGACTTCGACCCAACCCCTGTATACAGAAAGACAGTGTGTGACTAATAAATATCTCACTACCCCGGTAACTGTAATTGTTTTATTCGTATGCTTTTGTGTTTTGTTCTGTTGTCTAGCATTCCATTGAATCCTAATTTTGATTTTCGCTTACTTACTGATTTGAACTCATCACTATTAGGTTTCCAAATGTACTAAATTAAATTATTTTATCTACTTTGTAATTTTACTTCACTATTCACCCCCACCCTCCTGAATTTCCCACCATAGTATGTAAACATTCACTCTATTGTTCTACCTTGCATTTTGTCCTTAGTCCATCATTGTTTCCAAGTGAAATCTGAACTCTGCACTCCTCTGTCTAATTACTGTGAATAGTTACTCTTTTAACAATCAGTAATTGGTCTGCTTACTTCATCTTTATTTTCTTTAGGCTTTATTTTCTTTATACTTTCTATTAATAACTTGAAGCCATTGTAGAAAGTATGTTCAGACACTATTTTGCTACTTATAAATGGTTTCGTTTAGGATGTATTCAGTTGAAGACATTTCACGAAATAAAACGAGCTCATATTATCCTGAAATATGTCCCCGTTTTATCTTTATTCAAACTTTCTATTGTGTTCCTCAGCCCATAAGCCTCCAGTTGATTTTCACTGATCGCTTCATTTTCACTTATTTTGTTTGATATAGAGGAAGAGATTAGTAAGAAGAATAATAATAATAAAAATTTTAGGCAGAAAACGATTTGGATTTCACATTGCAGACGAAAACAAATTGTCTGATTGGTTGATTAGGCAGGATAATTTAGTTTTCTTGTCTGACACGTACTTACTAGCCTAGAAATTAATCAATAGGCTGGAATTGCCTACGTAAACAGTCTATTTTTAACTGTTAGCATGCATAAAATAAACACTTGATTCAATGCTTGCTGCTGCCCACGCTTTCAGTGCCTATACGCGCTTCTTTCAATTTTTATTGAACTTCCACGGTTATTTATTTATTAAGGAAAAGCTAATTTACATACTTGATAAGGTTATTATTGTTATTGTTGTTGTTGGTTCAGTGGAAAAATTTGTATACAGTGGAGGATAGACATAACTGACCACCTAATAATATTATTATTGTTGCATTAATCGAGAGCTTAGTCCTGTTTTCCAGTTCAGGATCTATGTCCAATTCATTCCTAACTGCCTCCAGAGCTGTATTAATCGGAATATTGGTGTACAAACTGGTGCCATCTAAACTAACCACTAATTAGAATTATTTATGCACAGTTGGGGACATTTTGTATTTGATTGCCGTATATTTTGGTACAGGCATGGAATTTTCAGCATGCGATATAGATAGCCCGAATTTTTCAGGCCGACCATAGATATCAGGTGTGCGTCGGCACGGGATCGAACCCCAGACCATGTGCATGGTCGGCGAGACTCCTAACCACTGTGCCACCGACGCCACCATAATCCACTCAGAACGTTTATGGTAGAAATATGCGGATGACACATTCACGTGTTGAAATCTGAACATATCCCTCAGTTTCTTACACATATAAACTCAATAGTAGACGGAATCCAATTCACTTCTGAGTCAGAAAATGAACAGGGTGATTTGGCCAAGCTAGACTGTAGAATAAAAGGAGAGCAAGATAGTGCGAGGTTAGATACTAGCATTTATAGGAAACCGACGCACACTAATAAATACTTAGACTTTAATTCATCCCATCCAGAATCTGTAAAGATAGGTTAGGTTAAATGTCTTTATAATCGGGCCAAGAGCCTAACCAATGGGCTAGGAGATTTAAATAATGAAATCAAACAAATAAAGGAAATATTACTATAATATTACTTGAGTTTTATAGTTTTCTCTATTCCTTCCCATTTGTCGTGGTGGGAGTACAATTTTCCGGATACCCGGATGAACAGGTGTAGAATAGTTCCTATTACACGTATTCCCTTCCAGTTGGTTCGATAAATAAAGCTCCCGTTATCGGTCCCTCCCCTCAGCCCTCTTATATTAGATTTCGAATCTGTCATCTTATCCAATCCTGTTGTATGGTTGTGTGTAATTGCATGTAGCAAGTACTACAGCTGAACTATCCTCCAGATTTCGCATCTTTTTCGGGTCAACTAATCTAGATTTTGCTAAGTTCTTATGCTCGGTTAGTCTGAATGCCCCTGTTCTACTACTTTGACCAATGTATTTGACCTGACAGTCATTGCAGGGTATTAGATAAACTCAGTTGTTTTGTTTTAAAGGCTCCACAGGGTCTTTCCGTTAACCGACAAAGCTTGTTTCTAATTGAGTTTTCGGGTTTGAGTGCCAGCTACTTTTATTCCTGCCTTGTTGAGAATTCTGCGTAAGGTTTCCGAGTTTCCTGCTTTGTATGGAAGTACTACTGATGATTTAAATTCGCTGTTATTGGTGTTGTCGTTATCCTGCGCATGTTTGACATGTATGTAGTCATTACTATTATTATCCCTATCACTACTATTATTATTTATTTTATTTTTACATTTCCCTACAAACTTTCTGATTAATTTATCAGCGTAATTATTTAGGTGCAAAGCTTCTCTTATATGCCTCACTTCCTGTCATAGATTTTTCTCGCTACTACTTAGCTTTTGTGCCGTATCACTTAAACATTTCACCAGTCTTATTTTTACTGACGTATGGTGTGGGGATGGTCCGAAATCCAAGTATCTGTTTGAATGTTGGGCTTTCTGTAAATACTAGTGTTTAACTTCCCATCTTCTTTCCTTTTTACACTACAATCTAACATTAGAAACTTCCCTTCCTGACTTTCCAGTTCATAAGTGAATTGAATTACCTCTGCCTTTGATGAGTTAAAGTGTTCAAAAAATGTATCCATATCCTGTGTTCTGAGTACAGTGTCATCTACATACCTCCACCATACTTTTGGAGTGGGGCTGAATGTTTCAAGAGCTAAGTTCTCCGGTGATACTGGTGACCCTATGGTGACTCCCTTAGTTTGTTTGTATATTTTCCCTGGGAATTTAAATACTGTGGAAGTCAGGCATAGCTGCACTCCCAGCATTATGTCCTCTAGTGGCAATTTCGTTCTAATTTCAAGTTCTTGGTGAGAGATGAGTTCATTTCTGACGGCCTCAATATATATATATATATATGCTCTAGACTTCATGCAATTGATTATACTGCGTCACTGTGTGATATGTGAAATACGCTTACCCAGTATTGAACTATACTCTGCCACAGTGTCCAAGTTGTGCACTTACATTATTACAGACGTTAGTTTTATAAATTTCGACTCTTCATTACTAACCTTTTAGAAAATGTCACCGTCTAAGATACTCTTCTTTAGAGATATTGGATAAGCTGTATACTGAGTGGTGTTCACAGAATGTATGGAAAAGGTGTGCACCAACACTCAGTATTTCTACTATATGCTGGTAGGTTAGCTAAGGTCATTATGTTTATATCAGGCTGAATGGAAGACACTGGATGACTTGGTAGAATACTACGAATGACCAATAATAATAAAGTATAAATAAGTGGTAAGTGACTACTTCTCTGTCGTAATCCAGCGAATTCAGTGCATCACCTGTTGAGTTATTTAGCTTAGCAAAGACATTACAGACTTGACTAGTAGAATTCAGTCAGCTCTGAGAACAAGAAACACGTCACTGGTCACAGCTTAATGATGAGTCAAAATATTTCTATGATATTTAAGTCAGTTTTATTTTTGTCAAGAGTTGGTTTGTAGGGACTTGATGTATGACCACGGTTCCATGTCAGTTAGGGAACCTTTGAAAACAGCTGTTTCGTCAGCCTAGTTTGTGACTCATGGGCCATGGAGGTGGGTCCCATTGGTTGAATGGCCTACAAGCTTACCTTGTGGCCAGTAGATCCTGTGTTTGAGACCCAGTGGGTTAGTTTCAGCCTAGGACAGAACAGCTATCCACTACTCTCTGGTTTTCACTGGTTCTCTATCTGATGCCGATCTGTGGTAAGACTTGAAATTGATCAAATCCCTACAAACCAACTCTTTAAAATTTATCTGATACCAGCTGGTGACTGGCTACATGATGGAGTTATATTTAGAAGTCGTGATTAGTGGGGTCCATCAGGCCAGGAGCGAGGGCAAACATTCGTCGACCCTGACGTCTGGTGGTCTCATCAGAATCACTATTGGTTGCAACTGGAATTTGTAGACTGGCCATTGGATTTGGTCCCAGTGGCTGAATGGTTTACGAGTTTTGTTTTTCCAGTTGATTGATTAGACTGAAAAGTTCAGTCTCTGTTGATATTAAAGTCCCTAGTACGGAAGCTTCAACGATGTTTTACGAATAACATGATCGTATTTCGGTCAGTAGTTACTAGCACTGGAATCCAAGATGCACATTTCGTCCTGTCTGGGGCTCGTCATCTGAATATGGCTGTACTCCCCATCGGGCGTTGGTATTCTTACTCAGACTCGAGCCCAGTACACTTCGTTTCAAAAACTGAAACGTAATATGGCGTAGTGGATAACACTTTAGCGCATGCAATAATGATTTCTGGATTCATTAGTTAGTGGGAATACTATTACTTTCTAGGGATGGAGGCAAACTCAGTTGACGAGACCCACATACAACGAAATGTTCACCCTGGATTCTACTGCTAGTCACCATCTACCAGATAACAGATCTTTATGAAGGCTAAAATGTCAATACAGTGATTATTCAATTACAGGAACAAGTAGAGTTAAATGGCGGTCAGCACGACGATCAAACAATCAGACGTCATATCATACGTAATTTCACCTCAATCTTGAGATCTCCGTGTTATTTTCCAGTTCCCCTTGACTGAATATTTTGATTTTCAGACGTAAGCGTATAGTATTTGGTAGTCAACTCATCCATGGCATGAATCCAACTAAAAAAGACTGAAGAGAACAATCTGAAATGGAAATGTTCCACCCGGAACTCTAGGGAATAATAATAGTGTTCTTATTTTATTTAGGCTAGTAGAAAACACATAGTTTTGTAGTACATGGTGGAAATAGCATCTAATTTATTTCACTAACTGAAAATACTTGTCCTTACCGTGTCAGTGACACCATTTAGAAGAGGCGATAATTTTTGCTCACGGAATTTCAACTACACTTTGTAGTTTTATTGTTCATGCAACTTAGTGTTTCCTGAACAGGGCTGCCTCAACTGTGCTACTGAGCAAGATGTTGACTAAAATGGCATCAATATTTCCGCCTTGTAAAAAACAAACATAAACTTTGAAAGTAAATTAGTCACATATCCCTACGTTCTTAGTACTTTGTTTTTTTTTTCAATAACCCTGTCTAATTATCTCATTATTTGTCTGCTTTACTCAACAGGAAGAACAATTGAAACTCGTACAAGATACTGGAGTGCATATCTTCTATTTTACGAACGAAGTGATTTACACTATCCTATGAATAAACAGAACACTGGCAGTACTGAAGACTTGTCCAGTAATCAGCAAACAGATTTACAAATGCCGAATGAGAATAAGGATGAGGGGAGTAAGTTTGCATTCTTTCCATCCTTCTTCTGCTTCTTTTTCGTAATTCTTTTTTTTTGTTTTGTTAAATGTAATAAAATATTTTTGTTGAGGATTGCAAGAAAAACTGTAGCAAACACATCTGTGAAGAAATAAAGCAACATCTGACAAATAATCACCACAGGTGGACGCATACTGTCTTTAATAATAGTAATAATAATAATAATACCTTTATTCCGAAAAATGCGTTTTTACGCAATACAGAATTTTCAGCTAGTTCCACTACACGCTATTTATTCCTTGCGCAGAACCTTCAAATAATAGTCATGTAACAATCGATAAAATATCATCTGAAGCAGTATTATTCCACCCGAAGCTCCCTCGGATACTACTTCACAATGTTCCCTCTGCATTTCCTTCGAAAAATTACTAGTGGTAGGCAGAAATGTATTTGAATTAGTGCACCAGTATGAATTGTGACTCATTGTGGTGATTAAATCACTCGAACCATATGAAACGGGGTAAATATGACGGTGAAGATTTGTAGCTCAGGTGGATGATTTTGATGTAGTTGTGTTCTGTGACATGGATGGTTTACCTGCGAAGCTTTCATTGCCCCAACACTAGGCGATATCTTCAACTCATACTTCAATTGATTGAAGTGAGCTTTCAGATTTCTCCACAAGTTTATTAGTCATCTCTCCCGGTGACCTGAAACGTTGTGATTGGTTGTTTTTGTGTGTTTTCACACCCTTTAGGCTACTTGTATTGGTATTGTGATTGTTTCCTTGACTTGAACTTTGACCCTTTGTGTGTGAAGTTTCCTTCTTAACGGATAGTAAATTTTGTCTATCTCAAGGTGTCCATTGATTGACGATTCACTGGAATACCAGGCAGGCTTCTAAAAATTCTCTAGCATTATTGGTGTTGTCCCGATCTAATTGATGTCCGTGGTTTTCTGTATCTAATGATATGAGGGAGTGAATGTCATGTCTTTTGACGGCTAGCTTATGTTCATAGATATGATGACAAAGGGGACGTTCACTTTGGCCAATGTAGAGTTTTTCGCAGTTGTTACAATTTATTTTGTAAATGATGTTGGTTTTATCTTCTTTCGCCGTTGAGTCTTTAGGTTGACACAGAGCCAGCTGAGTGAAGTGGTTTTGTTGGTTTGTGTGCGACGTCAATTCCTAAAGGTTTGAAGAGTGTTGCGGCAATTTCTGAGATGTCCCTTTTAAATGGTAGGGGGATTTTCTTTGTGCTTTCCTTGCGGGCTACTGGTGTATAAGTCTTTTGATGAAATTCCATGGATGTCCATTCTTTTGCAAGACGTCCATGAGATATCTGTCTTCAATTTTCCTTAAGTTGCGAGTGCTGCAATGAGTCCTGGCCTTCTTGAATAGTGTTTATATGCAACTCCTTTAGTGTGTTATTGGATTGTTGCTGTTGTAATTGAGTACTTGGTCTGTATGAGTTATTTTCTATAACCTTGAGTTTCTAATTCTCATGTGGCTGTTCGTTTGACTAAGACGCCCAAAAATGCTATTTTGCCCTCAGATTCCTCTTCTCTTGTGAATTTGATGTTGTTGAAGACGTTGTTTTTTAAGTTGTGAGATTCATCCAACTCATTTCTTTTGATTATTACAAATGTGTCATCTACGTAACATATCCAAATTTCGGGTTTGATTTTACCAGTCGATAACACGGAAATCTCAAACACAAAGGGTCAAAGTTCAAGTCAAGGAAACAATCACAATACCAATACAAGTAGCCTAAAGGGTGTGAAAACACACAAAAACAACCAATCACAACGTTCCAGGTCACCAGGAGAGATGACTAATAAACTTGTGGAGAAATTTGAAAGCTCACTTCAATCAATTGAAGTACGCGTTGAGGATATTGCCTAGTGAAAGCTTCGCAAGTAAACCATCGAGGTCGGAGAACACAACTACATCAGAAACGGATTGAATACGATGTATTTTGATGGATAGGATATTTTCGCTAGCCCAGTGATTTAATCAGGCTACTGCATTCAAGGTCTCTTAGTAGTCTTGTACACAGCAGTTGTTAGCTGTTATAGATTCAACAGTGAACAACTTATTAATCGCGTTAGTAGTAACTGATTTTTTTTGGAGTGAAATCATGTTGCTAGGCGATATTTAAATGTTCTCAACCTTCTTCATCGGCATCAGCATAATTAACAGTGAAGCATGGTCGAGTCTTTTCCAAGTCTGAACATAATTCCACTGTTTAACAAAAAAGCTGTGCTAGGAAACACAACCCTTCAAAGCTGAAAATGTGTCATATTCAATCCAGATGATACAGTGCCGTTTTATGTAGGATGCCTAGAATTCCTCTGCATTAACATGTATTTTAAATCTATGTTTCAGTGACAGGGACAAATCACATATTCTAATTGAGAAGCTGGGTGCCTAGCCGAGAAAGAAGATTAAGTTATAATAAGCATAAAAATATTATAGCACATAGAATATCAAATAAAATTAAGGAAATCTATACGGCTACAAATTGAGGATCATTAAAACCTTGATTGACGGTCAAAGTAAGGAAAGCGACTGAACCAACTTCTTCTTTTGGATACGTAGGTTAGGTTTCTTAATGTAGATCTCAACAAACTCAGGAATATGTAGTGAACGAACTCTTAAGGTGAAGTGAAGATTAGTTAGTACACGGTAGATGACATCCATCATCCATTCGAAACCACCCCTGTTTTGTGTTCGTAGGTTAAAGATAGACTGCCTAATTTCTCCTCTTCCATGTATATCCATCAGTTTGATTGCCCCTGTGGAGCCAGTTACATAGGCAGTACAAATAGACGTGTTTATCGTTGGATTTCTAAACACCATCCTGCACAGTGGTTAAGGAAGGGACAGACACATCCATTCATAGTTCTATTCTATTTCATCTCATGGATACAGAACACAAGATTGATGTTAACAGGGTGGCTTCCAAAGTCATTTACCTCACACCAACAAATCTTAACTTTACCTTAGCAGTTCATCTGCTAAATATTGCTGAGGCTGTTGAGATCTACATTAAGAAACCTAACTTATGTATCCGGAAAAAGAAGCTGGTTCAGTCACTTTCCTTACTTTGACCGTCAATCAAGGTTTTAATGATCCTTAATTTGTAGCCGTAGAGATTTCCTTAATTTTATTTGATATTATGTTTGCTACTACACTGTTATGCTTACTATAATTTATGCATCTTTAGTGAACTGTGGCAGTTCTATTTATTGATCTTACTTAACAAATGGATAGTATTTAAAAACACTAATATTGTTAATGACGACTATTCTAGAATATTCTGTGTATTAGGTGGTTGAAGGCAATCGTCTACAGGAAGCCTTGGACCTAGACTTCGTGCTAGTTCACACTCATCACCAAGGCGTATCTGCAACGTCGAAGGAACTCATGTCCTTCCTGAGATTCGAAAGCACGTCACCCAGTGCTGCCTGCAGTCAGAGACATTACCACTGAGCTATTGGGGCTCGCGATTGACTTCCTGTAGGACTGTATTAGAAATTTTTGATTGGACACTAGTCAGTATCTAGTGTAATGTGTCTAGTCCTATCTTTGGTGCAGACTGAATTCTACCAGTCAAGGCTTCCTGTGGCTGATTGCCTCCAGCCATCTAATACCAACAATTCACAGTGCACCGTGATGGCGAGCCACCTAGCATGGTGGCCACATTGCACACTAGACTGACAGAATTCAGTCTGCACCAAAGATAGGACTAGAGGCACACTCACAGATTACGCTAGTTACCGACTAGTGTGCAATATATATAAATATAATTGTAGAGCCAGAAGAGGAAATTGTTGAAAGGAATGTTCTTTGCCCAGTTTTTTTTGCTAAATAAATAATAATAATAATCACTGATGTGTACTTTTATTTTCAGAATCCGATTCACATTTATCTAATGATGATCATTCGCAATTGGACATCGCATCAAATTCACAGTGTAATGAAAACGATTTACTGGAAACAACCGCCTTGACTGTTATCAGTAAAACTAAATCTATACCAATGCCAACACGTATTGCCCAACAAATATGGACAGAGAATATGACTTTTCTACGCGATCAAAATATTTACTCACGAGAATATTTTCAGTTTATACGAGATTTGTGTGAAGGCATATTAGTAAGTCTCGTATTCTATAAGAATATCTTAAACTGACTTTAAGCTTTTCTTTTAATGATTCATGGTGGGGGATAATCACTTTTCAGTGGTAGAAAGCTGACCCGGGTTCGACTCTTGGGTGCCAATGCACTCTCAAACATCGCCTAATTTACTAGCTGGTGAAAAGAGAGCAAGCTCATGAGTGAGGCTACTAACTCCATCCCGATTAAAAAAAAGAAAATCAACTTGTGTTCCGCTTGAAGTGCAAGGGAATGGAGAAGAAGGAGTTGATACGGTTTACTACTTAATTTTCTTATATGATGAAATATGTAATGAACACAGTTACATAAAGTCACTCAATAGAGAAGCAGATGTGCTTTAAAACTGATAAGGATCGTATTTGAGCTGTGAATAATATACTGACACTGGTCTTCAATAACTATCAAGAAAGAATCCAGACGAAACATTCCCATGTGCGTCGGTGGCACAATGGTTAGGACTCTCGCCGACCATGCATGATGATCCGAGGTTCGATCCCGTGCCGACGCACACCTGATATCTATGGTCGGCCTGCAAAATTTGGGCTACCGATATCACACGCTGAAAATTCCATACTTTTACAGACAAATGTAGTGTGGAATCAAGCTGTAATCAAAATTAAAAATTAAAATTTAGACGAAACAATGGATTGAACCAAGAAATAATTTCCTTTACAATTAATTCCTCATTAGTGGCTTTATTACATATTATTGTAACTATTATTCCCTTGAGTTTCCAGTTCAACAGAACATCTTTGTTTCATTCTGTTCCCAATGGTGCTCTTTAGCTGTCACCACGATTGACCACAGGCTCTCATGTCCTCTTTACCACACGGTCTTCACCATGTCACCCCCATATCCGGCCCGAATCGTCCTTTCCCATTTGGATTCCATTCGGCCGAAGGCCTGGTGCTTGATATCATTCAACGGTCGCCACAGCCTGTGTCTGATCCAACCCCACGTTTTCTTCTACATTTCTATTGAGCGAATGGTTCTTGGTCGCCTTGTTCCCTCCCGGAGTCGCTTATTCCTAATTCTTCGTGACCAGCCATCCGACCTTCAGTAAGGAAATGGCGAAGACAGCTAATGTTAACAGTCTAAAGTAGTTTGTTCGAAATGATTTTCGCGACGTATGAACCAATCGCCTGACCTATACAGAAGAATTCACTGATTTAACATTAATGGTGCATATCTGAATTTTGTTTTTTATAGATGAGGTGAAGTGCAGAAGATTTTCAAACTGATTTCAGAGTGACGAAGGTCTGTCTTGCCTTTCTGATCCACATCTTAACATCCCCATTCGTTCAAGAGACGTCAAAATAACTGAGTACAGAATTCGAGTTAGTCAATAAGCAAGACAGATACTCATCGAAGACATTGGCTAGTGGTCGCGCTATGTCATGAACTGGCAGAAGTTGGAATTCGTGGGTCTGCCACTGGACCGGGTCCCAGTGGCTTAATGGTCTGCCAGCTCGCCTTATAACCAGAAAGTCCTGGGTTCGAACCTTTGCGGTGGGCACGCACTGCTGAAGAGTCCCAAACTAGGTTGACAAAACAGCTGGCTGCCCAGTACTCCAGTGGTGGTTTTCCAATGGTTCTGTAACCGATATTAGCTCATGATGAAATCCTGTAACCAATCACTAAGCCAGATTTAGCATGTTATTACATAATCAGTACTTTGTAAAATACTGATGATCCATGAATAATCCCCATCCAGACATTAATGAAAATAAAGCACGTGGTTCGACGAAGGGTCTGTTTTCGGCGAATTTATTTTTCTTTAGCCATACAGTCATATTTGCCCACAATTTATTTTTCCATGAATGATGGTAGTAAAAAACGTGATGAGTTGTCATAATGACAGCTATTAACATTGATGAATAGGGTGAAGGTGAAGATACACATAAGTTAACTGAATTAGCCAGAGTAGTAATCATAATAAAATAAATGACTAAAATAGTAATATTGTGGTGGTTTGATACAGACAATGTGTGTGCAAAGAAAATATTATTCTCTCACAAATTCCCACAGTTCAATACTGCATTAGCAACAGGATACTATAAATGTATTTGAACATTCTATTTCACGTCGTTTAAAGCAAGGTAAAATCACGCGGTCAGTGACTGATTAAAGAATGTAAATTGTATATATATACATATATATATATAGGTGCGTCGGTGGCATAGCGGTTAGGACGCTCGCCGACCATGCACATGGTCTGGGGTTCGATCGCCGGCCGACGCACTCCTTTACCTCGCTAAGCCAGTAATAAAAAGCTGGTAAAGAGGAAAGGTTGGGCATGAGGCTAGCAACCCCATCCTGTAAAATAAACACTTCAATAGAAACTTTAAGCCACTAGCTTGGAGCCCTATGTTCCACTGGGAACGTGAAGGAAAAAAAAATAGGTTCAATCAATTGAAAATGTACCTTGGCCTCCGCTGTTACAATATTATATGACAGATATAAGAATGGGAGCAAATCATTTATAAGACTCGATACATACCACATGGATGACCAATGTAGAAAACAGTCCGCAAGTATATCTATTCAACACCCAAATTTGGATTCTTCGGATTACATACATAATTTAAACTTCATCACTTAGTGTTTGATGAAGAGATATATTTAGTGTAGGCAGTTCTTTTATCGTACTTATTTTTTATTCCTTTGCGTTCCGAGTGGAGCATAGGGCTTCAGGCTACAGCTCTAAAGTTCCAGTAGTAGTGGTTTCATTTTTACCGGATGGTGTTGCTAGTCTCACACCCAAACCTTCCCTGTTTGCCGGGCTTATTCCCAGCGGAGTGAGGTTTGTGGGTGCGTCTGTCAGGGACGGAACCTCGGAACACCCGAGAGGCTGACAAGCATTCTATCTCCACGTCACTGACTCACTTTATCATAAAGTATGCAGATAAATTGCTCTCTTTAATTCAGTGTCAATTTTCTAGCCGAAGTATGTATACATTCGTCTGACTTCGAGGTAGATTTTGGTTGTGAATTCATGTTATTTACAGATCTAGATAAAACAAGAGGCACTGGATCACTGTTTCTACCTACTTTCGAGAGACCTCTGTAATATGAACAGATAACTTCTGGAAGTTTTGAACAAACTAACTTCAATTTTAGACATTAGTTGGATCATGCATCCTGTACAGCTTCTGGGGATTACACAAAAGTTACAAATTTCGAAATGGATATTTACGAGTTTGTTGAGAAGACAATAACTTGTGAGGACCACCAATATACAGTGTCGAGATGACATCAGGTAGAGAGTAGAATGTGTAGTGAACAGTTAATGTAATGACCTTGAAGCTTGGGTTCCAAGCGGAAACATCATTAAATCCCTGAGGCTAGGTGGAACAAATATTCGGTACTCCTTGATTTTAAGTGTCATCTCAAGTCATCTCAATATGTGACAAAATCTGTTTTGTGACTGACTTGCCAGTTAGAAGACAATTCAGCTTCATTTGCCTTTCTTTGTTTAAGTTGACTTTGGAGTTTGAATTCCATTATGGGTAAAATTTGTTTTGATAAAGTCTCATAGTGTTATACAGTAATGTTTACTGGTGATGCTGGTAGGGGGTAGAGAACAGGAAAGTTGAAGATGTAAAATATTACAATTGTAAAGACAAAATAATACTAATGAAGAGACAGAAAGAAATAGAATTTATCTGTCAGGTATTAAGACATTACGTCCATTGCAAGTGTAGTGACTGAATGAACTTCTTCTGTATGCAGAGTTCAGGACATAGCAAATGAATTACTATTGCTTCTGGAGTCTGAAGAAGTTCGACTCGTACACTCTTAGGAAGACTGCTTCGTATTCTGTAGACGACTGTGAAGTTTGTTTGGGGTGTAGCTTGGTGTCCGGAATCTATCAGATGTCCTAAGGTTGAGATGCGAGGGCATCGTTTCTCTCCTTTTTAAAATCATGCTGGTAAGTGTTCGGTGATACGTTTGGATGGTGAATGCTGGGTACGGCCGACATACCTGACTCCACATGAGATATGCGTGGACATGTGTGTGTGTGGTAGGAACAGTATTGGTTTGACTCATTACTTCTATGCAATTAGGATTTTTAATCTTTTTCGGGTTAGAAATCGTTTCCTCGTTATTTGGCAGGGAATTTAGATACATCAATTAAACACTTAAAATGAGTTTCTTTTTGTTCAACATAGTGCTTTCATTTCTTCTATGTCTAGAATACAAGCAGTACTACTAATAATATGATAGCACTTTGAAGTATTTTGGTGGATGGTGGCCGACAGTGGATGAGCATTTCGTCTTGTCAGGGACTCGTCAACCGGATGTGTCTGTATTCCCAGTGAGCTTTGATGGTGTTTCCATCGGGACTTGAATAGTGCAACCATCGTCTCAAACTCCAGAGCGTCGTCATCCACGTCATCACCTGGGCCACAACTGTCACCTCTTTTACAACGAGGATCAGTTATTACTTGTCTTTAGTTCAGTTTTGATTTCCCCGTTGATGGACTGGACCGCAGTGTTCGGCCCTGTTGTCATATCAGTCCAAGCGACCGACATATCAGCAGAGGCGGGAAATTTCGGTGCATTCAGTTAACGGGACAACAAAAATTGAAATAAAAACATCATTTTGCTTGACTGTAACTAGCAGTTGGATCTATGATGCAGATTTCGTCCTGTTTTGGAGCCATCAACCGGAGATATCTGCATTCCCTGTAGATGGTGGTATTCCCACTAGTAATAGAACACTGTAACCATGGTTCCAGACACCAAAGTGCCACCACCACCACTGTGCCACAAGGACCAACTTTCGTTCACCCGGTATCACAAATTGAAACAAGATAAATAAAGCTAATACGGGCTCATGACTTTGTACTTTGCATGAAAGTCTTTGGGATGACGACAGAATTAAAACATTTTATTGAGTTTTACTTTATATATAACTGGCTGATTACCTTTGTTCTCCCTCTTTTCTCTTACAGACAGATGTTAGCAGTCTACGTCAAGAGCCGGAACGTTCTGTCCTTGGGACAAAATTAATGTCTCACTTCTTGTTCAATACATTTTTCGCTTTACATCCACGAGTAAAACTAAGCATGGCGTTGAATTGCAGTGAACCGATAACAAGTTTATCAACAACAAGTGTTTCCGAAATGTCGACAAAACTAATTTCTGAACTACTTGGCTTGCTGACACGTTTAGCTGCAAGTAATCCTAGTGCAGCACGTTGTTTAATGCATTTCCTTTATGTTAGCCCGAATCAACCGTGTTTGTAAGTCTCTGATTAAGTTTATGCAAAATTTCAATGTCATAATTTCTTGTGTGTTCTTTTTTTCACTTGATTGAAATCATCAATCTGTCTTGAAATATTATCTAATAGAATGGACATCTTGAGGATTTCTTTCATCTCAACTTGAAGCAAATCAAAGTGTCTGAGTAATAACACTGTATGGAAAGTAGTGAATGATCCTACGTAGTCTCCAGGGTTGACAATCAAAATATTAAGTAATAAATTAATTAAGCGCATACAGGAGTAAGACAAGCTGGCTGACTATTATCACCAATGATGATATTCTAAATTGTGTAGGACTGGATTATGTGTTGGACTGTGAGTTGGGAGCGAGGAGACAGGAATACGCTGGACGACCGATAAGAAGACTCAAGAAGATCTGGATTTCGCGCGTGGATGATTCATGTTTAATGTCACACAAACTCGAAGACTTGCAGGTGAAAACCAACAAGCTGGCTGAAGAGGCTGACAGGCAGCGAATACAGGAGTGCAGGTGAGCATAGAGAAGGTGGAGAGACGCAGGTGACGGGGATAACCAACGGACAGCAACAACCAGCACCAATCACCATCAACGGGAGAGATTTGACAGAGGCTACCTCCTTCACTTATCCGGCTAGGAAACATCGTTTCAAACACAGGTAGCTGGAACGGATGAAGATGTCAAAGGCGGTCGGAATCGGAAAGGTAATATACGCTTTCATCAACCTGAAACCAGTATTGAAATCTTTTGCACTCAGGATAAGGAAAAAGATTTGGATTTTAGACGCCAATGTCAAGTTGGTCCTTCTACAGGGGTCAGAAACTTGGCCAGTGGGTTGTGGAGAGGATTTCCAACAGGTTTCAGACTTTCATCAACAGCTGCCTTCGCTGACTTTATACTGAAGATCAAATGGCCAACAGGCCAGCCAGAAGGAATTACCAACAGAAAACTGTGGTTGGGAACAAAGCAACAGGTGAGAGCCGGCCGCTCAACAACTATATTGGAGAAAAAGGAGATGTATTGGTCGTCGAATGACATCGCTCGCAATACCGGCCGTTGTTCAATTGGAATCCGAATGTGAAGCGACGAGCAGGCCGTCCTGGGGTGACATGGAGGAGATCGTGTGAGGAGTAGATTGTAGATTATGGGCAATCGTGGACCTAGCTGAAGAGGAGAGCAGTAAATAGAAGAATGTGGAGATGTGTTGTTGAAGATGTGATGTTCCACTCGGAACTTAAGGGAATAATAATGAAAATAGTAATAACGATAATAATAATAATGAACAATCGTTTGGAGATGGTTGATTAGGGACAAGGGTGTACATAGAGCTTATTATGCAGTTAGTTATTCAGGAAGACAAAGAAAAAAGAAGAAAAACAAAAAAAACTGTACTAAGGCCATGGTAGTAAAAGAGACTGAATGAAATGCCTCTGAGCACAAAGCTCAGGTTTCTCCTTAAGGATTGCTATAGCTTCAGCTGCTTGAAGAAGATGTAGGTGGAATCCTTTCGAATGAGTTAGTCGTACTTTATATAGGACTCTTAAATATGTCTCTGCTGATGCTGTATGACCAGAAGTAACAATATGCTCCAAAACTGAACTGCTGACTGTTCTACGTTTTCCTTTTGACAACCATAATGGTAATTGTTGTCTACCCTCTTGATTTTGCATAGGCACTTTGATTTGCTCTGTCACTAACTGACCATATCCTCTGAACTCTGTTGTCAATCTGCACTGCATATATAACCCCCACCCCAACTATATTACCAAACTGTATAGCTTTGATTTGATTACTTAATTCATTTTATATTTTCCAGTCGATTGATTTGACCGAAGTACTCAATCCCAGGTTGACATATCGTCTTCTTGTGCAGATGCTTTGGCGAAGTCTGGTTATAAAAAACTTGAAGTCAATTGGTGGATAGTTACCAGTCTAAATTGAATTAGATAACTAATAAGACCCATTGTACAAAAGGTGACTCTCCTGACCCGAGTGGTTTAGTGGATAATTCTCTAGCGTTTGAGACTATTGGCACTTGGTTCTAGCCTCGGTGGAAACACCATTACTCACTGAGAAATGCTGTTACATCCAGACGACGAGTCCTAAATGAGACGAAATGCGCACACTGGATTCCACTGCTAGTCACCATCCTCCAGTTAACTTCTGATTACATGCCCAACATCTTCGGAGCATCTGCACAAGAAACCAACATGTCAACGCAAGACCGAGCACTTCGGTCCAATCAATCGACGGGAAAATCTAAAATTCAATTATCCTACATGGTTAGCAAAAGGACAATGCAAGACAATTACTAGATCACTTTTGGAGCACTTGGTTAACTCAAGGCGCGTAGCGCCACCAAAGTCGTCTTTCAAGATTATCGACAAGATGAGGCCAAATGGTACACAGGGCATCAGGTTTCGGCATTTATGTATGGCAGAGTCGTTGGCGATTCGTCAATACAACCCCGAACTCTGTATACAGAAAACGTTTGTCCAGTCTCTTATTCTACCATGGTCTTAGCCTCTTCACTAGTCGTTCCCGGTAAATTTTTATCGTTTAATTTTACTTTTAATTTGATTTTACTTTAATGATTAATTTACTATTATCACTCTGGCATGTTCTTTTTGTACATTTTCTCACCCTCTTCACACTCAAATACCTTTCTTCTCACTCAATAACAATTTTAACCTTAACAAATTTCTAATTGTTTTTCCCTTTGTGCCGTTGAGCATTATATAATTTATAATTTTTTGTTACTTTCGAAGCCACTTCTGAGTAACTATATCAATTATGTCACCCCTCTATTACTCAATAATGAACTACTCTACGTTTTTTCGTAAATATAAATACGACTGTACAGCCTGTGAAGATGATTTAGTTGATAAGGAAGATTTTCTTCGCCGAATAGTCTTTTATCTTCTTCATAACTTAATGAGTATTTTTGGTAATTAAAAACCAATTAATTTCAGCATAAAATGCACAATACACTTTCTGATATGATTCTAATTCACCTTTACTGGTGTTATTGTATGTTAAAAATGTGTGTTGATAAATTCACCTGCTCGTGTGGAGCCAGTTATACTGGCCGCACAAAGCGCACACTTTCCAAACGCATCACTGAACATTATGCTGCATGGTTAGCAATGAGTTTATGAAACCAAAGGGTACAAATACTCCACGTCTTTACGGTCTACCCAAAGTGCACAAACCTACTCTTTCTAGTCGCCCAGTTTTAGATATGTATAACTCTCCATTTCATGGAACAGCGAAGTGGTTAGTGAATACTATGGGACCTTTGCACATAGAAATTGTGCAATATAGAATTAGTGATGTCTTCGACTTTATTTCTAAAATATCCGAGACTAATGTGAGGGATAAACGCATGTTATCCATGGATATATCATCACTATTCACGAATGTACCACTTATAGAACCGGTAGATTACATTTGTCAGGAAATCACCGAAAGGCAATTAGAATTAGGAGTTCCCTTGTGTAGCCTCAAAGAATTACTCCTTAAATGCACAATGAATGTCCACTTTGTCTTTAATAATTCATACTACCGACAAGTAGATGGAATAGCTATTGGTTCACTATTAGGCCCAATATTAGCTGACTTCTTCCTCGCAAAACTTGAAAATGGGAAATTGAAAGACAACATCAGGGAGTTGGATATTTATTATTGATATGTCGGTAATACATTTATGGGAATTCAAATTGATGAAATTCAATAACTTCCACCCTTCGCATACTTTTACTTGTGAAGAGGCCCAGGATAGTAAACTACATCTTCTGGATGTCTTACTAAATAGGCGAGAAGATGGGTTGCTTGGGAGAAGCGTGTGTAGAAAAGGCACATTCGTAGGATAATACACACAATTCCTTAGTTACGTGCCCATTAAATATAAAAGAAATGTTGTTAAACGTCTTACAAGCAGAGCAAGAAAGATATGTACGGATGATCTCTTACAAAAGAAATTTGAATATATTCACGATTCCTTGACGGAGATCGGTTATCCGAGTAGGAAAAATATAAAAACATCAGAGAGAAAACCTGAGACTATGACTGCATGTAAAAAACATGTATTTATTAAGTTACAATTTAATGGTGACTTATCAAGTGAAATTTTATTCCAGAGACTTTCCAGGAGTATACGAAGAACGTTTTGCGCAGCATACCTATGTCTGTCATACTCTAGCCGACGAATGATTGAGACGCAAACGAATGATAAGCTAGACAGTTTTGCCACATCTATGTGCACTTAACTATTCAACTGCACCTGCGGTTCAGTTATGTCGGCCACACTACTACTAGACAGCCTAGTCAAGCAATGTGTTAGTGAACATCTCCCATCGTGACGGTTTGGCGAAGAACAGAAAAAAAAACAATCTGTAGCTCAATTTTGACACATTCAGTTGATAGTGGTCATATAATCGAGAAAACGAGAGCCTTCAAAGTGATTCATCGTATCCCACCGAATCTTTCCAATAGACTTCGTATTCGTCTAATGCACACAGCTGAGGTGATAGGCATTCGAACAATTAAACCTAAACTATGCATTCAAAAGAAGTTCCTACAGCCATTATCCCTCCCTTGGCCTATTGAGACATAACCAACGGATGACTTCTCAACCACCCCCCCCCCTCAACTTATATTTTCAACCCCTCTCTTATCATCCCTTAATCTTATAGCATCTTCATTAAAAACGTGTTTCATTTACTTCCCTTACAATCTAGCATTATTTAATTGGTTCATTTGTTTTTACTAGCCTTTATCGACTACTTCTACCTGAACATTTGTTTGTTTAATCATTCTGTTTTTCGTTGTTTGTTTTATCACAGATTGCCTCAGTTTTCATCCTTATTATTGATAAAACCATTATTATTATTATTATGACTAGTTGTACAATTTATACACACAATCTTATTATCCTTTTGACAAACCACCATGATTAGTTTGTATTTGAATTTTTACTTGTACAGTTATGTAGGTGTATCAGAGTTAAGCCTGATGAGATCTAATTGAAACCATAATATTGTTCGCTTAAATGCGTTGTTCTAAAAATTAATCGGTTTATTGCTGGATAGCCTGAGGAAGAAGATGAAACTACAAGTTTTTCTTCTTAATTACTCTTGTTTCTGAATAAATTATGAAGATATATTCCATGATATTAGATGGCTGGAGGCAATCGGCCAGAGGAAGCCTTGGACCTAGGTTTCGTGCTAGATATATTCCAATTAATCTCAGTTATATATCACATTTGTGTTGTGCCTATTAGTATTGGCTTCACTGTACCAAGGGAATCTTGCAAAAACAATAATAATAATAATATTAAACACTTCCTTCAATTTAGTTTTTATTCTGATTTTGTGGGTATGCTTTTCCTATCTGACATTATAAGGTGTCTAAGTGTTGATTTCATTCTGACACTTTTTATCTCTTCTACAGAGTTTCTATGCTTCTTGATCCAAAACCAGTAGCACGTCAACAAACTGCAAGTATGATTCTCGCGGTGTTGCAAGGATTTTACTCCTTTAAAGAGACAAACATAGTGAGTACATTTCTTCACTTTTATTTCTCCATTTCCAGAAAATAATTTGCTTAATTTATGCAATGCAGTTGTGTTAAATTACAGTTTCTATGTAAAGACATTAGAAAATTCGAAATATAAGAGCAAAGAGTTCAACCAACAGTAGTCTCCAATTTGTCGGAGAATTCATTCACTAAGCTGTACACAATCGCAGTTATGTATAATTATATCTGTACGTACGTGCGCGTACATTAGGTTTATCACGCAAGAATAGAAATTAGTTAGACTTATTGTTTATGTCATCAAAATATTTCCAAAACTGTGATGAATAATCAAATTGTCACTAGGCGCGGGAGGAAGGGACGGGGGATTGAAGATTAGTAAGGAGGTAGCAGTGACGAGTTGTCAATACAAAAAACGTATGCAGAAGAAGAGATCACTGTGATGAGGAAGACACTACTTGAAAATGGCTATCCCTCAAGCTTTATAGATACACACGTAAAACCAAAAAACCGACAAAGAACACCCGATCACTGTGTTAAGGAAGATGCTATACATGGAAAGAAGATCCTATGCCTCTATATGAGGACTGGTATTCTCTTACTGCCTATTGTTCTTGCTCCTAGTTTAGAGATAGGGAGTGAAGTGGTAGAGCACGTTGACCGCCTCACTTATTTGGGAAGTACCATCAGCCCCAACGGGTTGATCTCTGACGAAATCTCATCATGAATACAGAGGGCTAGTTTCGTATATGCCAGTTTACGCCGTCTCTGTCGTAGACGTGATATCCGGCTGGCTATCGACCAAAGGGCGGGTGTACTGCTCAGCAGTCCGCTCCTTCCTCCTTTATGGCTGTGAGAGAGACCTGGCCATTGAGAGTGGGAGACATAAAAAGGCTAGCTAGATTTCTTTGATAATAGGTGCCTGCGTGTGTGTGAAGTGGTATAATAAGATGAGCAATATTGAGGTTAGGCGTCCAGTGCTAGGTAAGGAGGGGAAATCAATAGACGAGGCTGTGAAGTCACACTGATTGAGACCGTTAGGGCATGTGTTACGCATGTCTAGTCATCGCCTTCCTCGACGGGCAATGTTAGCTGACATAGGATGGGTCAGGTTGGAAAATAGTGAGCTAATGGTGGTCAAACCGAAACATGGCCTCATCTTTCAGTGAAATCCAAAACAGTTAGTTTAATCCAATTAGGGCGGTGTAGATTGACTTCCTGGTTGGGGTCCTGGGGACGATAAACACCAATGGCTGGAAATAATTGGTGACATGGCTCAAAATCGTTCTCAATGGCTCAGATGCATCCACTTCTTGTGACTTATGGTTTCCAATGAAACTATATTGTTCTTCGTTACTACTATTCCTTTGTCTCTCACCTCTGTTTACTGTCTATATTATGCATTTCCCCTACTTTCTTCTTTTGCCTTGTGTGCTACATGGAGTGTGGTGACTCGAACTGGTGCAAATCGGTGCAAAGTTCTATGTTGAATACAGACAGACAGATTGTTCTTCAAAAAACTGTAAATATAAACTACCTCATTTCACCACTTTTGTGTATCTACCATTTCACTTGGTGCTGTGGAGTGAGATATACAGGTAGTTAGATGAGTGTTTTCATTTAAAGAAGTCAGAGAACATTATCCCACTTGAATACAGTAAGCTGGTGGTGGGTTAATAAGGAGTGCTATAAGTGAACAGTCAATATGTGGGGAGAGTTCATTCAAAATCCCCTACAAAGATAAAAGAAGCCTCTTGAAAACGGTAAGCTTCAGTGTACATTGCATTGCCTAGACCTTAGTGATTTCGTATGGAAAACCCTGATTTATGAGCACGCAGAAGAAACCTCTCCATCCCTACCTTCTCTTTCTGCCTTGGGTATAATTCCAAGTTCAACTGTTTTGTTATTAATATTATTTTGTATGACATTTTAGTAACATCTTTTTCTTAACTAAACCTCTATTTACTCTTTTTATCTAGTACATAATTTATTTGGGACACTTGTCTCCATACTCTCTCACTAACATCCTGTTTTTCTGTGTGTCTTCCATATTATGTAACCCTAATCAAGACTCACTAATCTTCAAGCCCCCCGCCTAGCTACAATTTGATTATTCATCACAATGTTGGAAATAATTTGATGATATAAACAATAAGCCTAACAAATTTTTATTCTTAACTGACAAACCTAATTTATGCACACACACGTACAGAAATAATTGTATATAACTGCGACTGTGTACACTTAGGTGAATGAATTAGTCGACGAAAAGGGGACTACTGTTCCCTGAACTATATTTTTTTAATATTCCTGTTCTGATGGGTATTTTTCGTAAATTAAAGTCAAAATAAGTGATTCAGTGAAGAAACTCTTTTGAACCAATACACTATCAAGCTCTACAACTGTAGATATACATAGATTTGATTTTTTGTTGTTTTTGAAATAATATGAATCGCAACAAAATACCGCTGAGTATAATGGTAGTTAAACATCATGCTACATATTTAATTGAATTTTAGATTTTCCCGTCGATTGATTGGATCGAAGTGCTCGGTTTCAGGTTGACATATCGGCTTCTTGTGCAGATGCTTCGACGATGTCTGTGCATGTAATTAGAAGTGAATTAATGGATGGTGACTAACAGTGGAATCCAATCAATCTACGGGAAAATCTAAAATTCAATTAAATAATTAATATGACCCGTTGAACAAGCGGTGCCTCTCGTGGCCTAAGTGGTCTAGTGGATAACGAACGCTATGGCGTTTGAAACAGTGGTCACTAGGTTCGAGCCTTGGTAGGAACATTATCACTCACTAGGAATGCAGGTGATTCCAGATGATGCGTCCCAAATAGGACTAAATGAGCGTTATCCTGGATTCCACTGCCAGTCACCATCCACGAATTATCATGCTCCTTAGTGGGTTATGTAATTTATTAAACAGCTCATGAAGTATGTACATATTGGAAGGGGATGTAGAATTAATAAGGTCAGTAGGCGACAAATCAAATTCACAATTTTCAAATTGGTTAGCAACTTGCAATTTACACAGTTCAAGTGACAAAATTTCAACGTAGTTTCCTCTGGAAGTCAAGTTATTCAAGTCATGACAGCATGTGGTCTGCTTGATACCGCAAATGGTAATCAAGAAAGAGAGCAAATTTGCATAAAACTATACATACTACTGATTGATTGAGATGAGTAGTTGCGTAACATTCATATTAACCAATAGAGCTTGGCTACCAGCTAGATCGAGGTGATCTAAACACCACGAGACGGCCGTTTCATTCGTTTGAGGTCGAGTTCATCATCAATGGACCCAGTTTATCTTAGCTCAGAGAGAAAGCAGAGTCAGTTCAACCCACCCGATTTGTGGCTAGCTACGTGGACTGAAAGCGGTGTGGACTCAAACCTGCATGGAAGTTCTAGGCAGAAAGAAGAGACAGGACAAACTGTGGCTTACTCCAGACACATGGAGACTAATAGAAGAGAGAAGGATGGTGCGTCGGTGGCACAGTGGTTAGGACTCGCACATGGTTCGGAGTTCGATGCCCTGCTGACGCACACCTAATATCAGTGGTCGGCCTGCAAAATTTGGGCTACCGATATCACATGCTGAGAATTTCATACTTGTACCAAAAATACTGTGTGGAATCACGCTGCAATCAGAAAAAGATTATCCAGTGCACTGACCAGCAACAAAAACAGGAGTTGAATGCAAGCTACAATATACTGAACAAAAGAGTAAAGAAGAGTGCCGGGGAAGACAAAAGACAATTTTTCACGAAGCTATGGCAAGCGAAGAAGAACAAGCTGCAGGCACTTCAGAAAAAATACAGACCTTCATCATCAGCTGTCTTCACTCGATACTTCGCCCAAGATCAGATGGCCAGAAAAGATCAGCAACAGAGAGGGATCTCTGGGAGCGAACCAACACAGCAGGAACTAAGAATGCAACAAATATGCAGGAAGAAATGGAGGTGGATTGGTCATACTCTGAGAAAACAAACCATCAATTGACATCACACGCCAGGCTCTCTTTCTCAAGTGGAACTCAAATGGGAAGCGACGAGTTGGTTGTGAGTGCGAGGGTGACATGAAGGAGGAGGTGATGTGAAGAGGAGATGAAAGCATGTGGGTGGCAGATGTGGAGCCAGGTGAAAACGTTGGCATAGAACCGAACGCAATGGAGACGTGCGTTTGAAGCCCTATGTTCCTCTATGAACTAAAGGAAACAATAATAACAATAATAACATAATACTTGGTGAAACGGTGAAATTTCGTTACTCAAATCGCTAGCCGATTCGTAAATTGTGAATTTGATTTATGGTGTCGCACGTTCGTCGAAGGAGCTAACCAAAAATGGAATAGTTTGAACCGATTCGACCGTGTCTCTGAGCTGAGTCAAATTGGATGCACCACTGATGAGTTCGGCCCAAAACGAGCGAAACGACCGTCCGTTGTTTAGATCATGGCTATCTGGCTAGCAGGCACTACTGGTTGATATGAATGGTGTTCAGCTACTCATCTCAGTCAGTCGCAAATTATGTGACAAGTTGAGAATTATGGCAAAACAGCATTGCAAAAAAATTATATTTGAATAAATAAATAACAATGATAAGTGAGTTAATACCGGAAATTGTTAACAGTGAAATTAATCATAACGCTTGAAGTAACAGGAGAAGGATATACGTATTGAAAAAAAACAAAGTGGAAAGTAAATAGGGCCAAGTTAGAAATAGTAATCATAGTAGGTTAACAAAAATAGATTAGGATCATGGTGGAAGGAGTGTTTGAACAAACTTGATCCGGCATACGAAGCTAAGGCTTTTCTATCTCGATAGCAAAAGCTTCAGGGATACACGTGAACCGGACATGATACGGCAGTGAGACAGCCTATTTTCCGCTTTATGAAGAACTCTAATGGCACAGTCTGTAGAGATAAGGCGTAACCAATTATTACGCTTCCACCTGTGTTGTAACCAAGTTGGATAGTGTTTTTGCATCCTATTGAAAGAAACCCACCTTGAACGACTGATACACCTGGCTCTAGAGCAGTAGGTGAACTGTTGAGCACACGTGGACCTGGTTAACTGGGGAATCTTCCCCCCCCCCCAAGGTAAACTAACAAACACTGCTGTCAACGATGCTACAGGGAATGTCCTTTCCGTGAACTGTAAGATCCCTATTTCAAGAAAGTTGACAGCCAATTTTCCTTTTCAAGGTTGATATGTTCCGTTCTCTTGGATATAGACGAATTTCATAGGTTTTAAGTACATATTTTGTCGTGATTCACATTATTATTGAGAAAAAGCATACACATATGACTGGACAACCTGATAATACATTCTTTGAAAGGTGTCTTTGTGCTGAATAACTTGTTTCAGTTTCCTGTATTTCCTAATAGGAAGTTCTTATGAAGTAAGCACATCTCTTGCTCTGTGATACCATGTCGAAATAGTTAAACTTGCATTAGCTAAATAATTGTAATTCTATATCTCTAACAATATGAATAGAATACTAAAATAAAAGTAGGTCAAGACAAAAACTAAAAAAAAAACAATTCAGTCAAGAAGAATATTTGCCTTGTCGACGTAGTCAGTGAATTACTATACCAAATCAAAAGCAACCAAGTAGGAGAGCGTTTAAGGTCAAGATTTTTAAATAAAAGTGTCTGAGTCCTCACGAATGTGATCAGTCGTGCTTCCGCCATACACAAATGTTGAACTTTAACACCCCTTATACCATTCAGTCTCATCATGGAGGTAATATTAAAGGGGGACTCTGAGGGAGTTGCGTGGCTGACGTTCACCAGGTGTTTAAGGATTTAGCTAATATTTGACTTGTTTTGCGGCATAATTTTCAGAGATTTTGTCACCAAGTGATTCAGTGATTGCAGTCCCACTGCTTTCCTCGCCATCTTCAAATCACTGAATCACTTGGTGAAAAATCGTTGCGGAATATCCAGAGAAGTCACTCGAATGACGTTTAGAGATGTTTTTGGAAAATGTGCGCCATGTGCGGCCAATATAACTAGCGCTACAGCAACAGGTGATATTGTAAACACATGTTGAAGTGGCCCAGATAAGTATAAATAGGCTAGGACAGCTGTTTCGTCCTAATTTGGGACTCATTGAAAGTAGAGAAGTACGGAACCAGCACCTTCGGGTACCAAGGCAAGCTCGTACATTATTCATCCACTGAGATTCGATTCAATGGCCTATGAGTCCCAAACTAGGCGGACGAAACAGCTGTCTAGTACTCTCTGATGGTTTTCAATGTTTCCCTAACTGATATCAACCCATGATCATACTTGAAAAATAGATTAAATCCCTAAAAACCAAGTCTTGAAAGTAGACTAATTAAGAGATTCAGTATTTTGGTATAAAACTAACACAGTCAGAATTTTCACGAATGTTTTCACTCGTGTCTTTAGCACCTGGAAGGTAAATTAATTGATGTCCAGGAAGTTGTATTTGTCGTAAAGAAAATATTACGAAAATATTCATCCAGACATTTATAAAACACAAAATAATTGAGCAAAGAATATCCTTTTCGATAATTTCCTCTTCTGGCTCTACAAATGTATATACATATTTATATACGCAGAATATTCTAGATTAGTAGTCAATACCAATATTAGTGTTTTTTAAATAAAATCGATTTGTCAAGTAAGATCACAATGGAATTACAGTTCATTAAAGATGCTTAAATTATGATAATAATAAAGATTTAGTAGCATATAGAATATCAACTAAAATTAGGAAAATTCCACAAAAATTCAGGATCATTCAAATCTAAATGTCCAAGGTAAGGATAATGTCTGAACTAACTTCTTTTGGACGCACAATATAGGCTTCTTAATGTATATCCCAACGGCCTCAGCAATATTTAGTAAACGAAGTTAAGATTTGTTGGTATGCGGTAGATGACTTTGAAAGCCTCCTTTTTGACATCAGTCTTGTGTTCTCCATCCACAAGATGAGATACAAGAGAGCTATGAATGAACTTTATTTATCCTTTACTTAACCACTATGCAAGGTGTTGTTCAGAAATCCGACGAGAAACACGGCTAATTGTACGACCTATGTAACTAATTGGCTCCATAGGAGCAGTCAAATTGGTGGATACACATGGAAGAGACGAAACTAGGAAGTTTATCTTTTATTCTCGAACGCAAAACAGTGTTGGTTTCGAAGAAACTGCATAAACCAGCAGAACTAAATGCTGTTTTTACCGCATTCCTAATGCGTTGTGTTAGTATATCGCTGATGTTATACCCGAGGAACTGAATTTGTAAGAATAAGGCCTTTTTTGGAACTGTTGGTACCTTGGGCTGTCTTGATTTTTGATTCATATTCTTATCAATGACGTTTTCTGGACAATTGTTTTCACTCAGCAATACATTCATCCGAGCAGATTGCTCTTATTTTAACGCTTATCTTGAATAACATAAGCGCAGTTAATGAATCTATGGGCAAGATTTCGGTAGATCAATGGTAGAATGTTTCCCAACCATTCATGAGGTCCTGGTTCGATTTCCGGCCGCCGATATAGTCTTTGTCCACACTTGGCTGGTAGTGAACCCAATAGAGGGTGAAGGTCCGAATAGTTTTCAACTTTAGTGTTTTTCAAAACAGAATTCTCTGTTTCAGTCTCAGCTTCTAGTGTGTAAGTGGAGCTTTATATACAGTCCTTGCTAGGTCTATAAAGGTTACTCGAAAACATCTATTATTCTGTAAAAGTTGCCACCAAAAAGCTTTTAGCTGCTTTGAAATCGTATACAGCAATGAAGGAGAGAATTTGTGAACGATATGTAATCGAAAAAATTCCCAGTCGTACTCAACTGATTCAGTTTCGCAATAAACACACAGGATTCAGTGCATTACTAAATAAGTATGTGTGCGTCGGTGGCTCAGCTGCAGGATACTCGCCAACCACACCTCATGTGTTTCGGTGTCCGATCCGCTGCCGGCGAACCCCTTCACCTCACTGAGCCAGTAATGAGACTGGTAAGAAGGGAAAGTTGCGCATGAGGCTAGCAACCCCATCCTGTAAAAATAAACGTAAATGAATAAAAATAAAATAAATGTCTGTGAGTTGTTCAATAGCAGAATTAATTATTGATCAGAATTTTCAGATCTTAACATTTCGATTGCATGTGTGATCACCAGTTAGTCTAGCTGAGATTAAATTTTTAGTATATTTAGTAGGAAGCATGTCCAGTTTACTGAATTGGTTGACGTGTAGTCAATGGAAATTATATTGATTTTGTTTTCTGTTTTATCTACAATTTTTTTATGCAGCTTGATGGTGCATTGACAGGTCTAATCAACTACCTACTTGGCTTATTTGATAATGGACAAATAGCTGAACACTTAACAGAAGCCGGCGCGTTATTCGCTATGCTTCGAGGTTATGCTGAAATGTGTCCACATGCCACCGTACACTTGTCTAATTTAAAAGCAACTAAAAGACTGTTGAACTTTTTCATTGATCCGAATGTTTCCAGTTCAGCGACATCTACAGAGCCATCTGACTGTTATTCTTCTTTCACGGGGAGTGCACCAGACTGGGTATGTTTACGCTTGTGAAGCATATAATTATTATTAATTACAAAGTAAATGCTAGTTTCATTAATAGACTTATCTTCATAAAATGAGTACCGTACACACTGTGTTTAGGCATTGCCAAGTAGTATTTTGCATGCGTGAGCCGGCGGTTTACACACAGAATACACAGGTGGTCGGAGGAACGATCCTCGGTGGCTGATGCCCTCCTTAACACCGCTTAGCCGGTAGCTAAACCCGGTAAACAAGTAAGGTGGGCACGAGGCTGGCGGCCTAACTCCGTAAAAAATTTCACTTCAAAGTTCAAGCTTGAAGCTCTATATTCCACTTGGAACTCAAAGTGTAACAACAGAAGGCAAGACACGGGAGCCAAGGTATATTTTTTTATTGATCAAACCACTGTTTATATATATATAGTTTATATTTCTTTAACCAGTCACTAAGAGTTGTGATTTCGGTCTACATTAAACGACATGAAATAGAATGTTCAAACAGATATATTGTATTTTGTTGCTATTGCCGAACTTAACCGTGCGAATATGTGAGAATAACATTCCGTTGGTACACATTGTCTGTATCACACCACCACAAGAAGAAATAAAATGAAAGCAGTGTATAGATAAACTTGATGGACAACAGCGTGAATTCTCGATTATGCTAAGCGTCTTGAAGTGTCCAAATAAAAGATTCATTTGAATTACAGAATATTTTGATTTTTTTTATTGTAGCCTGATTCCACATCGTATTTTTTGATATAGGTATGGAATTTTCAGCATGTGATATCGGTAGCCCAAATTTTGCAGGCCGACCATTGATAACAGGTGTGCGTCGGCAGGGGATCGAACCTCGGACTATGTGCATGATCGGCGAGAGTCATAACCGCTATACCACCGAATATCAGAATGTTGTAATAGAGGCGGAAATGCTATCATCTCATAGTTGTAGTACTTCTGGAATGCTTGACCGCACTTAAACGGGTGGGCTGAATATAGGTTTTGCGCCTATTTGGTAGCTGTTAGAAAGAGGTATCCACGCTTTGAGAGATACTCGATTTCTACTATTCCGATTTGGGTTACTCGATGTCAAAGTTAGGGAGGATCCAAATCGTGCCCTACCGCCCTTATGGCTGAAAAGTGGTATTCAGCACTCGGGTACTGGGTGATAGGGAATAAACTTCACAACTGAATAGTAGTGGCTAGCGTTTGGCGAATCATCCACTTTCAATGGTGTATTGTAACGCTGGAAAGCGTAGTCGTTTCACTTACTCCAGTGATCACACTGCAGACTTTAATCTCAATCGTCTATGACAGCCTAAACAGTGTGTAAACATACCTCCCTGCGGAAAGAAATGAAGATAGATTCAACATCTCTTGAGGAGACCGTTGAGTGACATCACACGTCGGGTGGGCCATCGAGTGTAACTTGAATGGGAAATGACGAGTTGGGCATCCGACAGTGGCGTGGAGGAGATCGTTTGGAGGAGGAAGACTGCAGAGAACGGGATGAAATAGGGTTCTGCTAGTTAAACCCTTTGTTCCACTCAAGACTTAAGGGAATACTAACAATAGTATGCCTAGTTATCCTAGTTGAAATGCTGATTTTTATTTACCAGCGGTATAACTAATCGATTATGCTAATGATTTCAACATTATTAAGATTTCCGTAAATGAGTGAATGTCATTACTCCGAAAATGAGCATATTTTACTCATTTTTACACTGATTTATAAAATATTTACGAATTTCGCTTAGCTAATTATGATCCCATTGTTTTTGTTTTTAGTTATGTTTCAATGTCCAACTAAGCGATACTGAAAGCGTTTCCTATTTGACTGACTGACTGACTGAACGGATAAATGAATAAGGTGTTTAATTCAATGGTGGTTTTCATTTTGGTGGGATGATTGACTGATACCCAAGTGAACTTCATTCCACACACACACTATCACTGATAAGTTGTGACGCGTAGGATCCACCACACTGGCTGTAATGACAAATACTCTCTGATACCATTGACTAGCGGTCACACTAAAGTCGTGAATTGATAAAAGTTAAAGTTCAGGAATAACTGAATTCCGGTCCACGTGATTGATCGGTCAACGACCTCAGCCTAGTAGCTTGAAGTTTCACGGTTCGTTCCCTGAACGATCCCAAAACTAGGATGAAACATCTCTCCAGTACACATTGGTCTTCAACGTCTCTCTAAATGATATGAATTCATGATTAAACTTAAGCCAGTGCTACTATATATAGCTGATTTCTTAAAATAGTCTTCTAAGTCACTAAGCTTTATTTATTGTCCTTTTTACTTCATCCGATTTTATTTCCTCTGTTCTTATTACTGAATGAATTAAAAAGTAGTAAATAACTGGTTTTTATCCTTTAGACGCATAAATTACGTGTATGGAGTCCAGCACAACAAAGAGAAATGGGCAATCTATACTATCTGCTTACAATACTCTTGCGTCAAACATCCTTCGATGCCTACAGAATCCCAGGTAGGCTATACATACCATTATATTCATTTATTTTTTGTTGTTGTTAGTCTAATATTTCAGTTTTCTCTTTTTCTGCTTTGATAGCGGAATGATTTTTCCTCTCGCATCTTTTTTTCCCCCAACAATTTATCATAAACATAATAACAAATGAATCTGAAATAAGTGATCAATTAGTTGTTAGCTATGTAGGTATACTGTTGGTTGGTGGACTGTGTCATTGATTTGTGCCTAGCTATGTCTTTTACTATCCGATTTCGTAGGCGGTCAGTCGGCATATCAATGACGTGAATGTAAAGTTTATGCTTCCACCTTCAAAAAAATGGGTAAAACAGTTTCGATTCTCAGGAAAACATGCACTGTAGTTTACTGAGCTTCAACAAACAAAAGTTAAGAAAGTCAATTGGAGCGCTATACTCCTGTAGATTGATGCTCGGTGTGTTGAATGGCCAATGAGCCAAAACAAACCTGCATTAGCAATCGTAAGCAAGTTTAGCCGTCTTCCAGCTATAAAGCGATTAGTGTGCAGTTGTTGCTGAATACTTCCACTATGCGATTTGTTTAGTTTATAATACAAATGAAATATAAGCTGGAGAGTATTCAGTCATCATGATAATTTGTTTGCTGAACATGTTACATAGCGAAACAGTATTATTTACTGGATCACTTTTCGAAGACAGTTAATCGAAGAAGACATTGCGGAGTGGTCTGGCTATATCGTGAATTAGCAGAAGTTAGAATGCATGGGCCATTGGATCAGTTTCCAGTGGCTCAGTGGTCTACGCGTTAGCTTGCCTTGTAACTAGAAGGTCCTAGTTTCGAACAGGGGTGGGTGCATACTGTTGAAGAGTCTCAAACTAGGATGTAGGAAACGGCTGTCTGGCAGCACTCCCTGCAGGTTTTCTAATGGTTCTCTAATTGATATCAGCTCATGATAAAACCCTCCAACCAGTAAAACACAATCTCATACAAAAACCAATACCTGTAAACTAACTGTTTTTCATAATCATATCAGTTATAACTACAGAACTTCGAAACTTGATTCTTATGGTCCTTGTTCTTCCTTCCCATTTGTTGCAGGCTAAAGTAGAATTCCCCAGTTGCCTAGAAGAGGTTTTGAGTTGCTACTATTGCAGGTATTCTCAGTTGGTTCGATGCACTAGATTAGTTTATTTAAAAGGGTCTAAGGGATCCTCTGGCCGGCAGAAGTTGTGTCTGCGTTTGTGGGAGTGAATGCTACTCTTATTCTATCCTCCTCAAACGACTTCCGAAAAGTTTCATGGGCTCTGTCTTTGTATGGAAGCACTATTGATTTTTTAAGTTACTTATTATTGTTGTTATCTTTATACGTATATTTGTCATTCATTTCATTCTTGATTGACATGCTTATCGATTTTTTTATTGCTTTATGTTCCCAGTGGAACATAGGGCTTCAAGCTGGAGGCTTGAAGTTTCGGTAGCTATGTCTTGGATTGGCAGAAGTTGGAATTCATGTAATCACCATTGGATCGGGTCGCAGTGGTTAAATGGTCTAAGAGCTAGCTTACCGTATAACCGGAAGGTCCTGGCTTAGGACCTTGGCGGTGGGTACGTACTGATGAAGAGTCTAAAACTAGGCTGATGAAACAACTGGCTGTCCAATGCTGTAACTGATATCAGCTCACGATGAAATTCTGTGACCAATCAAATCCCTGTAAACTGGCACTTGAATTGAATTCTGTCTGTTGTTGAGATTTGTCCAAGAAAACCTATCAGCATACCTTCTTCATATTTTGAGTGTGAAGATGAACGTTTCACTTGCTGACTCTTTCCCACCATCAAGGAATTCATCTGCTAAAATTTGAGTCATAGGTAGCCCCATGAGAACTCCCTAAACTTATTTATATATGATTTTCTCTAAAATTTAAATACTGTAGATGTCAGACACAGCTGCATTGCTAACATTATGTCTTCTGTTGTTACTTTGGTTCTGATTCCAAGTTTCTGTCTGTTTATTTTTATAGTCATATTTGTTGACACTTGTGTATATAAACTGATGGTACTGAAACTAAACATTTTTCTTCCACACCTAATTGTAAACTATTCAATCTCTGTTAAAGATAATAAGGATCAATAAATCTAAATTTCAAATGGTTTCTAATCGGATCTGTTGCCATAGCTGAGTATTTAAATAATTCAAAAGTTGAAATATTGGTCTAATGAGGTATCTTGGTTTATGAACTTTGACAACATCACACCTCCCATTGAAGTTACTAAATTTTGAGCATTAAATTGAACCATTTGGACTCACCGTCGATATATGGACACTCACCGTTGCAAAGTAATCTGATTTGTCTAATACCACTGTTGAATTATTAGATTTAGCAGTTATTTTATTATGATTAATCCCTTGGGTTCCAGGTGGAACATAGGGCTTCAACAGCACATCTACATCTTGTCTTATATTTTTCGGTTCTGTTTAGTTGGCCCCACGATTGACCATGGTCTCTCATCTCCTTTTCGTACGATCTCCTCCATGTTACCCTCAGACACAGGCCCTACTCATTGTTTCCCATACGGGTTCCACTCGTGAGCCATCACGTCGCGCAATGTTATTCGACTGTCTCCTCGGAGTATGCCCAATCCATCTCCATTTTCTCCTGAGCAATAAGTTCTTGTTTGGTTTACTCTCGCAGCTTTTATGTTGTTGATTCTTTCTGCCCACTGGATTTTCATTATGGAGCCAGCGGAGGCAACCATTGATAAAAGTCTGCAGTAGTCTGTTGGAAATGCTCTTGGTGACCCGACCCGTCTCTAGCCTATATAGGAGCAGTGACTGACTTAACATTGGTATTGAAAATCCGATTTTTGTTCTTCTTTCTTCCTAGAATAGTTGTACACGTTTCCTTGAACATCACCTACAGACAGTTCCATTTTTCTTCCACACACACACGTTTCCTCAGTGATACCATTTAGTGTCTCCGACTTTTCTCTGTTCTGATCTGTATTGAAGGTATCCTTTGTAGTTTTGTCCTTCAGTTTTTGAATGTTGAACTTGAATTACAGTGGTCTGTCTCCATTTGCTTTCGTGGATTTCAGCTTCACCTTGAAGTTTCCTTGAATTAGATGATGGTCTGGGCTCACATTTACTCCACTTCTCGAACTGGTGTCCAACATGCTGCATCTCCACTTCCTGAAGTAGCATTGAGATGAAGTCTATCTGATATTTGGTATGTCTGTCAGATGGAATCAATGTTGGCTTTGGTCTATCTTTGTGTTTGTACACGCTGTCTCCGATCACCAAATCATTGAACCCGCTGAGGTCTGCGAAAAGTTCTTTGTTCTCGGTCATTTTGGCAATCGAGAGCCTCTTGACCCATGATGAATTCTCTTCTCATACTGTCCACTTCCATTTGGGTTGGCATTCATACCTCCCACTAGGACTTTGATGTTACCTTTTGAAATGTTGTCGAATACTGTTTGCAGTTGCCTGTAAAACCCTTCCTTCTTGTCTTGTTCCGCGTTGTTTGTAGGTGCGTAGCATTGGATAACTGTTACCTTCCTTCCTTTGGAGTTGAATCTTTCTGTCATAATCCTGGGAAAGCTTTGGCTGCTGTTGGTGACATAATGGTAGACACTCACTACCTCAGTGTGCTCGTGTATGTCTTCTAGGTGATCGGAGTAGATTATTGACCCTCCAGTTGACAATTTGGATAGGCCATATCCATTTCACCTGCACTTACAGATTCCAATCACTTCCATAACATATTTTCTCACTTCTTCGGCTACTTGGGCAATCTTTTCAGCTTCGTAAACAGAGCGAATATTCCAAGTCACGACTTTTATTTTTGCTTTCATCGAAAGAAGACACATCGGCTAGATGACTTGCTTCCCAAAGGATTTCACCAGCTTGCGTCATTTCGTGTCTGTAGTTCTATTGAGGACACGCTGAAAAACTAGTGAAATAGTAAAGTAGGCGAGGTTTTGGCCTTCAATATTTCCTTATTTTTATCATTAAAGTTTCGTAGGGCTTCCGTTTCTGATTTGGTTAAGTAATGTTGTCATCTTTTCCATCATCGTAGTACGAATCCATATTGTGCTCTTACATAATCTACAGTTGTCTTATCCATTGGAATAACATTTTCAGGTTTGACTTATCAAGTGCTACTGTCTAGTAGTTGTGTAGTTACGAATGATATGATTGTGGGCAAGTTTTATGCAGTTGTCAATTCGCATAATATTCTTTGTTGGTTGATAACCTGACTAGCTCAGACAACACTATCAGAAGTTATTATTATCACTATTATTAAGGGTTGAATAGCATCGATTATGGTATGTAATCCAAATGTTTAAATTGCTGAATTCACCGTCAGTATTTATGTTATTTTGTCGGCATAAAAAGTAATTACAAGTTTCCGTATTTACTTTTAACCATTTATCATCTTTAAGAAAATAACGGTGATAATAATAATCCGTGTACTATCGTCTTTTTGATTGTGTTTCCAATAATTTATTTTTTTTCAAATTTCCGCCATTGAGACAACTGTTTAAAATGGTTTGTACCGCATACAAGCGGTTTATTTAAAAAAAACGGCTTTTTAAGTCAATTGGCAAGTAAATTTATTTCAGTTCGATAAGGAACCAGGAATCTTAGTTAAAAAAAGTGTTTTTAAAAAATGCAGGAAGAGCTATGAATTTGAACAGTAGATCTGTAAAGGTCATGTTCTGAATACACACTAATTTTTCTACCATCTTACTTGAATTTAGCAGGCAAGTAGACATGTAAAGGATCATAATATTGTCAAACAAGGTATCTGTTTGTGTGCGCAATTCGCTGTGATCATCTTTAGCCAACTCAACTGAATGAATAAGCGCTTCAGTGTTGTCATTTTATTCATTTTGTCTCGTATTGATTAGTAGTTGTCGTATAGCAGATTTTACTGATAAGATTTTGTGAGTAGTGTGCTGTATGACTGACTGACTTGTTTCAACATGGAACTCTGCACAGATTTGCAGCATTTCGAGGTGCTACACTCCATGCAGCACACAAAGGAAGACAAAAGACAGAAGAGAAGAGATTCAAAGGAACAATAATAAGCAGAAATGTGAAGGAGGAAGAAAGAATTATCATTATATTATTGTTTCCTTTAATTCCTAGAGTAACATGGGGCTTCAGACGCACATCTCCACCAACGTTTTCACCTAACTCCATGTCTGCCTACATACTTTCATCTCCTCTTCACATGATCTCCTCCTTCATGTCATCATCGCACTGACGACCAACTCGCCACTTCCCGTTCGGGTTCCACTCGATCAATGGCCTGGCGTGTGATATCACTTGATGCTTTCCTCAGGGTATGACCAATCCTTCTCCATTTCTTCCTGCATATTTGATGCACAATCGGTGCTTGCTGAGTTGATTCGTTCTTTGCCAGAAATCCCATCCTGTTACTGATCTTTTCTGGCTGGCCATCTGATCATGAGCGAAGTACTGAGCGAAGACAACTGTTGATGAAGGTCTGTAGTTTGTTCGAATTGCCCTTCGTGACGTGGCGCGGGGCCAAGTAGCACTGACCTCACATTGGAGTTGAAAATCTGGATCTTGTTTTTCGTGCTCAGTGTTGTTGACCTCCACACAGAATAGAGAGTAATGAAAGCTCGCCTTGCTTTCGCAATCCTCGCCTTGATATCCTCATCAGTTCCGTCCGCCTGTAGTTGAAACGGTGCTTCCCACGTAGCTGGGTTGGTAAGTGAGGTTGCTTCTTTCAGATTTCTCCCATTCGTGCTGAATGCTGTCTGTTGTTTGTTGTTGTTGTAGTGGCTGTTGCCAGTGGCCAGGAATATTCATCGTCACCTCTGTTTAATCTATGTTCACCTGAAGTCCTATCTTCTCTGGATGCTTCTCCTGCCAACTTGTTGCTTTTCACTTGCATATCTTCTAGTTTGTGGGAAATCAGACATATATCATCGACGAAGTTCAGATCCTCCAAGTTTCTTGTGTGAGTGCATTTTGTTCCTGTTTCCCCGCTGCCCGCTGTTTGTCGCATTATCCAGTCTACCACTTTCAGAAAACTCATTAGAGATAGTAGACAGCCAGCTTTTTCTACTCTTGTCTTCACTTCTTCGAAGGATTACGTGAGTTTCTCTTTGTGGATTACTTGGCATGCACCACTGTCGTACAGCTGTTGGATGAGGTGTATAATTGTAGGCGGCATCCCGTAGTACTGTGAAAAGTCCCAAAGAAGAAAGAACCAGCTGTCCAATACCCCGTGGACTTTAATGGATCTCTAACTGAAGTTAATTCAGAATCAGAATTTTATGTCAATTTGTCGATAAATAATTCCACTGCGAAATACCAGTGTGTTGTTTTTACGGTAGAATTTACAACGACTACAAATAGGATTAAAGATTTATTCCGGTTTTCAATGATAACCGATCACCAGCCTGGAAATAACGTGTGATTTATTTTGTGTCTGCAGTCGATTGGTGGGTTCAACTTTCTACACATTATCTGGCATGGATTTTTTCCTTTGTTAGTTGGTTAAATTATCTGCTCCACTGATTCGTTCAGCGTTTTATATCCCATTGTTAACAGGGCCGATGGTCTTCCTTCAATGTCACTATAATAGCTTCGTTGATGGAAAATGTATCCTGGAGGCTGTCTTTCATTCTATTGCCGTCTTCTTCACTCATATATTAAACTTTTATTTTTATTTTGATATAGATACTCCATCTCTTCATGATGGAGCTCCTGCTCATCCGCCACTGGCATACCGTCAAACTTCGCAAAGTCGTCTCTTACTTCGTCCACAAAAGGAGACTGTCCTTTGGCTTGGTTTATCTATTCCACCATTGACGAATCGTGTTGTACAGCCTCCTGTATCACAGGTTCATCCAACTACCACCAGTGATAATTCCAGTACAACAAAGCCATACTCTACTCAACTTGTCGGATTATTTAGGCTGTGTGAAGTCCTTTTAAAAGCCTATATAGACAATCCTGTTATACCAAGCTTAAATTCATCACTTGTTCTTGGTGATATCGGAAATCAAGTTTTCTCTGTCTATGCTTCATCAGCGACTGGTAGTGGTGCTTCTACGACCACTATGAACAATAGTGGAAGTGTATCAGCAACCGGTGTTGCTGCAAGTTCAAGTGATTCATCAACAGTATCTGGAAGTGAATCTCTTTCGCTGAGGCAGAGAATTCGTGAACTGATGATACATCTGTCTGCCAATTCATGGGATGCTTCTCAATGTTTCATTATAGCTGTAGGTTAAACATTAGATAATTTGGTTTTTCTTGTTTCATTGGTTAAAATGTATGCAAATTAAAAGATATAGTCAAACGGATAGACATTATCAACATGGAAATTCACATTTCTTCAAGTTGTAGAAATCTTAACAGCTTTTATGTGTGCATCAAGTGAAAAATAATATCAAGAGAGGCACAGGGATTAAAATAAGACAGTTCCAGTTTGACCATCGATGGAAACTAGGTAGTATTGGAAAGCCGTTGCGTCATAGTTTGAGACTCTTCATCAGTACGTATCCATTGGGGCACGAACCTAGGACCTTACAGTCACAAGTGTGACCAACAGTCGATGTCATCGGCGAGTATTTGTCCTCACGCTCAACCTGATGGACTCCACTAACCATGACTTCTCACCAGAACTCCAGAAAACCTCGTCATTCAGTCAGTCACTAGTGAGCATCCCATCAGTTTTGGAGAGTGAATCGAAACAAATGGAGTCCCAACAGACTCATTGCTGAAAATTAGTATGATGCTCACTGGTGACATTACAAAGTTTCCCAGAGTTCTGGTGAGAAGTCGTGATCAGTGGGGTCTATCAGGTCAGGCATGAGGACAAATACTCGCTGGTCACATTGGGTGGTGCCAGTTACGCTAAAATCACGATTTGGTAGCAGTTGGAATTCATGAACTGGCTACTGAGTCGGTTCCGATTGGCTGAATAGTCTCTGAGCTTCCCTTGTGACTGGATGTTGTAAGTTCGAACCCCTGAGGTGGATGCGTACTGTCGAGGGGACTCAAACTATGATGAAACGGCTGTCCAATAATTCTCTGGTTTCCAATGGTTCTTTAATCGATGTCAATCCGTCATCAAACTTGTAACAAATCAATTCCTTACAAATTTCCTCTTGAAAATAAGACAATTTAATTTAATAAAGTGGGGAAAGAGGAAATAAATCGTTTAAATGGAAATGAAATAACGAACGACTGCAGTAGGACGAAGCATGTATATGCCTGTGCTACTGCTGCTATTGCTGAGTGATATCACACGAAGTCGCCAACTGAAGCTTATAGTAGTCGCAGTGAACGAGACGGGGTGATCAGCAGTTAGATTCAACCGTAAGGGATGGAGAGTTCAAACTTCTTTGACTGGACACTAGACAGTAACCAGTGCCATGATACAGACGGAATTCTATCAGTCAGGTCTACAATGTAGCCACCATTCTAGGCGGCTCACCATCATGGTGAACTCTGAATTCTTATTACATATGGTTTGTGACAGTTGGCAGGAATCCTTGAACCTGGGTTTCGTGTTTGTTGGGAGTATTCAGCACGGCGTATCTGCAGTCTTGTAGGAACTCATGTCCCTTCTGACTTCAATACTGAGCGACCAGGTTCGGATCTCAAGAGGGACATTAGCTCCTTCAAGGTTGCAGGTACGCCTTGCAGATGAATGCTGACAAACACGAAACCTAGATGGTCCGAACCTCTTTGACTGAATGTTCTTTCTCGCCTAGGAGTTTGTTAGGCTTTCTTTCTACCGAATTGATGATTTCACCGAATTCAGGAATAACTATGAATGTGATGACTGTTAAAGTACCTGAAGTATTTGGAGTTACTATGCTATTTTATGGCCTTGTTTAATAGTCGAATACTAAGACGGACCACACTGCTGCTCAGCATAAATGACTTTTGATACTCTGTCAAACATTTTGATTGCACTGTTAGGGGGTTCATTTGAGCAGAAGTCAAATGAGCTTTCTTGTATCCATGCCGACATTTTGTGAGATTCCAGCCGACTGAAATAGTTACGGATGTATCTGGTAGTATCACGCTTTAACGTCAGATGAAATATCGTGCAAATCGATATTGCAGTTGAAGTTAACATTTTGGTAGATGCATTCAATACGCCCTCGTAATATCATTTGGACTGTTCAGTATGCTTCGTGCATATTGTTAAAGTGTTTCCCTAAAAGAACTGCCGTCTGGGCAATTTGAAACAACCTAGTTACCTCCAGAGGAGCATATCAACAGTAAAGTTAGTGACTAGTATAATTACATGAAAATGGTGAGAGTGAACATCATTCACAGACACTTTGGCATCAGCTTAGCTCTTTCTGTTCTACTTATTTTTTTTGATGCAATTTTAGTTACTCGATCGTCTGCGTAATCGTCCCCAGAGTGAATTACGCCAGTACTTTGATTTACTCGGCGAACTTCTACGCCTTACTGATTCGATTCAACCGGCTAGAATTGTAGCTGTAATTGATGGTTTGGTTAATCAAAAAGTTGTCTTCCGTAATAACAAATGGATATGGTCACCACGTCCTAACGGAGATCGAACTTTGTGGGCCTGGAGTACAACAGAAATGAATGATAATGATTTGTATTCAAGTGATTCCAAGTTTCAGAATAATGATCAAGAAACAAGTGAATGTGGACCGCCACAAGTTCAGGGTTTATTAGGTAAGTCAATTAGGCTTCTGATACTGGACTACTATATGACATGTATTGAGACGGTATTAAAAGGTCTAAGAGGGTTCCTTTTCTATGCTTTCTTTTATAACCCAGTGATACTTGTATTGTCAGATCTGTGAGAAATAGTGATAAATTTCCTCGGAGGAGACTATAGCTGGAATTGTGCTACCTAGGTAGGTGAAACTGGTAAATTCCTCCCGTTGATGGTGATTGGTTGTTGTTGGTCACCAAATATTTTCATTACTTGTGTCTTCCCTACATTCACCTGAAGTCCTGCCTTCACATTTCTTCTCCCAGTGTGTTGGATTTATCTTGTAGATCTTCGAGACATAGGTTGTTCGCGGAGTCCATATCTTTTAGGGCCTATTCGTCAGTCAACCTTATGCTAGTCTATACACTGTAATCAAGGTCGGCGCACAAGCCAGTCCAGCACAATCATGAATACTGTCAGACAGCCTTGTCTTACTTCTGCCTTCCCTTCGAATGCTTTACTTAGCTTTTTGTTGTCAACTACTTGACATGTGGCATCATCATATAGCTGCTGAGTGAGGTTTATAAGAGTTTGCGGCACTTCATGTTGTTTAAGCAGTTTCCAAGTTACTTCCCTGCTGAAGCTGTCTACGGCCTTTTCGGAGTTGATAAAGTTGACGAAGAGACTTGACTGCCATTCTAAGCTCCGTTTGATGGTGACAGGTATCCTTGTGATTTGATTCCCACGTGACGCGGTTTTCCTCGGTCATGTCTATTATGGATAAAATCTACCATCCACATCATCTTTTACTCTCTCCAGGATGATGAGGCTAAATAATTTGCTTGGGATGGATACTTTGTTTTGGCACTTTGACAAGATATACCTGCTTGAAACTGATAGGTTTCTTTCCTTCATTGCACACCTTTTGCACTAGTGTCATCAGCATATCTAGTGAGGTCTCTGCGTCCGTTTTCACTACTTCTGCAGAAATTCCATGTGATCCTGCCTCTTTCCCAGGCTACACGAACTTTACGGAATTCATGACTTCTACTTTAGTCTGAGTGTTGATGTTCGGGCGTTCATCTTCACAGGTTGACTCTGTGACGCTGCTCAGTGTCTCCGAATCCTACTGTTGACCGCAGTGAAGGTGTCTTTAGTAGCTGAGTCCTTTTGTTTTCTAATTCAACTGGTTGGTTTTCTTCTCAATATCAACATTCCACGTCATTCCACCGATTTATGAATTATACAAAAAAGAAACTGCAAGATCTAATGAAGTAGAATTCAATTCAGCTTTACGCCTAATCATAGCATTTAAACTAGTATCAAAACAGTCAGTTAAGAAGTTGCTAAGTCAACTACAATATACGCAACCTTAGTTGTAGAACTTATTCTCTGTTATCGAAGTTATTCTGATTAGTTATATGTCCCCTCATTGAAATGATGAATTAAGTTTCTGTGTAGTTTCGACAACAGCAAAGAATAGACACTACGGGCAAATGACCTTGAACCAACCAATCAGATCGCTCAGTATCACTCTAACCGTACCTTAATCCTACCCCAATCGTAACCCTGAATCAGAATGGCACTTGCAACGAAGATGATGAAAAGCATACATTTGTAATGTTGAGCTATCAGATTGGTTAGTTCAAGGTCATTCAACTGTGGTGTCTACTCTCTACTGTTGCTGTGGTTCCTATGCTTTACTGACACGTGATATGTAGACTGTTATAGCACCACTTCTCATATTGTTATTAAATATGGTTTTATCATGCAATAACCGATTTATAAGCTGTATTCATCCCTGAATCTTCACTCAAAGAAACTTGCAGACTCGCCTGTGTTGTTGATTTTTCTCTGTCAATTTTACTCTTTCAAGATTTAATTCATGATGAGCATAGCCAAGATCCTCGACGAGCTTATCAATGTACAAAATTCATTGTTGAATTGTCTTCTCAGAATTCGGCTGTAGTAAAATATCTATCAAATTATCCAGAGAAATGGGAACCTATCGTCAAATGGCTACAGAATCTTATGGAATCGGAGAACAGTTCTTCCAGTCGTAAAAGTTCACTGGAAGTGCCCAGTGTATGTCGGTATGACAGTGTAGATAATCAAAGAAATACAGCCAGTGGTGAATCAGAGGGTTTTTACATTGATGTTCCTACAGGTTAGTTAAATTTTGACAAGTTACATTTATGACATTGTTATAAAAGTTTTTGTTGTTCCCAGTGAATGGAAAAACAACAAAATTGTTTTTTTACTGATGTTTCTCTATTTAATGCAACTAATAGCTTTAAGGAGATAATATTTAACCAAAATTTAGAGAAATCTCAGCTTACATACAGTAACTTAATCGTCGTTCTTCAGGATGATGCGATATTTATGTTGTTGTCAAATTGGCCAATTGGTAAAGATAATAAAATCAGGTGTAGATTGTTGTATTTGATAATTGTATAAAATTATAAAAACAGCGTGTGTTTACATAATGAAATTACTTGTCACATCTGTGTTGGTTTTGTCACTTCATGGAGAGAAGGGTTAGGACCAGCTCAAATTTTCTCTTAGTCCACCATTCGTGTTCAGACAATTTGGATTCTATATAATGTGAAGTGCCCTTTGGGATTTCTGAATTTCCATGGATGATTGCAAAATTGTCAAAATCACTTTTGTGACTTAATCCTATAACGTCTACACTTACGGTTGACGATGTTTCAAGCTTTTTCTGTTATTTCCAATGGATTTCTCCGCGTTTGATCAGATGCTCTACAGTGTTCATTTCTTCTGATTTTGAGTTCTTCCGAGGTGTGTCCGGAGTATATTGAATCACATTTTAGGCATTTTATTTTACAGAGATACCTGGATTGTAAATCCATTGAAATTAGGTCTTTCACAATGAACAAGGTCGCTTCTTAGTGTGTCCGGTGTTTTCAAGGAAACTCTGATGTCGTGTTTACTGAGTACTCTTCTGAAATCGTCTGACGTTTCTGATCTGTATGGGATGTGAACTGTTGAGGTCTATGTCTTTGGAAGACAATAAAGTTCTTTAGATAGTAATTAACTAACTGAAATTTGACTCTGCTCCCAAACTAAACTCAATATTGAGAGATTAAGTGTTCCGTTTCTCCAAGAACGCACTGAGTAGGTCTCTTTTTAGTACAATGAAAGTATTATTAGCGTTTCTCATAACGAAATATCTTTCTGGAAACTAACATGATGTAGGAAGACCAGGAGAGGTGATCAGAGGAAATACACACTCCAAGGTATTTAACATTCGATTTAGTTTCAACTTCTTTGTCATATATGATATTGGGAACATACGAGCTAACCAGTTCACATAAGTTGCACTTGTGTCCGAAAGTGAGATTAACAGTCTGACATTTGGAAGGCGAATTTAGCTTCAGGCCATTTGACCTCAGTGACCACTGACTAATTTCTGATAAATAGCGTTATTCATTTTGGAACAGTCTGACTGAGAAGTAACCACCAGCACAGAAACATTCAGATGCGTCGTCAGCAAACTTAACAAAATCGTCATGTAAGAAGAAAAAAACAGAAGGGGAGGAGGAACAGCACTCTGAGTGAGGAACACCGGCTGGAGTAAGTAGGCGGTGGAGAACTTTCCATTGTAAACAGTGTACTGCTTCCTATCAGAAAAATAGGAATGCAACCACTTGGTAATTCAGCACTATGCTTGGGTACAGCAAGCTTGTTTAACAAAAAAGGCCTAGGTAGAGAGTCAAAGGCAGATGTATGAGATTAGTCTAATGGTAAGATGAAGTATGCGCTGGTTTGAGGAAAAGTGTCAAAAACCAAATAAAAGTGTGATTATTAATGTCATAGTAGAGTTTGATAGTTTTATTTGGTAAACCACACGGTTGTGATACACTGCTAGTAACTGGATAGCATTTAGAGCGCACTTGATTGTTGCTCACTATCACACCAACGTATTCACACAATCTGATGACTTGTTTTTACACTGCCTTACTGACTGTTATTTTTAATCTTAATTTTCTATATATCCGCAACTTGTGCCGCATCATTTCTGCTTCATATGCTTGGTGTCGATTCTATGAACACAGATTACGTGATTCACCTCTCTCTCTCTCCCCCAATTAACTACATTACTTTTTAATACTTTCACACCATCCTTTCCTGTTGTATGATTTCATGCAATGGCTAGAGTTTTCTCTAGACTACTTAATTTGGCAGGGTCAGTCATTCTAAATCTGGTTAAATGATTATGTTTTAGTAATCTTATTGACCTCGACCTACTAGTCTGACCTATGTAATTGGTCTTACAGTCATTACCCTAGATTTGGTAATTTATACTATTTGCATCCCTAATTTGACCTATTGGGTCCTTTAGCCGACAAAGTTTTCCTCTGATTGAGTTGGTCGGTTTCAACATCACTCTAATTCCATGCTTTTTAAGAATCCTGCGGAGGAATTCTGATGTTCGGCATTTTTATGCGGATTACTATCGAGGTTTTGAATCCCCTAATATTTATTTTTGTGCGTCGGTGGCACAGCGGTAGAATGCTCACTAACCAAGCATGTGGTATGGGGTCCGATCCCTGGCCGACGCACTCCTCTACCTTGCTAAGCTAGTAGTAAGGCTGATAATGAGGGAGGGCTGGGCATGAGGCTAGCAACCCCATCCCGTAAAAATAAAACAAAACACCACTGCTACCGAAACTTCAAAGTTCTAGCTCGAAGCCACCCTATGTTTGACTGGGAACGTAAAGGAATAAAAAAATAATAAAAAGTAAAATATATTTTTTTGATTTTCATTTTTTACATTACCAGTCTTATTTTTCTTATGAAAAATGTTATTATCTCGTGCAGCAGTGTCATTCAGGCAGATAGTCTATTGATTCTAGTCAACTGAACTGACAAACGCTCAGTGGTTAGTTAGTTTTAAAGCAAAAGGTTTACTAAAATGAATAATCTTAACTGATGTGAGATCTTTCCATTATTGTTTACCTTACAACTCATTAAAACTGGACCTCTCAAAGTAATAGTGACCGTAAGGTCATTAAAATAAGCACCACCCTGTAATATATGAGAATATTAGTTTTATTTTCAGTCGAGAACAACACCTGTGTGAACGGGTTCAGTCGTACTGTACAGACAGAAGACAAGAGCCAGTCAACAGATCATTTATTGAGGAAATTAAGAGATATTTATAGATTTTTATGTATATTATGTCAGTGGAGAAGCAACGTCTTCTGATTGGTTGTTTTCTTGCTGAAGGTTATTCTGTACTGCTTGTGACCGTTTCTTAAAAAGTTAAGCCATATATCCGCAAATCATATTTGCACCCATTAAGTCTGCTGTGATTGGTTGGTGAGTTCCTCAAGGTTAAGCTTTGTTATTGTTTTTTCTCATGACATAACACTGATGTCAATTGCTGTCTACAATTTCTGGCTTGCAGCTAGCTCTCACCACAATATGACTTATGTGATATGTGATACTACCCATCTTAATGTTATTTTCTCTTCAAATCTTTGTTGGCCCTCACTCATATCTTATTGATTTATAAAATAAGTCATTCTGACATAACTCAACCTCTTCTCTTACAATTGATAAATTCATAAATCCTAACCATTCTTTATTTTCGCCCCTTTACTCTTCAATGGAACTCTCAAATAGGACTGCGTCATGTTAAGTATAACTTTGATGGCTGTAAGCATTGTTGTTGACCGGCATTTTAATTCTTACAATCAACGGGCTGCAGCCATCTTGTCAGATGCTGAATATCCTCTTTATCCACAACTTTCTCCTTCTGTCTGTTTTCGTAAAAAAAAGGAAAATTTTTATGAAACTTCATGCTCATACCGATATTAAACATAAAAATCTAGCCATAGAATATTTGGCAAGAGTATTGTGTGAAGACAGATAAATGTGAGAAAAGAACTTATTAAAACCTACTTTGTAAAAGGAGATAAATTATTACACATATATCTGACTGACTGAATTCAACATAGAACTACTTTGTACACATGTGCAGCAGTCTCAGCTGCTACTCTCCCTCCATATAGCATACAAACCAAGAAAAGAGTGTAAAGAGAGATTCAAAAGAGTGAGATATAACAAACGGAAGTGTGAGTCGTGGGAAAAGAATAGTAATATGGAAGAACAATAGATTTTTATTGGATATGACAGATCACAAAGAGTGAATGCATCTGCGTGATCATTGAAAACGACTTCGAGCCATATCACTAGATGTTTCCAGCCAGTGGTTCTTACCATCCGGAGGACCTCAACCCCGAGGTAGGCAGGCAGTATAGACCTCTCTAAGTAGCTGGCTTAAAGTAACTGGTATGTGTTTCATTGACTACTGGAGCCATGTTTTAGTTTGACCACCACTAGCTCTTTTCCCAGCTAATCCTCGGTCAGGTATCATTGCCCGTCGAGGAAAGTGATGGCTAGGCATGCGTAACACATGTCCTAACCATCTCAATCGATGTAACTTCCCAACCCCGTCGATTGTATTTTCCTCCCACCTGCCTAACCTCAATACTACTCATCCTATTATAACATCTAACACTGGAGATATGACGAAGGCATCTATGATCAAGGACAGCTAGCCAGCCTTTTCATGTCCTCCACTTTCAGTGACTATGTCTCACAGTCATAAAGGAAGATAGAGTAAACTGCTGAGCAGTACACACGTCCTTTGGTCAACAGCCAGCCGATTATCCCGTCTACGCCAGAGATGGTGTAAGTTGGCAAATGCCAAACGAGATTTCTGTATCCATGCTGAGATTTCGTCGACAACCAGTCTGTTGGAGGCTAATGCAACTTCCCGAATAAGTGAAGTGGTCAACACGCTCAACCACCACTTCACCCTTTCCTCTCTTTAAGCCAGCTAGCAGTCGATGTAGTCCACTTTGGTAGAATCATCTTACATTTGACAAAGTGAGCAAATCGCATGCCAAACACTCGAAGATTGTTGCTCAAGGTGTTCAGAAGATTCTGAATTGCAGCATGTATAATGCTGAAAATTCCACTGACTATAATACAGTATATTTCACCTTTATTCCCAATAGATAGTTTAGTCGGTTTCAAGTCTGATCACGGACTGAAAGTCAGAAAGTACTGGTCAGCCACTTCGTCCTAATTTGGGACTGTTCATCAGTACTCATCTATGACCCTACAGTGGATCAAAACCGCGGCCTTCAGGTTACGAGAAAAGCTCATTTATTATCCAGCCACTGGGAAAGAATCCAGTAGCTGAATTGTCAACAAGTACTCCTTGTAGTCTGAAGGTTTTGGGATTCAATACCTAGCAGGGTTATCGGCACATACACATGCACACACATACTGTTTACCTTTGTTTGCCTGTTTCTATTAGACAATTTTTTTCCATAAAATATTTTTATGTGTAAATAAATGTACGTTATTTTCCATTTCTCTTGACCTATATTACAATGAAGGTATTATAAGTACACGAAAACCTGGCTCCCACATATCGGGTGATTTAATTCAAGCTTCTAATGAATACGGTGAAACATCTACTGGCTTTCAGCGTACTGTATCAGCTCAGGTATGATAATGTAACATTTGGTTGGTTGGTTGGTTCTGAAAGAAAATTTATTGTTTTTCTAAGTTAACTGTATACTCTCATATTTTTTGTTATGCTTGTTGTTGTATTCTCGTCAAATTTACCAATTAAATAAGAAATTCTATTACTTTAATAGAACACAATAATAAGTGTTCTGTTCAAGGCCAAAAAATATTGTTTTTACGGTGTGTTGGGTGTTGTCTGTCTTGCCTACCATGCGCCACCTACAGCCAACGTGTCAACTGAAAATAATTCCCAACACTGAAACAGACAGATAAGTTAGATTGAACTGAGACAACCACAAAAACAAAAATAACAACCTTTTATAAAAATTATATTTGTAAAATCTCAGCGAAATTGACATGAGTAATTCCCACGTTTTTTGCCCTCAGTAAACTGGTCAAAACTTTTTCAGGCAAATTAATCGAAACTAAAAGAACAGAGGTTTTTACGAGTTGATCACGGATTGTTATCAGTTAAGGAACCATTGAAAACCTGGTAGTGCGGGACAGCTGTTTCATACTAGTTTGGGAATCATCGGTAGTACACACTCACTGGGTTTCCAACCCAAGTCCTTCCGATTACTGGGTGATCTCCTATACCATTCAGCCGATCAGGACCCGATTCAATGGCCAGCCCATGAATCTTAACTTCTACCAATTGGTGATTTAGTGTGACCACCAACCAATGTCATCGGTGGGACATCCATCCTCACACTTGACTGAATGGACTTCAGAGGTATATATATAAAAAGGACATCTCTTGTTTTTCAAAAAAGATTTGTCCAATCATATGAATCATGAAACAGTCATCAAAATATAATAAATAAACAAAATTGTATGAGCCGCAATCAAAATTTGACCTCAGACTTTCATATATTAGTGTACTTTCGGTTAAACACTCTAAACAGAGTGTACTTTTCATCAGAATTTTAGTGATTACTTTCGACTAAAAGTTCATGGTCGTAGATAGCTGAATATGAAAATATACATGCGTATATGCGGTATACAATTTCGCTGAGATCTTACACATATAGTTTTTCAAGTGTCTACTTCTCATTCGACGCCCAATTATTTTGGAACTATTCGGTCAAATCTTGATCACAGTTCATATGAACTGCCTTTATTCTTCACGAAATGTAGTACATATATAGTTTTTACATCAATGGAAATTCAAACCATAAACAGGCAATCAATGGCTGATCGACTGTATGACCTTCAAGTTCCTCCAAAATAAATCAGTTAAAAGCTGTCCAATCAGGTTATTATATTGGCGCATGCATCAGTCCGTTCTAACAGATATGTCGGATGAAAATCAATGGCTAAAAGGTGAATTTTACAGAAATTTCAATTACCAGCCAGAGTTTCTTGTTGCTAATGCTTTCTGGCTGGCCATTTGATTTTCATTGTCCAGTCAGGGAAGGCAGCTGTTGATAAGAGTTTGCAGTGGCATGTTGGAAATGCTTTTCGTGACACTCACGCCAATTTTCTGATCCATAAAGAAGAAGTGACTGACTTCACATTTGTGTTGAAAATCCGAATCTTGTTCTTTATTCTGAGTTAGTGCAGAAGATTTCCAAACTGATTTCAGATTGATGAAGGTGTATATTGTCTTTCCAATTCTGACCGGCTTTGACATCTTCATCAGTTCCGCATATAGTTGAAACGACGCTTCCTGGCTGGACAAGTGAAGGAGGTATTATTATTATTGTTCCCTTGGGTTCCTAGTGGAACATAGGGCTTCAACTGCACGTCTCCACTTGCTTCTGTCTTCTGCTGTACTTTTCACTTGCGTCCATGTTATTCCATACTGTTTCATCTCCTCCTCACATGATCTCCTCCATGTCACCTTTGGACGTCCCACTCGCCGCTTCCCTTTCGGGTTCCACTCGAGGGCCTGACGCGCGATGTCACTCAACGGCCTCCTCAGCGAGTGTCCAATCCACCTCCACTTCCTCCTGCATATTTGTTTGGCGATTGGTTCCTGTTTCGTTTGTTCCCATAGCTTCTTGTTTGTGATTCTTTCTGGCCATCTAATCTTCAGTATGGAGCGAAGACAGTTGTTGATAAAGGTCTGCAGCAGGCTGTTGGAAATATTCTTGGTGACCCGCCAAGTTTCTGATCCGTATAAAAGAACTGACTGACTTGACGTTTGTATTGAAAATCCGAATTTTGTTGTTGATGCTGAGTTGAGTGACGAAGATTTCCAGATTGGTTTCAGGTTGATGAATGTGTTTCTCGCCTTCCCGATTCTCGATTTGACATCCTCGTCCGTTCCTCCTGTGGTTGAGACAATGCTCCCTAGATAAGTGAAAGAAGTAACCTCTTTCAAATCCCTCCCGTTGATGGTGATTGGCGGTGGATGTTGCTGCTGCTGTTGTTGTTGTTGGTTGGTTATTTTCATAACCTGCGTCTTGTCTATGTTCACCTGGAGTCCTGTCTTCTCTGGCTGCTTCTTCGACCAGTTTGTCGGTTTTCGCTTGTAAGTCTTCGATTTTGTGTGACATCAAACATAAATCATCCACGCGCGAAATCTAGGTCTTCTAGGTTCTTCACGTCGGTCCAGGATATCCCTGTCTTCTCGTTTCCCACTGTCTGACGCATAATCCAGTCCACCACAATTAGGAATGTCATTGGTGATAATAGGCACCCTTGTCTGACTCCTGTGTTTACTGCAAACGCCTCGCTGAGTTTTCCGTTGTGGATCACTTGACATGTGCCGTTGTCGTACAGCTAGCTGTTGAATAAGGTTGATGAATATTTGGGGTACGCCATAGTACTCGAGTAGTTTCCAAATTACTTCGCGGTCAGCGCTGTCGAAGGCCTTCTCAAAGTCTATGAAGTTGAGGTAGAGGTTTGATTGCCATTGCATGCTTTGTTCTGTGATGATGATGCGTAGAGTTGCAGTTTGGTCAGAACATGATTTGCCTTTCCTGAATCCAGCTTGTTCTGGTCGGAGTTCTGTATCCAGTGCGTCCTTTATTCTCTCCAGGATGATGCGACTCAGAATTTTACTTGGCGTTGACAGGAGCATGATTCCTCGCCAGTTTTTGCAGAGTCCTAGATCGCCCTTCTTTGGTAATTTCACGAGGTAACGTTTCCTCCAGTCAGTAGGCACCTTTCCCTCTTTCCAGACCTTTTGCAATAATGGAGTCAGCATATCTGCTGTCGTTTCTGGGTCCGCTTTCAGTGCTTCCGGGGGTATTCCATCTGGTCCAGCTGCTTTTCCAGCTTTCAGAAGCTTGATTGCATTCAAGACTTGAGTTTTCGTTGGAGGATTGGTGTCAACTTGCAGTTGTGTACGTGCTGTTGTTGGTATTTCTGGATGGGTTGTAGGTGGTGGTCGGTTCAAGAGTCCTTTGAAGTGGTTGGCCCATTGTTTAATCTGTCTTTCTTCCTTGGTAATTGGGTTCCCTTGGTTGTCTTTTATAGGTTTCACTTGTGTTGATCTCTTCCCGGATAGAGACTTGGTTATCTGATATAGTGTCCTTAGGTCCCTTTTGCCTGCTGCCTTCTCAGCTTCAGTAGCCAGGTTGTCGTAGAATTGTCTTTTGTCCTTCCTGGCACTCTTCTTCACTTCTTTGTCCAGTGCTGTGTAAGTTGAGTTCAGCGTCTCTTTCTCTTGTCCATCTTTGCATTGAATCATTTTTTCTTTCACCTTTCTCCTCTCCTCTATTAGTTTCCAAATTGCTACTAAAACTTCAACGCACAGTGAAGGAAGTAACCTCTGTTAAATCCCTCCTGCTGATGGTGATTGGTGCTGGATGTTGTTAGTAGTGATGCGTAGGAATCTTCATCACTTCCATCTTCTCTATATTCACCTGAAGTCCTGTCTTCATCAGCTACTTCTTCAGCCAGTTTGTCGGTTTTCGCCTGCAGGTCTTAGAGTTTGCTTGACAGTGAACGTAAGTCATCCATGAAATCCAGATCTTCTAGAGTCTTATTATCGGTGGTCAAGCGTATTCCTCTCTTCTCACCCCCCACTCACATTCTTCCTCATAATCCAGTCCACCACAATTAAGAATACCATCAGTGATAGTTGTTGGGAGCCTTGTCTTACTCCTTTATTCACTTCGAACGCCTCACTGAGTTTTCTGTAGTAGATCACCTGACACGTGGTATTGTCAAATAGCCAGCTGTTGAATGAAGTTGATAAAGACTTGGGGAACTGCACGCTATGCTGTTGAAGTAGTTTCCAAATTACTTCTCAGTCAACACTATCCTTCGAAGGCCTTCCCGAAGCCGATGAAGTTATGGTAGAGGTTTAAATGCCATCCTCTGTCAAAATCTGGTTTTATTTTACAGTCACTGAAAGGGTTTAGCCAAAATGAACAAAAACCTAGAATCGAAAAATTCTTAAATAATTTCGAGTGTTGTACCTTTTTGGGTATAACTTTGCATCCTACTACATGCGTATATCATACCCCGTTATTATACTGAGCAAATTGTCTGGTTTATTAATATACGTGTAAAACCTGAGCACTGTGGTAGTAAGTAATTCCATATTAGTCTGTTTATTAGATACACCACACAGTGAAACAGTATTATATACTGGTTAATAATACTATTTCACTGTGTGATATATCTAATAAACAAACTAATATGGCATTGTCTGGTTTATATTCTACTTTTTGTATTGATTAGCCACCAGTCTAGTCATTTATTATTTGTGCGTCGGTGGCACAGTGGTTAGGACTCTCGCCGACCATGAACATGGTCCGGGGTTCGATCCCCTGCCGGCCCACACCCGATATCTATGGTCGGCCTGAATTTGGGCTACCGATATCCATGCTGAAAATTCCACACTTGTACTGAAAATACGGTGTGGAATCAAGCTGTAAATCAAAATAAAAAAAATAAAATTTATGTCAGTGTCAACTGAATTCTTTCAGCCAAGTTTGTACTGTGATCACAAAGTTACGTGACTTGAATGTTAGGTGGTTGGTGGCGATCAGCATGAAGTCCTGGACCTAGATTTCATGCTTATTGGCATTCCTTAGCACAGTACACCTACAAGCTCGAAGCGAATGACTGATATACTTTCGGAGATTCAAACCTGTCTGCCAGTAAGACAGTCAGAGGTGTTGCAGATGAGCTATTTGTGCTCACAATTGATCTCCTGTAGGAAATAACAAATACCATGTGTCTGATCTTTGATGTTGGCGATCATTGAATCCTGTCAGAGGCTTTTGCAGTATAAACAACTTTCGTTTATCCAAACCACGGGCCTTTGATGCACTTGACTGAGAAGCAATTTGGAAACTGTTTCAACGCTGCAGAATGCCCCAAACCTTTACCAACCTCATTCAACAGTTATGATGATGGTGATGCCACATATCAAGCGACTCACAATGCAGAACTCAGAGACGCCTTCGAAGTAACGACAGGAGTTAGACAAGACTGTCTACCATCAACTGGATGATATTCCCGATTGGGATGGAGGTGGAAGACAGGAATACGTGGATTCGACAAAAAGACTCCAGGAGATTTGGACTTTGTGCACGATTTATGTGTAATGCCACATAAACTCGAAGATCTACAGGCGAAAACCAACAAAAACTGACAGAGGAGGCTGGCAGTGACGAGAAGACTTCAAGTGAATACAGCAGAAAAGTCAGGAATGATAAAATATTACACCCACTGATCAACAATAACAAACACCGATCATTGTAAACGGGAGAAATATAAAGAAGATTGCCTATTTCACTCACCTAGCAGCGGTATTGTTTCAACCACCACCTGCATTACTGAACTAGACGCCAAAAGGCATGATTAGAAAGTCAAGACAGACCTTCTGAAATCAATGTGGAAATCTTCTGCATTCAGTATAAAGGAACATGATTCTGATCTTAAACATTAATATCAAATCTGAGAAATCGTAGAGTGGAATCCGACTGATATACGACGAGTTGAATGTAGGTTCTAGAGTGACATGTAGTATATCTTATGGTGAGGAGGATATATATATATGTATATATATATGAAACCTTATGGATAATTTATGGAGCTATTTTTGAAGTACTGCAGAGAAGAGAATGAAATGAAAAGGTGATGATGCATCCCCGTGTCCCACTCGGAACCGAAGGAATGATAAACAATAATATGTCTTAACTTTAATTTCAAGAGAATGCGAATGCGCTCAATACACTACAATACAGTGTTCCTACCCAATTTGATGTTTTGTTTCTGCCTATTTGTTGTAAATACAAATGTAATCACAAGTGTTGACGTCATTTCAACAAAGTTACTTGTAGCCGCTTAAACGATTAGCCTACATGAATACCTAACCAGGTTACTGAATCTGATAAATAGTTCATGTTTGACATTAATAAGTTAATTCCATCTGTTGTGACTAGCTTAGGCGAACAGGTGACCAGATAATTAACACATACACACACACAAACACAAGATACACAGAGAATCTAATAATATGTATCATCATCGTTTTTATTACGTATTTACTCTTTTACCTATCATTAACAACATATATGTTCATCACTCTTATGATTTCTGTGATTGATGACGCAAAATGTTTCCAATACATAGTAGAAATACGCCATTTCAGGTATGTATGCATATGAATTGTACAATCCATATCAGTTCTCATTCGGAAATTAAAATATTCAGAGAAGATATATGTGAATATTAGTAACCTTATGCCCTTTGATTCCTAGTGGAACATAAATCTTCACGGGCACGGAATCATTTTCCCTGTTTCCTGCAGTCCCTATAGTCGGCTCCACGACTGTCCATGAGCTCTAGTCTCCTCCTCCTCAAAACACGATCTCCTCCAACATCAACTCTTCGTGTCCTGTCTGCCTTTTTTACGGTATGTTTGTGTGGCAGTAGGTTCTTCTTGTTGGTTCTTTGCTTAACAGAGTTCCTTGATGCTAAACGTTTCTGTCCATCTTATCTTCAGTACCCAGACAGTGAAGGAAGTTGTTGATAAAAGTCTGAAGCCGAATTGAGATGCTTTCGCGACGCGTGCGCTAACCCTCTGAACCATACAGAAGCACTAACTCAGTCGACACTAGTGTTAAGGATTCGAATCTTGTTCCTCATGCTAGAGTGCAGAAGATTCCCACAGTGATCCCAGATTAATGAATACCTGTCGTGCCTTTCCTATCGTGACTGGTTTGGATATCGTTATCGGTGCTGCCTATAGTTGAAATGGTGCTGCCTAGACCAGTGAGAGAAGTGTCCCACTGTTATAACTGAACTGAACTGAATAGGCCCGTTGCTACTTTGTTATGTCTGCGCCTGTTAATTACTATAACGGTAATGAACTCGACTGGTACGCTAATATGCCTATTTGTCTGTTGTACTTTACGATTCACTGAGCCACGCAAATATCAAAAGACAAAGGCGGGCCTGTGACTGTAAGATACTGTATAATACTATATAGTTTAAGAAACACCACATGATATTTATACATTTTGCTTACCATAATGAAGTTGGCTCACAACCGTGAGAATGGATTATTCTTATTGGCTGGAAATGTCTATTCTGATTGGTTGGTGATCAGGCAAAGATCAAGGTGAGACAAAAGACGATGAATGGATCACACACTAAATGACAAAATGCGTTATAAATGATACATTCACATAGTAACTTCATCACATGATAAATCATACGATTTGTGAGAAAGGATAATATACTATTTTATGCGGGGTCCTATCACCCACTTCCAGTTTCTCCTTTCGACAGTGATTGATGCTTGTTATTGTTGGACGGTGAATATATTCATCACCTCTGTCTTCTCTTTATTCACTTGAAGTCCTGTATTCTACTGCCAGCCTGTTCTGTTAACTTTTTCGCCTGTAGATATTCAAGTTTGTGTGACACTAGATATAAAAAGTCTGAAGTCTTTAAGAGTTTATCGTATCGGCCCGACCTATTGTTGTCTTCTCGCTCCCCACAGCCTGCAGCATAATCCAATCCACCATAATTAGGCATATCATAGGTGATAATAGGCAGCCTTGCCTAACTCCTGTCTTCACTTAAAAGACGTCACTGACTTTTCTGTTGTGAATCACTTGACAGATGACATCAAGATATGTGTGTCGAATCAGGTTGAGAAAGGATTGGGGCACTCTGTAGTTTCAAAGTAATTTTCACATCACTTCAGCATCAACACTGTCGGAGTGCTTTTTAAAGTCGATGGAGGTTTGGTAGAGATTACTATTATTGTATCCTTTAATTCCTAGAGGAACATAGGGCTTCGGCCGTGCGTCTCCATTGCGTTCGGTTCTCTGCTAGAGTCTTCACCTGGCTCCATGTCTGCCCACACGTTTTCATCTCCTCTTCACATGACCTCCTCCAAGTCACCCTTGCACCGACGACCAACTCGCCGCTTCCCTTTCGGGTTCCACTCGAGCAATGGCTTGTCTAGTGATGTCACTTGATGGTTTGCTTTCTCAGAGTATGGCCTGCAATGCATCTCCATTTCTTCCTGCCTATTTGTTTCACAATCGGTTCCTGGTTGGTTCGTTACCAAAGATCCCTGTTGCTGATCTTTCCTGGCCGGCCATCTGATCTTGAGTGTTGAGCGAAGACAACTGTTAATGAAGGTCTGTAGTTTGTTTGAGATGCTCTTTATGACGCGCAGTGCAAGTCTCTGATCCGTATAGTAGCACTGACTTCACGTTGGAGTTGAAAATCCGGATCTTATTTTTGATGCTGAGTGTTGTTGACCTCCACACAGACTTGAGAGTAGTGAAAGCTTGTCTTGCTTTTCCGATTCTTGCTTTGATATCCTCGTCAGTTTCCTCTGCCTGTAGTTGAAACGATGCTTCCCAGGTCGGCAGGTAGGTGGAGGAGGTTGTTTCTTTCAGGTTCCTCCCATTTATGCTGATTGTTGTCTGTTGGTGGTGTTGTTGATGTTGGTGGTGTTGCCCAGGAATCTTCATCACCTCTGTTTCCTCTATGTTCTGTTCTCTCTCTATGTTCACCTGAAGTCCTATCTTTGATGCTTCTTCTGCCAACTTGTTGCTTTTCATTTGCATATCTTCGAGTTTGTGGGAAATCAGATATATATCATCGGCGAAATGGAGATCCTCCAAGTTTTTTGTGTGTGTCCATTTTATGCCTGTTTCCTCATTGCCCAATGTTTGTCGCATTATCCAATCTACTGCAATCAAGAAAATCATTGGCGATAGTAGGCAGCCTTGTCTTACTCCTGTCCTCACTTCGAAGGATTCCGTAAGTTTCCCATTGTGGATTACTTGGCATGCAGCATTGTCGTATAGCTGTTGGATGAGATGTATTATTGTTGGTGGCACCACGTAGTAGTGAAGTAGTTTCCAAATCACCTCTCGATCGACGCTGTTGAAGGCCTTTTCAAAGTCGATGAAATTGAGATGGAGAGGTGACTTTGGTAGAGAGTGGACTGTCATTCTATGTTTTGTTCCATACTGTTGCATTGCCTCGCCACAAATGTTAAGTATAGATTTTAAATAACTCAGCAGATTCTTTAAATAAAGCAAGAACAACAGTTTGTGCAAAATAAGATGGTATCATCTTGGGTTATTTCGTTGTCTTCTTATCAGATGTGTACAGTCTAGATAAATTATTACGTCTATGTACAGAAAATTTTTTTACAAACTTTACATGATGTCAGTTGACAGGAGTTTCCAAACTTAATGTGTGGTGGTGTGACACAGACAATCTACGCTAACGGAATGTTATTCCCACAGTTCAATTCGGCATTAGCAACAGAATACGATATATGTATTTGGACATTCTATTTCATGTTGTTTAATATAAACCAAAATCACAACCTGAGTGATTGGTTAAAGAATATAAACTGTATAGATATGAATAGCGGTTTGATCATTTGAAAATATACCTTGGCTTTCGTGTCTTGTCTTCTGTTGTTAGGAATGAACAGTGTTCAGAAAATTTCACTTATATAGTTTTTACCATTGAGAGTTGAAGTTTAAACAAAAATCAACTTATGCGTACAGTGGTCAAGAAGTTGCAAAATAAAGAAAAGAGGTTAGTGAGATGATGGGTGAGTTCAACTTACATCATAGAAACAAGAGATAAACAAAACTATATTATATCTAAGGGGATGAGGGCAAAGCCAAAGATTAAGTAATCGAATGAAAGAGAGAATAAAGACATCCAGTCACCAACGAGGGTGAGGAAAGACTGATAACTGCTTCTTTCTGAACAAATAAATCGGGTTTCCAGCGTTTGATAGAGCGATGGCTTCGGCAAACTTAGGGCTAGCTGATCAGATCATGGCATCATATTAGTACAACGATATTCTTATCACTTGGTTAAGCCTTGGTATCTTTATCATCATAAATACTGTTTAACGTCGTATTCAATCTTCTATATTGTTATTACTGCACTCTTTCTTTTCCTCTGCAACAGACTACATTACGTGAAGCAACCCGTTTACTCTCCACAATGCCACGAATTAACAATCCAGAAGCAAAAGGTTTATCATCGCCACTAACACCATTGATGATGTCGTCTGCTGGTGCTGGCAGTGTAGGCATGATGGACGATAATGATAGTGATGATAATAATAGTAACATAACAACAACAACATCAATATTTCCAACGATAAGAAGGATGATTTATTTTTAAAATTATCCACTTGACTATTGTTATTTAATTATTTATTTATTTTGTCGTCTTGTGACTGCTGCCTACAACATTCACTCTCTCTCCATACCACCCAACCGACAATCCCACCCGACCCCCCCACCCTACGCGAAAAAAAGAAACAAACTTATTTTCAGATTTTCTATTATCATTATTATTATTTCAATTATTATTTTCTTTATTTCCTTTTATGTTTATGTGTGTATGCGTTGTGTGTGTATGTGTGTGTGCGTGATTGTGCACGGATTCTAACTTCCATCAACTACCACCACCACTGGTGCTTGAATTCACTCAGCCATCCATTCAATCATGTAACTTTCAATTATGAAATAACCGAAATCGTGTTTGCTCACATATCCACTTCTTGTATATATTACAATGCATACATGCATACATACATATATATGAAGCTTTGTCATTATTAATATTATATGATTACACAATATATTTCATATATTGACGATGGATTGTATACACTAGTATGATCCCCTATATTTTTAGTACATACATAGATGAATATATTATACATGCCTAATGTGATCAGTATTCACTCAAATGTCAATGTCTATTTTGTATTTTAGTACTGTCCTACTACTACTACAACTAAATATATATCCTTGTGTCGTCACTTTCGCATACATACGCTTTTCACAAACACTTGACCTGTTTGTGTTTCTTGTATTAGACAGTTACTTTATGTGATTTTTCTTTCTGCCTCTTCTTCCTCTTCCTATTCCAGAAACTGTGGTTATTACTTATGAACAGTGTATTACTACACTGACTGACCTTATTTTTATTGATGTAATTTCAAAAACAATAATAATTATAATAATAATAAAGGCATTTCCCCCTGAGTCTTTGTATTAAAGGTGGAGCAATATTCATTCCTATCAGTATCATTATATATATATATATATATATATATAGGTCGGTGGCACAGCGGTATAATGCTCTTCTTCTTGTTCTTTGATATTAGTATCTGGTGTCTTCTTCGTATTTGACCTTTCAAGTTCGACCCCACACATCATCACCTCGACTATTCAGTTAATCTCGACAATATTCAAGTGTTAACTTGCAGAGAATCGATTTGATTGGTTACATATTCTCATCATGATGAACTGACATCGGTTAGAGAACCATTGGATAATCAGCCTGGAAGTATTGGACGGCCAGCTATTTCATCAGCCTAGTTCGAGACTGTTCATCAGTACCCACCCACCACAGAGGTTCGAACCCCGGACCATCTAGTTACAAGGTGAGCAGTTTCGTAGAACATTAAGTCCCTGAGACCTGATCCAATGGCCAGCCTATGAATTCCAACTCCTGCCAATTCAGTGGTCGCGCTGTATCGTGAATTGGCTGAAGTTGGAATTCATGGGCCACTTAAAAGGATCGGCTCCCAGTGGCTTGACGGTCTACGAGCTAGCTCGCCTTGTAACTAGATGGTTCGAGGTTCGAACCCCCTGGGTGGTGGGTGGGTAGTGAGGAAGAGTCTCGAACTAGGCTGATGAAGTAGCTGGCTGTCTACTACTCCCAGGCTGGTTTTCCAATGGTTCTCGAACCGACGTCAGCTCATGGTGAAATCCTGTACTTTTTGTTATACGGTGTGAACTGAAGATGACAAGCCCTGGTCATCACTCAGCTATTTATTGTGACGGCGATTGTAGGGACTGAAACCGATGTGTTATGGTCAGGACGCACGAAACCAGTCATTGCGTTCTACCGTATAGCTAACGGAAACTTCCTTGAGTTTAAGCACAGTCTGAAATTTCCCAACACTGGTAAAAAATAAAGCAGTTATCTGTGACAAAACCTGCGGTACTATTTAGGAACAATAATGGCGTATCAGATATTCAAAATTACCTTAATAATGCCGTTAGACAGCTATAGAGGTTCCCTACCTTATCATTCACAGAACAGGTACTGAAAACAAATTATCTAACTAAAATCAACCGTAAGAAGTACCTGAGATTTCGTAACGAACCAATACCAGTTAAATATCCCTCAAAAACCATTCAGCCGAATGGGCTGGAATTCAATGACCTGTGAATTCTAACTTTTATCAATTCGTTATATGGAGCTACCCTGAATAATCTTTAACTGATGTTAGTTCACTACAAAGTATAACTAATCAAATTAATGTTCAAGTGCCGGTTTGCAGAGATTTGATTGGTCACAGGAATTCGTCATGAGCTGACATCAATTAGCGAAGGATTTGAAAACCTGGGTGAACTGGACAGCTGTTTCATTGAACGATTTAACACTGCTGTCAGTAGCCAGTGTCATCGGTCACGAATGTTTGTCCTCATACCCGCGGTGCTCTACCAGCTTATCGACTACTGCTGTATATGAATAAAATATTCCTATACTGAGTCATAAGAAAAAGGCGTAAACAGCGAAGAAAATTTTTTTCTTTTCGATGATTCATTTTCATGAGCTGCAGAGTCGTAATTAATATTAAACAAAGAAATCTTTAGACCAATCAGATACTGGTCAACTTTGTCCTTGAAAAATGTACTACATAGTGTAAGGTGTAAGAAGGGATGACTAATTATAAGTTGGAAAAGAGACAGAATTTGGCATGACCTAATAAGTGTGAGATAATGACTAATCAATAAGCTCGTGTAGAACGGACAGGAACTAGTGGAAAGGCGAAAGTGTTTTTTATGTATAAAATCTGTATGAAGAAGTGATGTTATTAATAAACAGTAATAGAGTGGTAATAAAATGTGGATGATAGGAATAATAATGGTAATAAAAGTATTAACAATAATAATAATAGTGAACTTACATAATAAACGAAGGAAGCAAAATTATAGTAAGAAGACGTTTCCAACAGCCACCTTACGCATCACATTCTCCAGCAGACAATTAATCCAGTCTAACGTTAAGGATAAGATAGCGCTTTTGGCCACTTCAGTGTGTATTTATTAATTTACTCGCTCGTTTGGAGCAAAGTATATCGGCCGTACGCAACGTCAAGTCCACAAACGTATTCTGGAACACTGTCCAGCTTGGTTAGCCAGAGGAGAAAAGAAGAATAGCAGCAGCTTTATCCTCGAACACCTTTTCATCTCCGGACATTGAGCACCCACACTTGCATGAGTGCTTCACAGTGCTACACAAAGTCCCTCAGTATCGTAAAAAGGGACTTCGCATATGCCATCTGTACATAGCTAAAGCAACTGAAAACTTCAGATGTTTGCAATGAAACTGATAGGTGATATACGACTACAGGTCTTGTAATTCTGGTGGTTAAACCACCAGATTCAGTTAGATTCCGGCCACTAATCATGCGTTCACTTTGAAGTCCGTCGCTGTTTTATAATGTCACCCATTGTTTTAATATAAGTGTTTGGAAATAGTGAAAGTTAAATCAATGTAAAGTGTTTGGCATTCGATGTTTGATGGTGAACAGTTTTTCCTTCCAAAAACCCGGTGACATCTCCATCAACATTGTTATTCGTCATGTCATCATCTTAGAGTGTATCTGTAAATATAAGAAAGAGTGAACCAAGTAAAGTGGTTTTGAGCAGTAGTATATTTCAACTCACTCACTGAATTATTGATAGCAGTATAAAGTTAAAGTACCATTATTATTCATTTTTTTATCCTATCACTTTACGTTCCTAGTGGGACATAGGGCTTCAAGATGGAGGTTTGAAGTTTCAGTAGCAGTGGTGTTTATTTTCATGGCGTGGGGTCATGCCCAACCTTCCCTCTTTACTGCTCTTACAACGGCTTAGCGAGGTAAAGGAGTGCGTCTGTCGGGAGGTCGAACCCCGAACCACATGCCTGGTTGGCAAGCATTCTACCGCTTTGCCACCGACGCATAAAAATATTATCAGGGCGAGACACATGCATATGGCACACAGCCTTCTTCAAGCTCTGCACACAACCATTAGGAAGCATACTATCCTAACGCCCTTGGTAAATATGGCAATAAAAGTCCCGAGAACACCATCAGAGCATATGACGGGCTAGTTACCTTGCACATAATGAAATACCCACTGACTGGAAATTGGTTTTCTGGAGAACCGAACGCACTTATCCCTGCTTCTAGCGAGACGAGACCAGCATGCAGTATCTTCCTGCGGCGCAACCACTGGAGATTCCTCTCCCTCAGTGGATCATAAAATACAATAATAATTTCAAAAAGAATTGTATAACAATAATGATTATTCTTATTATTTGCTGTGTTCCAGCTGGAACATACAGTTCCTGAAGAAAATCTTCATTTAATCCTGTCCTCCATAGTTGATTTTAGCTGTCTCCACGATCTGCCTCCGATCCATACACACTCAGTTCTCCTCAGCACGGTTTGCCTGATGTGTGGTGTGATTCAACAGCCACCTCAGCATGTGTCCAATTCATCACCAACTCCTTCTGCATATTTATTCGTGGGGGAATGAATAGGTTCTTGGTTGGTATTTACCAGTCAATTCCTACAAAAAAAAAATAAAGTTTGTTAAACACCAATGTTGTTTTGCCATAAGTTTTACCAACAACTGAACAGTGAACGACAGATTTGCCAGTGATATACTGGACGAAATAAACAAATACAACAAAAACAGAAAGCTACATTTTAGTGAGTGACACCCTGAACTTTGTTTTCAGTGACTAAAGTATACATATGTATATATATATATATATTCTTTACTAAGAAATAGGCAGTTTTGTTTTGTTATTTTTTGTATTCATGCACATAGAAAGTAAACAACATTGAATAAGTACACACAGTAGGAGGGAAAAACAAAACTTAATTAAAATTTCATTCATCTGTCATAGGGAATAAATTCGTAAAAATAAATACAGACAACAAATATCGCTCACGTGGATCATACTAAAATAAAAGTGGGTGCATAAAGTTTTGTTGTACACACAGTACAACATAAAAAACAAACACACTACGGAACAGTGTAATCGTCATAGTAACAGGTAAGTTTTTCATGGCATGAATATCAGTTGGAGAACCATTGAAAACCAACAGGGAGTACTGGACAGCTGTATGGTCCTCCTAGTTCGGGATTCATCAGCAGCACGCACCAAATGGGTTTCAAACTCAGGACCTTCCGGTTACAAGGCATGCTCATATACCATCCAGCCAATTGGCACCCGATTCAATAGCCAGCCTATGAATTCCAACTTCTACCAATCCGTGATTTAGTGCGACCATCAAACAATGTTGTCGGTGCGATATCCATCCTCACACTTGACTGGATGGACCTCACTGGTCACGACTTCTCACTAGAACTCCAGGAAACTCTGTCCTGAAGCGAGCATCAGATTAATTTTCTATAGTTTGGTTTGTAAGGATTGGTAGAAGTTAGATTTCATGGACTGGCCATTGAACTGGGTGCCAATTGGCTGGATGGTATATGAGCTCACCTTGTAACCGGAAGGTCCTGGTTTGGAAACTCAGTGGATGCGTACTGCCGATGAGCCGCTAACTAGGAGGACTACACAGCAGTCCAGTACTCGCTGGTTTTCAATGGTTCTCTAACTGGTATCAGTTCGTGGTCAAGTTCATTATAAATTTAACCTGTTAGTAAAAAAAATGCACTTCATATGTACAACTGTGTATGAAATCCCGAAAAAAAACTTGAAAAATTACTGAGACATAGCTGGATGAGTGTCGACAGAGTCATGTAATAGCTTTGGAGCACTCATCCACTGAAACCACCTTTGACAGTTGGTGATTTGAGCCAGCCATTCAGGGAGGTGTACACTACCTGTCTGGTTGGAGTCTTCGGGATGCTAAGCATCACTGGTTGGAGACTGTTCTCACTAGCTCAGATGCCCATTCACTGTCTGTGATTTCCCATATCAAGTAAACCTTCATGACTTTCCATGTTACTATTCTTTCTGTCTATTTCTGCTTATTGTATATTGAAAACAAAACACGTAGTTCGGCGAAGAGTGAAGAAAATTGTGTGTTAGTGAAACTAGGGTAGTAACAAAGGTGATGAGTTGTCCCAAACAGTTGTTGTAAAGGAGTTACGCAATAATATGAATAATTTGATGATTGGGTTGTACTCAGGACGCACACAGAAACAAAATACGAAATTACCTAAGAGTTCTAATTGAAAACAAGAATTATCAGCAAGTAAAGAAAGTAAAGCGTGCGTCGGTGGCACAGTGGTTAGGATGCTCGCCGACCATGCACATGGACCGGGGTTTGATCCCCAGCCAATGCACTCCTTTGCGTCGCTAAGCCAGTAATAGGACTGGTAAAGAGGAGAGGTTGGGCATGAGGCTAACAACCCCACCCCCGCTACAGAAACTTCTAGCTTCTAGCTTGAAGCCCTATGTTCCACTGGGAACGTGAAGGAATAAAAAAGAGAAACACGCAAACAAACAGCATTTGTCATCAAAAATCTACAAAGTTGTTGCCATGATAGTATAAGTGGTTGAGTAATTCTTTTTTATATGCACAGTTCCGGTCTTTCTATGTGAATGACTAGAGCTCCAGAAATACAAAGAAGATGAAACGTATTGCCTTTGGTAGGTTATTCTTGACTCTGTAGATTACTTTGAAGGAGGCGTTTGTTGAAATGGGATGATTAGTGTTAACCAGATGTTCAATTATCGCACTCCTTATTGCACCACTATTGCCTTTTCACAACCATGCTGGATAGTGTTTTTGAATCCTCTTGGACAGGGTGCGCGTCGAACGACCGATGTACCTGGCTCCACAGCAGCAGGTGAACTGATATATGCACATAAAAGTGATCAGAGGTGGGATCTTGTCCTTATGGCTTCTGCAGATCAGTGGGAGACTGGAGAACACTATTCTTAGCGTTGCTGCAAAGAATGTTCTTCTCAGAGATGATGCGATCCTTCTCTTGAGAACATCACTTGCTAAATCTCCCTCGAAATCCAAGTTCATATGGAGTTTCTCTCGGCGCAAGTGAAGTTTCATTTCTCCAACTTCTTGGTTTCATATTTTTATCAATGAATCTTGGTGGGTATCTACTTTGGATAAAGATTTCTCTCAAAAGACCTAATTCTGCTTCTAGAACATCAAGACTACAGATACGTTGGATGCGGGTGGCAAGGGATTTAATTAAATTCTGCTTTTGTTGAATGGGCACCCATCAATAGAAGCTTAATAGTTGACCATTCCAAGTAGCTTTTCTATGAATCGATCTTCTTAAGGTCCCATCAGTTCTTCTTGTTAGTTCCACATAAAGAAAGGGAATTTTTGATTCGTTTTCCATTTCAAGAGTGAATTTTATTGCTGAAATGTCTGCAGCAGTAGATTGGAGTCATTACTGTTGTCACAAATAATGAATATATTATCTACGTATATTTTATGCAGTCGCAAATTGTCAATGCTCGGCGTTAGTGAACCTTTCTCGAGGCTTGCCACGAAGCAGTCTGATAGTAGTGAACCCAACGGAGATCCCATTGAGATATTAGTTTTTTTTTAGAATCACTTTTTTCACTCTTTCCTTTCTCTACCTTTATGTTCTCAGCACGGATACAGAGGGCTAGTTTCGCATATACCAGTTTACGCCGTCTCTGGCGTAGACGTGATATCCGACTATCGACCAAAGGGCGTGTGTACTGCTCAGCAGTCCGCTCCATCCTCCTTTATGGCTGTGAGACCTGGCCATTGAGAGTGGAAGACATGAAAAGATTAGCTGTCTTCGATCATAGGTGCCTGCGTTCTATCTCCCGTGTGAAGTGGTATAGTAGGGTGAGCAACATTGAGTTTAGGCGTCGAGTGCTAAGTAAGGAGGGGAAATCAGTCGACGAGACTGTGAAATTACATCGACTGAGATGGTTAGGACATGTGCTACGTATGCCTAGTCATCGCCTTCCTCAACGGGCAATGTTAGCTGATATAAAGTCAGACTGGAAAAGAGCTAGCGGCGGTCAAACCAAAACATGGCATCAGTCAATGAAATCTACAACAGTTAGTCTAGGCCACGTAGGAAGGTGTAGACTTCCTAACTGGTTGTGGTCCTCGGGATGGTAAAAACCAATGGTTGGAAACAATTGGTGACATGACTCAAAATCGTTCTCAATGGCTAGCGCAGATGCATCTACTCCTTGTAACCAGTGATTTCCAATGAAAATTTTGTTCGTCGTTATTTGTCTCACACCTCTGTTTACTGTCTATGTTATGCATTTCTCCTACTTTCTTCTCTTGCTTTGTGTGCTACATGGAGGGAGTGTGGCGACTTGAACTGCTGCACATCGGTGCAAAGTGGTTCTATGTCAAAAACAGACAGACCATTGTGTTCTACACAGAGTGTGACAACTTGAAGTGATGCATTTCTGTGTACCAAAGTTTTAGGCTGAAACTCATTCAATCAGTTAGTCAGTAGGTCAGACGAAAACAATTCAGTTTGTTTGTTGTTGTTGTTTTTCTTGCAGAAAATTGTTTTATTTCTGTTTTTGATAAGGATCAATTTATAGGAGAGAAACAATCACATTCACACGAATACACTTTACTGGAGTCTGTTATGTTTACGCATAAGTTGCTATGGGAACACAAGGCATAGACTTAAGGTAAAAAAACGAATAATATGAATGTCTGTCTTGTTCAGTTTTCAATTCATGAACACACATTGAAGGGAGGAACCATTGAAAGAGAGAACCATTGAAAACCACGAATTGGTAGAAGTTAGAATTCATGGGCTGGCCATTGAATCGGGTCCCAGTGACTGAGTGGTATACGAGCTCGCCTTGTAACCGGAAGGTCCTGCCTGGTTTGGAAACCCAGTGGGTGCGTACTGCCGACGAGTTCCGAACTAGAAGGACTAAACTGCTGTCCAGTACTCCTGTAGTGCTCTCCCAATGGCTGTCTAACTGATATCAGCCCGTGGTCTAACGTGAAACAAGTTGACATTTGAAGCAGTGTGGCTCAATAGAATCAAATATCAGGGATGTGAGTTAGTGGTTAATAAAAGAGGTGATAATACTACTAATAATAAGGATAAATTCATTCAAGTGTTTATATAGTCGAGGTAATGGTGGGTGTATAGGTAGAATGTATACACTAGTATGGGTAAAGGGGAAAATAACTAATGTCATATACCGACTGGAAACCGAACGGACAACTCACTAACTTTCACAGTTGCCTACCTCTATATACAAAACGAAACCCGATCCGTTCACTTGAGCCACAGAATTTGCAGCCCTGATAATATAAAAGAGGAGTGAGAAAACCCTGAAGAGAAAGAATCATCCTGGAAAACGGCGATCCAGAACGTTTCATCACAAAATCCATGAAGCCTAAACCACTTAAAGTGCCCACACTTCCTGCTCCCAAAAGGCGTCTCTACTTGAATCTGTGTACAATAGAGACTCATCATCAGCAGAAATACTGAGAAACCGCCTGTCACGCTCACTCAAAAAAACCTTCTTTACGGCTGAACTTCATACAACTTTTCAAGTATTGGTTGGTAAGGATTTGGTCGATTGGTTGCAGGATTTCATCATGAGCTGACATTGGTTAGAGAACCACTGGAAAACCTGGGAGTACTGGACAGTTGTTTCGTCCTAGTTTGGGACTCTTCATCAGTACAAACCCACCGCCATGGTTCGAACCCAGGACCTTCTGGTTACAAGGCGAGCTCGTATACCATTAAGCCACTGGGACCCGGTCCAATGGTCCATGAATTCTAACTTCTGCCAATTCACGATATAGTGCAACAGCTAGCCAATGTCTTCGGCGAGTATTTGTCCTCACACCCGACCCGCTGCACCCTGCTGGTCACGACTTCCTACTAGAACCCCAGATAACTACCTACCTGTATAGGGCCAGTCGCCAGTGAGCAACTTCCCTAAAATACCAATGATTTACATGAATGTGAAGGATAAGCTACCACTGCTGGCCCTATCAACGTGCATCTGAAGATTCATCTGCTCGTGCAAAGTTAGGTATGTCGGCCGTAATCAGCGTTTGCTATCCAAACGTATCATCCAACACCTACCCACAGTCGTGGTTTTTTAAAGGAGAAAAAGGATCCCCAATCCCCAACAACAACTTTATCTTGCAACACCTGATCGAATCTGGACACCAAACTAACCTATCCACAACGGAACTTCAGAGTTATCTACAGAATACGTGGGAATCTCTTTGCGCTAAAAGAGTGCAACGAATCAAACTTCTTCAAACCGTAGAAGCGATGGTGATTCATACTGTTAAATCCTGAACTCTACCTACAGCAGAAGAAAATTGTTCAGTCACTAAATCTACAGTGGACCTGACCATTTTTAACACCAAATAAGCAATTTTTGTTTTGTCTTTCTCTTGCTTGTTTGTTTCTTAATCCCTTATTAAACCTCTACTGCTTATTATCACTACTGTTAACTTGACTTTTGTTCAATTTTAATTTTAGCTTTTAATTTTACTCAACTCGATCAATTAGATTACGTCCCTCAAGTTGCTTATTTAATCTTACTTTAGTTTCTAACACAGAGACCGCGTTGAAACATTTTTGATGGCAACTGCCTCAGCTATGCTTAGGGGATTGAGGTGGCACCTTGTATAGAATCGTAAAGGCTAAATGGTTTCTATCAGTCTTGTGCTCCGTATCCACAAGGTGTACCAATATGGAACTCATAACTGACTTCACGACTCCTTCAGCTAACCACTTTGGACAGCGCTGAAGGAAGCGACATTGGGCTTTCCGAGTTGTTCTACATAAATCACCTAGGTCAGGCATGGTTTCGTGCTCCACCTAACCAATAACAGCCGTAAGTATTATTACTAGATTTTTATGAAATTCTTTCGTTCAACATCAACATGCGATTATGCAACTTTTGGAAAAAAGAAAACTATTCGTCATAAGCAAAGTTTTCGTTGACGTTTTCCTTTTCTCTTGTATGCGTCATTATTGAGAGAAGAAAAAACAACTTCCCCTACATAAGTATGACAATATGGATGGAATAAGCTTGAAGGCATTTATGGATTAGGCGATAAGGCTAAAAAATGTCAGCCAGTCCTGCCTTTCGTGTGTTCGCATTTCTAGTTTTCATTTCGTCTTTTGTTTCGCCTCACATACACGCACACGCACACTCACATGCACACGCACACAACATACACATACACAGACACACCCGTAGACGCTGTTATTGAAGTATCACAAAAATGCCAGCTTCAGTGGTGTTATTCTGATTTATCTGTCTAACCAATATACTGGCAAAAGGAAATACCCTATGCTTTCTTTTTATGATATATATATATCTCTTTATACTGAAGAGTCTAATATTAAGCTGAAAACGTACATTACTGTTATACTGAATGGAATGAAAGAATGTCTTTCTTTTCCTGTCCAATCATCACCCGATGTAAAGGTTACTCACAGTCACATGACAGACTTTGACGTCATTTGCATTCAAATTATAATGTTTGCTGACTGTAAATTATCTTTCAATATTTTTTTCCTTCACGTTCCCAGTGGAATATAAGGCTTCAAGCTAGTGGCTTGAAGTTTCTGTAGCAGTGTTTATTTTACATGATGAGGTTGCTAGCCTCATGCCCAACCTTTCCTCTTCACCAGCATTATTTCTGGCTTAGCGAGGTGAAGGAGTGCGTCGGTGGCCGGGGATCGAACCCCGGACCATGTGCATGGTCGGCGAGCGTCCTAAATCTTTCCATATTAGTTTGTTTATTAGATGTATCACACATTGAAACAGTATTATTTACTGGATGATGTTTCAAACAAAAGTGCCACTTGAGGACATAATGCTGGGAGTGCAGCTGTGCCTGACTTCCACAGTATTTAAATTCCAAGGGAAAATATACAAACAAACTGAGGGCGTTGCCATGGGGTCACCAATATCCCCGGTTATAGCAGATATAATCATCAATACGTGGGAAAACATAGAGATTGAAACGTTCACCCCTACCCCAAAAGTATGGTGGAGGCATGTAGATGACACATTCACTGTACTTAGAACACAAGATATAGATATATTTTTCGAACACTTCAACTCGAAGGTAGAGGCAATTCAATTCACTTATGAATTGGAAAGTCAGGAAGGGGAGCTTCCAATATTAGATTGCAGTGTAAAAAGGAAAGAAGATGGAAGGTTAAACACTAGTGTTTACAGGAAACCCACACATTCAAACATATATTTGGACTTCCGATCATCCCATCCTATGTCAGTAAAAGTAGGGTTGGTGAAAAGTTTAAATAATAGAGCACAAAAACTAAGTAGTACGAGGGAAAACCTAAGACAGGAAGTGATACATATAAGAGAAGTCTTGAAATTTAATAATTACCGTGATAAATTAGTCTGAACGTATGTCGGGAAATGTAAAAATAAAATAAATAATGATTGTAGTGATATTGGTAATAATAATAATAAAGAAGTCATGCATGTCAAATATGTGCAAGATAGTGACAACACCAACAATAAGGAATCTAAATCATCAGTAGTAATTCCATACAAGGAGGGAACCCTGGAAACTTTACTGAGAATTCTTATCAATGCTGGCATTCAAACCTACAAACTCAAATAGAAACAAACTTTGTCGGATAAAGGATCAATCCTGTGGAGCCTTTAAAACAAAACAATTTAGTTTATCTAATACCCTGCTGGAATGATTGTCAGGTTGAATACATAGATCAAACTAGTAGAACAGGGGAAGTCAGACTAGCTGAACATAAAAACCTAGCAAAATCTAGATTGGTTGATCCAAATAAGATAAGAAATCTAGAGAATAATTCAGCTATTCCACTCACCGCATGCAGTTACACACAACCATACAATAGGATGGATGGGATAAAATGACAATTTTAAAATCTAATATCACAGGGTGGAGGGAGAGATTGATAACAGAAGCTTTGTTTATCGAATCAACTGAGAGAGAATATGTGTAATAGGAATGGTTCAACACCTGTTCACACAGATATCTGCAAAATTCTACTACCCCAACGACGACAAATAGCAGAAGACAAAGAAAACTAAAAAACTCAAGTTTCGAAGTCGTGTGATTACAATTGATGAAATGATTATGAACAATGTTCGAAGCGTCATCCAGTAAATAATACTGTTTCACTGTGTGATACATCTAATAAACAAACAAATATGGAATTCTTTAAATCATGGAAAATTCCCATTGTAACATATAGAAAATCAAAACAAATGATTCAGCGAAGAGACTCTTTTCAACAACGAATTTATCATCAAGCTGTACAATCGTATATATATGGTTTTTAAGAAGTTATATCCGGTGAGGGAATTGAAACATAGGTGTGAATGCATGAAATAATAATATGAAGTGCAATTAAAACTAAAATGTTTGTGATTATAACTAAAATGTTTGTGATTATAATCGTAGTTAAAGGTCAAGTGGCAAAGCAAATTAATGTCATATATAGAATAATTCATAGGATGGATAGAACTTGAAAAAGGTGTGCAATTATAAGATTAGTAGACAAATCGAAAAAATAAAAACGTTACGTAATATTGTGTAAAATTTAATAGCATAGAATTTAATGTTGCATAAAGGAAATGATTTAGAATGACAAGTGGAACAAGTGAAATAATACCGGGGACAATTAAAAGTGAGAGTAGTAATAGTAACAAGTGACTTAATAAGTTTTAATTGCACTTCATATTATTATTATTTCATGCATTCACACCTATGTTTCAATTCCCTCACCGGATATAACTTCTTAAAAACCATATATATACGATTGTACAGCTTGATGATAAATTCGTTGAAAAGAGTCTCTTCGCTGAATCATTTGTTTTGATTTTCTAAATATGGAATTACCTACTACCACAGTGCCCAAGTTTTACACCTTTATTAATGTAAATTATCTTGAAAAGATGGTTTGACATTAGGCTTTTCTTTCAAATAAATTTCATTTGGGTGTTTTCCGGGTTACCCACTATGGAGAATGAGGACAACTTGGGGAGTAGGAGTCGCAACTGCTAGGTTGTACAAAATCTCATTCATCGACAGCGTATTTAAGAACTATTGTGCAAATGTTACATCATCATATATTTTGCGAAACTTTAGCAATAAACAACCAAGACCTGGTAGGAGGTCTCAGACAAAGAAATACGATCGAAGCTGTCATGCTAACTCGTTTATTGGATATAAGAATAAAACTTGGGAACTGTGGTAGAATGTAATTCCATTATGGGTAAATTTTATTTTGATAGAGTCTCACAGTGTTATACAGTAATATTTACTGATGACGTTTCGAGCACAATTTATTGCTCATAATCATATCAAGGTAATCACACAACTTCCTAAATTCATTTATATAGTTCCATTGTTTTTCACTTGATTTTCACTTGATTTGATTGGTAAAAGAATTGTGAAACTAGTAATAATAACATAAATAAGAGAGAATATAAGTCATCTACAGTTATACCATATAAAGAGGGGACATCTGAGACCCTACGTAGGATTCTAAATAAAGCAGGAATTAGGGTGGCATTTAAACCTACAAACTCACTCAGGGACAAGCTCTGTAGGTTAAAGGACCCAGTGGACCCAATTAGACAAAATAATATAATTTACAAAATACCCTGCAATGACTGTGAGGTCAACTACATAAGTCAAACTAGTAGGTCAGGAGTAGTCAGATTGTCAGAACATAAGAATTTAGCTAAGGTAAGAATGGTTGACCCAGAGAAGATAAGTAATTTAGAAAAAAGCTCGGCAATTGCAATGCATGCATTAACACACAACCACACAATAGGGTGGGAGAGGGTTAAAATTGTAAAAAGTAATCTAGGTAGGTGGAGAGAGAGGTTGATTACTGAATCTTTGTTCATCGAATCTACACCCAACACATGCAATATGAATGAATCATCTCTCATACCTGAAATATGGAAAATAATACTACCAATCAAATCAAGTGAAAATCAAGTGAAAAACAATGGAACTATATAAATGAATTTAGGAAGTCGTGTGATTAACTTGATATGATTATGAGCAATAAATTGTGCTCGAAACGTCATCAGTAAATATTACTGTATAACACTGTGAGACTCTATCGTTTATTGGATGCAGCACGCATAACGAAACAGTAATATTATTATTATATATTAATTGGTTTGACGCAATCTGAAGGAATCTTTGGACGTAGGCACTCACAAGTCAGTAAGGCATATTTGCAGTCTGAGATTCAAACCCGTGTCATCCAGTGCAGTGCTTCAACCAGAGACGTTGTCATTGAGCTATTCGGCTTCGTGACTGAACTCCTGTAGAATTGTGTTAGATACTTCCATTGAAAATCAGATTGGCGGGAATTAGTGTCATCCGTCTAGTCCTTTCTTCGGTGCAGACTAAATTCTATCAGTTAAGTTTGAAAAGTGGCAACTATGCTAGATGTGTTGCCGTCGCAAAGCACTCTACTGTGAATTAGTAATATTAGATGGTCTGAGGCAATCGTCAGGAGTCAAAAAGCACAAAACCTACCTAGATGGTGTCGAAGACTTCATGCCGATTACCTCCAACCATCCAATATCATTAAATCATTGTGCACCGTGATGGCGAGCTACCTAGAATAGTGGCCACATTGCGAACGTGACTGATAGAATTCAGTCTGCAAAGAAAACAAAGGAATAAACACATGATCCAGGTTAGTGTCCAATCAAAGTATTATTATCATTACTATTTATTGGATGACATTTCAAAATATAATTTATTTTTCATAATCACAACTGATAATGGCTATCAACAATAAATTGTGTTTTGTTAAGTTATCCATTAAGTGATAGTGTTTTTCGCTGTCTGATTTATCCAATAAACAAATCACAGGGCCCAGGTTTTACATGCACAACATGTTAAGGTCGAAAATTGATTTTCACGCTTATACAAGACAACAAGTACCAGCCAGCTAGTGTATACCCAAATGCTTGTACGCATTTGTTTCAACGCACATAAGGTTTAGAATTAAACCTACTGTTCTGGCTTATCATCTGTGTAAAATGTCTGATTTTGGTTAAACCATCAACACACATACATACATACACATACACATACACATAGAGGGACAAATGCACACATACCAGTTACTAGATTCACCAGCTAAATTTCCTAAAAATAATACAAGTGTTTTATGAAATTTAAACAGAACGACAACACACTGGATAGGTGGTATTCATTGTGCATTAAATCCTCCTCGTTAATACGTTCATTTAGAAATTTGTATCGAAACGACATTTTACTTGTTATGAGTTACTTAAAGAGTGGCTTTTACAGCTTCACAGTTACAATCGGCCAAAATCCTCTACAGTTCCATGTCGATTGTATCTAACGGAGAATATCTTGGAACAGGGACACATAGTAGTTACACTCCACCGGTTGAGTGAGATTCATTGACGAAAGTGGACGCCCTCCCTCTCCACCTTTGCATCCATGAACATAAACTAGCCAACAAAAGACACGATATCCACTTCCTCGCATATAACACTTCATACAGACAACCACGGGTATAAATTCGTTCGGGACAACGTTCAAATATTAGGCAGAGGAAATACCAAGAAAGTTGGAGAATTTCTAGAAGCCTGGCATTCCAGTGAATCATCTATTAACAGGCACACTGACATAGATAAAATGTGCTAATCGATAAGAAGGATATCTCATACACAAAGGGTCGAAATTCCAGTCAAGGAAACAATCACAATACCAACAGAAGGACGTAGACCAAAGGAGGTGAAGACAGGCAAAGCCAACCCGAGAGTCATGTTCAAGGTCACCAAGAAAGATGACTCATGAACTCGTAGAGAAATCTAAAAGCTCACTTCAAATTGAAGCATACACTGAAGATGCTGCCTAGTAAGGCAATGAAAGCTTCATAAGTAAGCTATCCAGCTCAGAGAATGCAACTACATCAAAATCATCCACCTGAGCTACAAATCGTCTTCTCCATTATATCAGTCGCTCTCTACTTATCATATGCATATATGGTAAACACTGTTAGACATAAACAAAAGGCATAAAAATTATCAGTATAGATGGTATCTCTCAGCATTAAGTTTAACTATGCAAATGGACTGTATTTTAAATGTTACAAACCATTCATAATGGTTAAGATTTTGTTTTGATAAATCACACAGTGTTGTATAGACCATTCTCATGCAATTCATGGATATGTAATGGTGACATAAAGATAAAAATTTCGATAAAAAGTGGTGATGTTAGGTAAACAATAATTAATGTTAATAAATATATATGCATATATATCTTTGAAGTGCAATTCAGGAAATTATGTAGAAAAGTGGTGAGATTCAAGATTAATCAGTTCGGAAGATTGAAATTGATACAGGGTGATTAAAGAATATTCTCGTTATAAGAACAGAATTTGAGCACTTCAATAGGTGTGAGTCAGTGGCATAGAGGTAGAATGTTCACCGACCACGAAGGTGGTTCGGGGTTTGATCCCCGGCCACCGACGCACTCCATTACCTTCGCTAAGCTAGTAATAAGACTCGTAAAGAGGGAAGGTTGAGCATGAGGCTAGCAACCTCATTCAGTAAAAATAATAAATACCACTTCTACCGAAACTTCAGGCCTCTAGTTTGAATCAGCCCTATGTTCCACTATGAATGTAAAGGAATAAAAGAAACTTTAGTAGGAGGGTTCTAATTCCTGAATTCAATCAAATTCACAATTTGAACAGTTTGAGGAGATGAAATTCAATCACAGTTAGTTTCCTTTGGAAACCGGAGTTATTCAAATCAATAGGATGTGTGATCTGCTTGATACTATAAGCGGTGATCCAGAAAAAAGCATAAATGCATGCTATTATACTACTGATGACTGACTGGGATGAGTGGTTGTAAATCAGAATAGACGCTCTGTTCATCTTCCCATTCACGTGTTATGACTGACAATACACTTGGTAGTTTGCGCTAGCTAACTTCCTACCTAGTCAGTCTGCGAGCCTACTGTTCTAATAGCTATTAGCAACAATAATGACAACAACGGCACGATACTGTACCACTGAGCCCGCAACACATGAAGACAAAATGACAGACTGTCGAGGTAGAGAGCTTGTACAGTCTCAAATCTACACCGAAAAGGGTTGACAGCAATTGTATATATATATATATATATATATATATATATATATATATATATATACTTTAAGTGTCCTTAAGAGACATTAGTTACATTGATAAGTTAAAACAATCAACGAAAGAAACAGTTCCAGGGTTACAAATGAGGGGTGGAGGAATACAAACAGCATTGTAGTGTAGAGATAAAAGTAGTATTTTAGAAGAATTAGGTCAATATAACACCGTGAACATAAGCTAGTTGTCAAAAGCCATGACATGTATTCCATCATATCAGTGTATAGTGATAACTATGCACACTAATTCGACTGGAAAGAATGTACCAATCCTACACAAAGGGAATGGCAAAAGCCTAGGTGAATTTCCAGATTCTGCAGACTGCACATGTATTAACATAGATAGGAAATACTAATCAATAAGATGGGAATGATATGGACACAATTTTCAGGTTACGAAAACCATTAATGTCAACAAAGCAGGAATAAAGGATGAGAAAATCCCCAGAAACAACCAGTCACGTTGCACATAACAAGAAAATTTTCAAAGCTCACTTCATTTTGAAGTCTGTGCTGAATACTTTGTTCAGAAAGACGATGAGTGCTCCTCAGTTATGCTATCCAGTTCAGAGAACACAATCACGCTGATTGATTTTTTTCTTGACTCCTTTAAGTTCCCAGTGGAACATAGGGCTTCGAACTAGAGGCTTCAAGTTTCAGTAGCAGTGGTGTTTTATTTTTAGGGAATGGGGTTGTTAGCCTCATGCCCAAGCACCCTTCTGTACGAGTCTGACTACTGGCTTAGCGAGTTAAAGGAGTGCATCAGTGGCCGGGGATCGAACCCCAAACCACATGCGAGGTCAGCGAGCATTCTACCGCTGTGCCACCGACGCAATGAATCACACACAGTGAATAAACTCAAGAGAATTTATTGAGTTTCAAAAGACGATTACTTGGTGATTTTAATTCTGTTTTTCATTTTCCCGTCGGCTGATTCAAATGAAGTGTTCGGCCTCTGTTGACAAGATCAAAATTGAGCCGAAATCAATTGATAATCGACACCCATAACACGAGACATCGTGGCTCCCGTCGCCCAGGTAGTCTAGTGGATAAGGCTTGTGCGTTCGAAACGATGGGTATTATTATTATTGTTCCCGTGGGTTCCTAGTGGAACATAGTGCTCCAACTACACGTCTCCACTTGCTTCTGTCTTCTGCTGTACTTTTCACTTGCATTCATGTTAGTCCATACTGTTTCAGCTCCTCTTCACATGATCTCCTCCATGTCACCCACCCTCGGACGTCTCACTCGCCGCTTCCTTTCCGGGTTCCACTCGAGCTATGGCCTGACGTGCGATGTCATCCAGCGGCCTCCTCAGCCAGTGAGTGTCCAATCCATCTCCACTTTCTCCTGCATATTTGTTGGGCGATTGGTTCTTGTTTTGTTTGTTCCCATAGTTTCTTGGTGGCGATTCTTTCCGGCCATCTAATCTTCAGTATAGAGTGAAGACAGTTGTTGATAAAGGTCTGTAACAGGCTGTTGGAAATATTCTTGGTGACCCGCCGCCAAGTTTCTGATCCATCCGTATAGAAGAACTGACTGACTTGACGTTTGTATTGAAAATTCGAATTTCGTTGTTGATGCTGAGTTGAGTGACGGAGATTTCCAGATTGATTTCAGGTTGATGAATGTGTTTCTCGCCTTCCCGATTCTCGACTTGACATCCTTGACCTTTCCTCCTATAGTTGAGACAATGCTCCCTAGATAAGTGAAAGAAGTAACCTCTTTCAAATCCCTCCCGTTGATGGTGATTGCTGCGCTGGATGTTGCTGCTGCTGTTGTTGTTGGTTGGTTATTTTCATAACCTCCGTCTTGTCTATGTTCACCTGGAGTCCTGTCTTTGCTACTTCTTCAACTAGTTTGTTGGTTTTCGCTTGTAAGTCTTCGATTTTGTGTGACATCAAACATAAATCATCCGCGAAATCCAGGTCTTCCAGGTTCTTCATGTCGGTACGATGGGTGCTGAGCTCAAATCCCAGTGGGGATACCATCACTTACTGGAAAATACAAGTACTTCCATCTGACAAGTCCCTAAGAGGACAAAATGCCCATCCTGAATTCCATTATTAGCCACCATCCACCTGATTACTTGATGTTTGTCTAATTATAGTAGAATATGTAATGTTCTGGACGGCTTTTAACGTTTTTAAGTATCTTAAAAATCCCCATTGAGTCATATGAAAAACAGAAGACGTTCAGCCGTACAGCTATGCGAGTAAATTCGCTGAAACGAGTATCTTCGCTGAACGTCTTCTCATTTTTAAATATTTAGAACTAAATAAAAATCCTTTATCACATTCATTTAAAAAATACTAACGTCCGGTAAATATGAATGATATCTGGAAGGTTAGATGGTTGAAATTCACTGATTACTTTCGGCATATATATGCAGTTTTCCGGCTTTCAGTAATCAATGAGGATTATTCGTCGTTTCAGTAGATTCAAATAGTACTGTCTATCGGCTTACATAAAACTAAAATGTTTACGTGCGTCGTCCATTAGACTGTAAGCAACATCCATTCACTAAAACTTACCACTACCATGCACACACACACACAAACAAACATACGGGCATGTTCTTCTCCCTTAATCTATTAATAGTCGTGAAGGCGTTAATGTAATGGATAGGATGAAAGTTTTCAAGGAAGTTTGTTGATGTCATTCATTGTAACACACATGGTATTTTTTATGCATAGTTTATGACGAATGATAAATACCTTGTAATATTCACATTCATTTGAAGTGTAATTACAAAAATTGATAATCTAACATGGTTTCTTAAGTTTAGTGAAATGCTTGTGTTGTAAATTTACGGGAAGGCCAATAACTTCAATAATCTGTGATATTGGCAAACATTGGTGCACTTCTGTTAAGTTAGAGAGTCTCAAGAAGATACCTGATTCTGACCCAAGATTATGAAATAGTGAAGCTGAAAATAGGAAATTAGGAATGTACCTCCATGCAAAGAAGGAACCTCGGAAACCTTACGGTGAATTCTTAATAATGCTGGCAGGAATAAAAGTGGCTGGTATTCAAACCCATAAACTCAATTAGAAACAAGCTTTGTTGGTTAAAGGAAAGATCCTGTGGAGCCTTTAAAACAAAACAGTTTAATTTATCTAATACCCTGCCTGCAATGATTGTCAGGTCAAATACATAGGTCAAAGTAGTGGAACAGGGGCAGTCAGTCAGACTAGTGGAGCATCACAAAAACCTAGCAAAATCTAGATTAGTTGACCCGAATAAGATAAGAAATCTAGAGAATAGTTCAGCTGGCTATAGCACTCACCACATGCAATTACACACAACCATACAATAGGATGGGATAAGATAACAGTTTTTATCAAATCAACTGAAAGAGAATACGCGTAATACGAATGATTCAACACTTGTCCCAGATACCTGCAAATTTAACTACTCCTACGACGACAAATAGGAGACGATAAAGAAAACTATAAAACCAACCTTAAAAACCAACTTTTGAAAATTAATCTGATGCTCGCTAGTGAATCGCTACAGGACGGAGTTTCCTGGAGTTCTAGTGAGAAGTCGTGAGGTCCATCCAGTCAAGTGTGAGGATGGATATCTCGCTGATGACACTGGCTAGTGATCACGCAAAATCCCACTGGGTTGGAAACCCAATGGGTGCATACTGCTGATGAGTTGCGAACTAGGAGGACTAAACAGCTGTCCGGTACTCCAGTGGTGGTTTCCCAATGATTCTCTAACTTATATGAATCCGTGGCCAAACTCGTAAGGACAAAACTATACAATGAGAGTTTCAAAGTTCTATGATTATAATTGATATGATCATGAACAATAAATAAATTGTGCTGGAGCATTGTTATCCAGTAAATAATACTGTTTCACTGACTGTGTGATATATCTAATAAACAGATCAATATGGAATCTAAAATGACCGAACTATTAATAGTGCTTATATAAAAACACTCTATCGTAGATCGCGTGTTATCCGTCAGATTGAAGAAAGGTCGCATTCGTAACGGTCGCCTGTGTGAATACTCATTACACCACTGTATCAGATCTTTAGAATAACTAATAGTGAAATTCTCATCGAACGCCAAAATTTCAACATCAACACAACATTTAGGAGTGAAAATACAATTGTTTATCTTGATTCCTAGCGTTGCAAGGGCTCGAAGTTTTGAACTGTCAGTAGCGATACTGTTGCGCTTACTGGATGGCGTTGCTAACCTCACGCCCAACTTCCCCTTTTCCCAGCCTAACTATCGGCAAGTAAACTGGGCAGTGGTTCAGAGTGCATTGTCCGGGAGTCGAATAGGAGGGACCTTCTGGTGGTGATGCTGAGCGTTCTGTAACACTGCACCACCAACTCAAATATAGCTTAATCATTTCGACTCAAATAAAAGGAAGTATAATTAAGCGTTCCAAACTTTTATTATCGAAAACCCGTTTTTAATTTGACATCACATATCAGCGCTTAGTATATCGATTAACTGTCTACGAATTCACTGTTGGCTTTCGGTTATTATTTGTTTTACCTTTCACATTTACTTGACAAACCGCCATACTCATAGACATAAATTCACCATTCAAGCGTTGGTTTGCAGGCGTTTGATTGGTTTCAGAATTTCATCATGAACTGACGTCAATTAAAGGATCATTGGAAAACCAGCCTTGGAATACTAGACAGCTGTTTCGTCTTAGTTTGGGACTCTTCGTCGGTACTCGCCCATTGAAGTTCGAACCCAGGACCTTCTGGTTACAAAGCGAGCTGGTAAACCATTATGCCACTGGGATCCGATTCAGTCGAATGGCCAGCCCATGAATTCTGATTTCTGCCAATTCATTATATAGTGGGAACACTAGCTAGTGGTTTTCCAATGGTCCTCTAACCGATGCCAGTTCATGATGAAATCCTGAAATGAAATTATCGTGTTTACAAATAAATTCTATAACTTAATTCCATAACACATACAAACACACATGAATTCAGCAAGTGAAAATTCAAAGGTGCCCACTGTTCTCAAAAAATCAGTCTTCCTAAGAGTAAAATTTATTGCTGATGTAAACAGTGTGATCTTATCACAACGTCTGAGAAGGGCCTTCAAAAGGACTTTCAACACAGCTGCGTTATTCTGTATATTCACTTGTTAGCTAGTACTTAGTTCAAGAAATAACGAGAAACTACCCCATTTCGTCTCTTCCATGTGTATTTACCAGTTTAACTGCTCTTGCGGAGCTGATTACATTAGGCGAACAGTCAGGTAAGTTCATCGTCGAATTTCTCAACCCTGGATCACAGTGCGGTTGGCGAACATTCTACCGCTGTGCCACCAACGTATATAGTTCACAGTAATTATCGTCAAATAAGATCATACGGAGTTATATATATATGTATATATATATATACATATATATATATATATATATATATATAGAAGACAAGGGCCAGGCAACAGATCGTTTATTGAGAAAATCAACAGATATTTATATATTTTTATGCACATTATTATTCATTATTATTAGCAAAGAAACAGCGTCTTCCGTTTGGTTGTTTTATCACTGAAAGTTCTTCTGTCATCTCTTTGTGTGGCCGTTTCTTTGATGGTCAAACCTTATATCTGCAAATCGTATCCTCCCACCCAAAGTTTGCTGTTATTGGTTATTGAGTTAGTCGTTGTGCTTGTTTTTTTTGTCATGACCAAAATATGTGACGCGAACAATGACGTAAATTGCTGGTTACCAATTTTGGCTAGCAGACAGCTCTCACCACACTAGAATACCTTTGACTGCTTGGTAGAGGTTTCTTACGGCTATCTATAGCAGTAGATATGTATTCTGATATCCCGCTCTTTTGTTGTTTCGTAGATAAGCAAGTTTTACATCAGATTGTATGAGCTGATGAATGTTAATTAAGACTTTCTTATGGATATCCATGTTTGGCTATTAAACAAGCGGAAATGAGAAAATCTCTTATGTACGGGAAATAATTGACGTAATGAAAAAAGTTTATGTTCACTAGATAGACCTAGACTAGGTTACTTCATCGATCTAATGTCTGCTTTATACTAAATAACTGAAACCACTTTCTATGGGATTAAAAAATCACAGGATTTCATGACGAGCTGACAGCGGCAAAAGAACCATTAGAAAACCACCACTGGAGCACTGGACAGCCAGCTGTTTCATCAGCCTATTTTGGGACTCTTCAGTAGCATGCACCCACCGCCAGAGTTAGAACCCAGGACCTTTCAGTCACAATGCCGCCGATATCGTAGACCAGTGAGCCGCTGGGACCCACTGCCGTGGCCCACTACTCCAAGGTTGTCGAATCGCTCTCCAGCCGATGTCAGCTCATTGTGAAATCCTATAATCAATGAAATCCTTGTAAACCGGCCTTTGATTATAAAATTACAAGTAACCAATCACCAGAAAAGCAGCATAATTTGTTACTCATTAATTATTATCCCCTTGGATTCTGAGTGAAGCATAGAGGGTCACCAACACATCTCAGTTTCACTCGGTTCTTTGCAGTCCTTTTTACCCGGCTCCATGACTGTCCACTCACTTTCATCTTCTTCTCATGGAATCTCTTCGACCCACAGCCAAGTCATCTTTTTCCCATTAGCATTTAATTTAAGGGACAGATGGTCTACTCAACGTGTCTCTACTTCATCTCTACTTGGTTGGTTTGTTGTCGCAGTGCTTTTTTGCTAAAACTTTCTGGACATCTGATCTTCATTGTCAAGCGAAGGTAGCTGTTGATAAAAGTCTGTATCCGGCTGCCGGAAATGCCTTCGGAGACACGCACACATATATTCATGAAGTTTCTGAACCATATGCAAACACTCACTGACTTGACTTTAGTGCTGAAAATCCCAATGGTATTACTGCTGTGCTGGATGCAGCTAATTCCCTGACTAATTTCAGGGCAATGAGGGTTTACTTTGTTTTAGGACATCCTCGTCTGTACCCCTTGTGGTTGAAACAGTACTGCCTAGTAAAGTAAAACAAAGTAACTGCCTTCAAATTTCAATAAGCATTTAGAAAAACAAGGGGCAATTTATTCACCGCAAAACTTAAAATTTCTCGGATTGGCTGGGAGAGTTGTTGACAGTACGAACTTTTTAAGAAAACGCGCTCGTGAACACTATCCAGCCTAGCTAGTGAAAGGAGAGCGAAAATGTGTGTATAGTTCAGTGACAGAACATCTGGTCAACTCAGGAAATTGAGCGCCTTTCGAAAAATCCTTCAAAGTAATATACAAAACTCGATCAAACCAATCAAAGGGAGTAAAATTAAGGCATCTGAGCATAGCCAAGGCACTAGCTATCCAAAAGCTCAAACCCACTCTTTTTATCTAAAAGTAATACATCCAACCCTTGTCCCTGCCATGGCCATCATAAACAGGTAATTCTTCTAATAGGGACTATCCCGTTACCTTTCTTATCCAAACTTCCTGTTTATTCATGTTATTTTTAAGCTCTTCTTAATCTCTATTTACAATACCATATTTTCATATCCGAACTTCCTGTCTATTTTGTCATTTTATCATTTCTGCATATTTAATCCCCAATTGTATAAACAATTATTCGTCACATTAGTTATGATCCCACTAGATTTTTTGTCCAACCATCCCGTCTATTTTGTTATTTCTACTTTTCTGACTCCTAGTGGGACAATATGTAAATCTTCTCAATAATTATGATGCTACTTTGTTTGATTTTTGCCTGTCTCTCCTGTTTATAATGGCATTTTAATTCCCAACTGTGATTTTATTATTTTGACCCCTAACCAGAAATTATTCTGGAACTTCCCCACCCATTTATTATAAATACACGAATGTACAGCCTGGTTGATGATTTCGTCGAAAAGAAAATTTTCTTCGCTGCAACCGTCTTTTTATTATTCCCTGTGATAAACTTTTGAAGAGGTTAAAAATGATGTGGAGTATCTTTTCATGGGACTCTGACTCTCAGAATCCTATCATAAAACAATATTTATATAGTCCTTAGTAATTTTGAAGACGCAAAACGTAGTCATGCATTTGCCAGTGTGGAGTAACATTTAGTTTTGGTTTGTCACATGCCTAAATATGTCTTCCTGAAGGAATAGTTATGTGTAAAAACAGGTATTACAGGCAGGTTAGAATATTCGCATGCGTCTTAGATTTCCCACCTATCCTTATGGGATGCAGATAACGTAACTTCATCTGAAACTGAGGTCACAAAGGCGAAGCAGTGGAACACAATGGAATGAATGTAGGGGTGTTTAAGGACAGCGGTGACGAAATTTTTCCTGATCTTGATCACACCTTCGACTTTCGACATATTCTGGGATATAGGCATAATTACCGGCGTCCAACAATTGACGCATTTGTTGATCTGAAGGGGGGTAGGGAATTTGATACAGTCGAATGAGAAGTACTATGGAAATATTTGGCTGTGACGGCGGTTCCAAGAAAGTACATTGCACTGGTCGCAGCACTCCAGTCGAATTCAGGATGCAATGTAAGAAGTTGTGGAGAATCGTCTTTTGAAGGAGTGAAAACAAGTGGCGTCTGTCTCAGAGATTGACTTGTTACTAGGTAGTAATCTCGTAGATTTAGAGTGTGCGGATGATATAGTCGTCCTAAATAAAGACGCTGATAAAATGCAGAGCAGCTTGAGCAACAGACATCAGATTGATATAAGAATAGAAGTTGTACACTGTGGTAGAGCATATTTCCATTGTGGATAAAATTTATTTTGATAAAGTCTCACAGTAATATTTACTGATGATGTTGAGAACACAATTTATTGCTCATCATCATATCAAGTTCAAATGTTTGCCATGCGATTTGCTCCTGTCATATGTAGAATAATGCTACAGAACTAAACTATATCGACTGCCAGTCGAAAGATGATGAGTGAAATGATAGAGCGTGTTGACTACTGTACTTGTTTGAGAAGTTACATAGGCTTCAAAAGGGACTGATTGCTAACGAAATCTAAGCAACTTACACTTTCTCTAGAATCCACGTGGTATCTGGTTATCGATCAAAGGACGTGTGCACTGCTCTGCGACTCTCTCTGTACTTCTTCATGACTTTGGAGTATGAAAACTGAAAGTGGAATATATGAAAAGGCCTCTTCTGTTTGAGTTCTATCTCATGCTTTGAGTGATATAATGTGATGAGTAATATTCAGCTAGGGCAGACAGTGTTAAGTAGGTAGGGGATGTCAATCGATGAGGTTGGGAAGGTGAATCGACTGACATGACTAAGATATATGTCGCGCATGCTAAACCATCGCCTTCCTCGACAGGCTATGATAGCCCACATAGCACTAAGTTGGAAAACAGGTGTGGTTAATTTAAAACTTGATGTCAGCCCATGAAGTCCTCGACAGTTGAGTTTAGCTAGCCCCTTAGAGACGTGTAGACTGCCTGGTTAGCTGGAGTCCTCAGGATGTTATAGACATTTGGATGGAGACTATTGGTAAGTGATTCAAAATCGTTCTCAGTGGCTTGGACACACTCATCCCTTGTGATTCTCCATATCCACTAAACCGTCATGCTTTTTTCGTGTTACTATTCTTTCTGCTTCGCATTCTTATTTTTTTTTTGCAACCTCCCTTGTTACCTCTTATATCTACCTTTGTGTGCAGAACCTTGAAGTGCTGCTCTTCTGTGCAGAGTGCCATGCTGAATCTCAGTGAGTGAATCATTTGAGATCTCTTTCATTCGGCTTCCTTTTCAATTTGTTGTTTGTTGCAGAGATGTGATGTATATACAAGCGAGTTCCCTGCCAAGGGCACATCAACTAATGGCAGAAATTAAATTTCTCTTAATTAAAATTTGAAAATCAAGTTAAAACCAATTACTGAGAGAGAGAGTTCAAAGATTTTTTAAAATTAGAATTCTGCAAAAAACATACTTATCGCAATTTTAAGTACTGGATGATTCAGCAGTTGAGTGGATTTGAAAGCCTTAAAATTTGATTTCTTTTTGGCAAATGTTTGAAAACATTTCGTTCATCTTTTCGTTCAAAGAATTTTTGTTTTTGAGAAAAAAGTAACATTGGAAAATTCTTATGGTATCATTGAGTCGTATTGCCCATTTTCTGGGCTTAGTGCAAGTTATTATTATCATTAATATTCGCTTGGGTTCCGAGCGGAACATACTTGCTGCTGCCCTGTTCATCTGGGTCCACGACTGACCTTAATCGCTCATCTCCTCCTCCTCCTCAGCCCACAGTCTCATCCATGTCACCCTCTCACCAGCGACCCACTCGCCGTTTCCCATTCAGATTCCACTCGAGCGATGGCCTGCATTGCACGCGATGTCATCCGACGGTTTCCTCAACGTCTAACCAGTCCATGTCTATTTAATCCTACATATTTGTTGGGCGATCGGCTCTTGGTTGGTTTGTTCCCAGTCAGTCAAATTTTGCTTCTTGCTAATTCTTTCTGGTCAGCTGGCTGGCCATTGGATCTTCATTATGGAGCCGACAAAGTTGGCAGCTGTTGATAAAATTCTGCAACCTTTTGTAGGACTGTAGCTCAATGGATCATAATTTCAAATGCGAAATTTAGTCATCCATTGGTTTACTGACGTTCACTTGCATGTATATATATATGTATACATATATATACATAAAGACCACTGAGCGGGAGTAGACTTGTGTTTTAGATGTTACCATCACTAAAACTGCTAAGTAAAATTTAATTTTGGAAATTCAGACAAAGTAACTGCCGGTAATTTGGGTTGAATTAAAACCCTTTGTTATTTAAGTATTTTTTAAACTATATATATACCCTGATAACAGCGTGCACTTAAAACACAGAACATATAATGACCTCACTTCCTATAATTTATTCTGTGTAAGACATTGCATAATGTGCCGACAGGAAGTAGTATGATACAGACTGTTCATTGGCAGAATGTCCTTTCAGTGAATTTCTAATTTTCAATTCCAGGATATATATATATATATATATGCCTGTTTAATCTGTGAAAAAATTCATTATTAGTATTGTTACACTCTAGAAAGGAAGATACATGACATTAAAAGTACTTTTAATTATTGTTAAAATGTCCAACATTGTGTATTCCTCATAATATACACCAGAGGGCATCGATTATAGTTTTCAGGGCGAAAATGCTTAGCATGCTAAATCGAACAGGCGAATTACGTAGTCACAAGTAAACATGAAGAAGTTATTCACTGGTGTCGGACGTCTCATAAAAGTCGAAGAATAGCAAACAAGATAATGTACATTGCTAGATTTTATTTATTATTATTATTGTCCGCTTGGATTCCGAGTGGAGTATAGGACTTCGACTTCACATATCCACTTTTTCCTATTCTCTGAAGTCCCCTTCACCATGTCCTCTGGTTTCCTCCTCACTACACGATCGCCTTCATGTCATCCTCGGACTCATGCCCAACTTATGATTTCCCATTCACCATCTACTGATGTGATGGCCTAGTACGCAATGTCACCCAATGGTTACCTCAGTGTGTATGCAAACCATTTCCGTGTTCATCTATATATTTGTTGAGCAATAAGTTCTTGATTGGTTATTTCCTGGTGTTTGTTGCCGGCCGGCCGTCGGATCTTCAGTAGGCAACAAGCGAAGCAAATGTTGGTAAATAGTCTGCAGCTGGTTTTTTTAAATGCTTTTCCTAAGGCAAGCGTCAAGTTTATGACGCATAGAGAAGTGACCAACTTAACATTGGGGATGAAGTTTTGTACAGTAATGTTTACTGATGACGTTTCGAGCACAATTTATTGCTCATAATCATATCATATATACCTTGATATGATTATCAGCAATAAATTGCGCTCGAAACGTCATCAGTAAACATTACTGTATAACACTGTGAGACTTTATCAAAACAAAATTTACCCATAATGGAATTACACTCTACCACAATGCACAAGTTTTATTCTTGTGTCAATGATACATTGGGGATGAAGATCTGAATACTGCTTATAATGCTGAGGATGGGTGCACAACATTTACTAACTGATTTTGCAGTGGTGAAGATCTTCTGTCTGGACTTTTCAAGCCTGGCTAGCTTTGACACCTTCATCCTTGGGGTGTGCCTGTAGTTGAAACGATGCTTCCTGGATAATTGAAGGAAGTGACATCCTTCGAATGTTTCCGTTGATAGTGCTTGTTGCTGTAGTCGTCGATTGGTTATTTCCGTCACCGCCATCTTCCAAAAGTTCACTTCGTGTCCTGGTTCGCTTGGATGGCAGCGAGACTAAAGGCAGTTAACATCATAGTGTACATTCTTCGCACTGTGTCGGGGGTCTGAGAACAAAGTTGTATTGCTGGTGAGAACAGAAAATCAGCAAGCCCTACACTCAAACAGGGAATATCAGGAAATATCGCACGTCCCAACTTAAGTTTCAGCGGTCCATAATCGACCACACACACACTCCCATCGTCATTTTGATTCACATTTAGTCTTAAGATAGCAGAAATTATAGCTAAGACCTTTAAAAAAATAGTTCTTACCATCAGGAATGATAAATAAACGTTGGTGGTAAGGACATTTAAGCCTGCAACTTACGCCTTGTTGCCTTTGATCGATACACTTTAAGCCATCTGGTATTAAATCCCCTAAAAGTGCATACTGTTGTAATCAATGTTCATTTTTGCTGTCTAATCAGTTAAGCGTGTACTTATACATTTCCCTATGTTAGTGTTTTACATAAGTCCGAGCCAACAGTGAACTGGTTCCTGGGGCGATGTTCTAAGCCCTAGTAGAAGTACAAACGCTTATCCATACAATATGAACTTCGACTGGACGCTAGTTAGCAACTAGTGTAGTGAATCCAGTGCTAGTCTTTTGTTTAGTGCAGACTGAATTCTATCAGTCAAGTTTGCAATATGGCCACGATTCTAGGTCGCTTGACATCCCAGTGCACTTTAAATTGTTGACATAAGATGGTTGGAGGCAATATCTAACATCAGTAAGCACTTCAATGTATGTAACTGAAGCTTTTTTGTAGAAAAATGCTGCTATACTGTTAACTCGTCATTAGTAGTGAAGCTATATACTACTGACTGACCCAAATGAGTAGTTTGATACCATCCAAATCAACCACTCAGAACGAAGTGATCTAAGCACTGGATGGCAGTTTCACTCGTTGTGACTTCAGCTCATTAGTGGTGTCTCAGGATTTCACTCAGCTCAGAGAGTGAAACAATTCAAACCATTGGAATTCTGACTGGCTGTCGATAATACCTTAAATCGAATTTGCAATTTGCAATTTTGTACATTTGGAGGCAGTAAAATTTCACCACCACAGTTTCCTTTGCAAACCGATCGCATATCCCGATTGTTTGTTCACTGCAAGGCAACTATAGAGAACAGAGAATCCTCTCAAGCAAGGTTCAACTGTCACAACCATTCAGATCGTTGACATTTCATATATTTTTGTAGCAAACCTATGTTCAGATTTCTTATGGAAGCTGTTATGTGACACAGGAAACCAGTTACAAAAGATTGATGCATTGGGAACAGCTAACAGTCTCACCCGTTTTCTAAAGGTTATTCCGTAGCACCATGAGTGTCAAATCCCAACTTTACAATTGCTCAAAGTATCGCCCTTCACCAAAGTAGATTGCGCCTGAATTCCAGCTCAAACTGTGCAAGTTACGGACACCGAAATATTTTGCAAATTTTCAACAACTGGTAACAGGTGACTCGCAAAATTTCAATTTTAAAATTAATGCTGCACAAAGTGAAAGATTACAGAAATGGAATGAAACGTCTGCATTCCAATTAATTCAGTCACACCTTCTACTTATATACATACATATATTTATATGGCACTTATCCAATCCTAAGTGTTTTCTGTTACTGCACTCCATGCAGCTTAGTTCATACTCAGAAATGTTGGTACAGTGTTGCATTTGTGTTTTCTTATTATAATAGTAGTATTATGAATTTTGTCCTGTATGCCTTGTCAGATGAATCCAGTTAACGCGTGTGCTCCAAACAGTTTTACATACCTGTCATCTTAAGAGTGTGTAATAAAGTTGAAATCGCTTATCTTGTGTGCGTTATTTTCTTGTGCAACTTTGCTTAATGCTTTCGAGTAATTTGATCAATTTTCTCAAACGGTACTCATTTTCTCTGCTGACAGTATAACAGCCATACCAACTCTTACTCCTACAATTCGTTAATTCTCGCATTCTGCCTATTATTCTCTATTGTTCCCCCTTAGTTTTTCCCGGGCTACTGAAGAAAGACTATAACATATTACGCAAGATGTTAAAGGTTGTCAGCAGGGTAAGCAACGTGTTAATATTCTGGTCGACAGGCACATGGACTCATGTGAAAAATGGGCCAAATCCATTTTATCTAACCCACACCACCCTGTTCATTCACAACTCTCCCCTTGTATTTCATCAGGCAGAACCAGAAGGCTATATAGAAAACTATATACTCACACTAGCAAGTACAAAAACTCAACCATACCCTACTTAGCCCGTGCTCTGTGTGATAAAGAAGCATTAGGCGTGACACCTATAATTCATTAAATAGTCAGTAGTACAACTGGATCTCGTCTTTCCAGCTCACATCATTTATAGGTACAACATTTTCTTTCTTTCTTTTCCTTTTCTCTCTCTCTCTTTTTTTTCCCGTTATATGCTGCTTTGTTTCTTTCTCTCGCTTACGCCAGTTAATAAGACAGCTCCCACTTTTCTAACACCTTCAAACACTGTTTCAGCTTTTCCTTTGATACCGGCATGCCAATGTGTTGTTGTAATAATGAACTGTGGTTTCCTCAATCTATGTAGAATTCTATTTATTGATAAAGTACTAACTGGATGCAATACTGTAGTAAAAATGCTGAGAATTCCATTCTGTATCACAAGTACTGTTTTGGAATAAAGCAAATTATTATTATTATTATTACCAATGTTAGAAATTCCCATTAAAAGAGGTGAGTAGAATAAATGGGTGATAAACCTTGTCAGTTGTGTGAATTTTATAATTTTTAAGCAATTGTATGTAAGCATATAATAATATGGAAGAATAAATGCGTTGCATTGCGTATTGTTCTTTATTATAATATTGCGTATTTAATACCTAATTCATTCAGATATCTAGTAAAAAACAAAAGATTGAGCTGCAAAGAATATCCTTCTCGACAATTTCCTCTTCTAGCTCTGCAATTATATAAACATTTGTTTATATACATAGAATATTCTAGAATAGTAGTCAATAAGAACATTAGTGTTTTTTAAATAATAATATCGATTTGTGAAGTAAGATCACAATGGAACTACAGTTCACTAAAGATGCTTAAATTATGATAATAATAAAGATATAGTAGCAAATAGAATATCAAATAAAATTAGGAAAATTCCACAAAAATTCAGGATCATTCAAATCTAGATGTCCAAGGTAAGGATAATGTCTGAACTAGCTTCTTTTTGTTACATAAATTAGGTTTCTTAATGTGGGTCTCAACTGTCTCAGCAATATGTAGTAGATGAACTGTTAAGGCGAAGTTAAGAATTGTTGGAATGCGGCAGATGATTTTGAAAGACATCTCGTTGACATCAATCTTGTGTTCTGTATCCGCGAGATGAGATGGAATAGCACGCCGAATGGATTTTGTTTGTTTCTTACTTAACCACTATGCAGGATGACGTTCAGAAATACGACGAGAAACACGGCTAATTGTACGGCTTATGTAAATAACTGGCCCCACAGGAGAAGTCAAATTGGTAGATACTCATAGAAGAGGCGAAATTAGGCAGTTTATCTTTCACTTTCGAACACAAAATAAGGTTAGTTTTGAAGATACAGCACAGTTTAGCTTCAGGGAATGCTCTTTTTACGGCATTCCTAAGGCGGTGTGTCAATATTTCAGTGATGTTATCCCTGAATTTGTAAGAATAAGGCCATTTTAGGAACTGTCGGTACCTTTGGCTGCCTTGATTTTTGATTCATATTCTCATCAATGAACTTTTCTGGTTAACCAGTTTCACTCAGCGCTTGGGTGTATGCATTCCAAGTGAACAGCGTTTACAACGAATGATGAGGCCACTTTCTTCTTAAATTATCTGAATAAGTTCTTAATTAGCTAGTGTATGTGGAGAAGATAAACGACTTGGAAATAGGTTCTCCCACTGAGGAAAAACACATCATATTTATAAATTCTTAACTACAGTAATAGTCCGCTAGGACAGACGACAATAAACTGTTCTGATAGGTTGGCAATCAGCCCAAGGTTAAATAGTCAGACAAAAAGTTGTCCAATGAGATTATTTCATGCCTTTAAAGTAAATTAGATGTGGATTTATGGAACAAACACTTCTACCTCTTCAGTCATTAGGGCGAGGATAAAGGCTATCGCGAGAGATTTTCACGCATAGTGTAACAAACTTCTAGGTGCGCAAAAAAGTTGGTAGAACCCCTTTAAAACGATCAACCTTAACATCAGACTTACTTACAGTGTTCCTCAAGGCCCATAATACAAGATCAACTACCTGGAGGAATTCAAGCAGCAACCAACCGCCTCTTTTCTACGTATACATGTATATTCAGACGAAAGCACGGTAATTTTGTTATGCGATTGTGTATATCCTCAGTTTTAGTTACTTCCCAGCAATCCGCAACCTTTCACATGAGTAGTGAAAACGTTTTCTAAGAGCAACGTAAGTGCAGCCTACTGACTCTAAGAATTGTTTTTGATCAAAAACAAATGCTTTACACTGATTACTCTATATCTTACTACTTCGTGCTTTATATAGAGAGTAAATATACACTTGCGGCAGGCTTCAAAGCGTAACTTTGAATCTATATACTGCTCACTGACGAAAACCTTCTTCACGGTTGAACTTCGAATAACTTTCTCTGCAAAACCAGTGAGTCACCATCAAAGTCAAGGATAAGCCACCGCTGTTGGCCTCATTAGTGTGCATCTATCAACTTATCTGCTAGTGTGAAGCTAGGTATGTCGGCTGTAATCAGCGTTTGCTATCCAAGCGTATCATTCAATACTTACCCACAGTCATAGTTTTATAAAGGAGAGAAAATTCCCCACTCTCTAACAGCAACTGTGTTCGCGAACACCTGATAGAATCTCGACACGCAAAGGAACTTCAGAGTTATCTACAGAATACGTGGGAATCTCGTTGCACTCTTTTAGCGGAACGAATCAAACCTCCCCAAACCGCAGAATTAATTAAAGTCCTGACCTCTACTCACAGCAGAAGTTTGTTTAGTTCTACATTTAGATCCAGGAAATTGAACTCATTATTATGTTCATATACCATGGTGAATTTAATCTTTGGATGGGTCTCATTTAGGCCATCATATAATGTCAGTGCATGATCCATGTCGCTGCAAACAACAAATGTGTCATCAACATATTGGCGATAGTAGGTTGTTCCATTGATAGCAGAACTCAGTTGTGTCTGTTCGAGGAAGCCCATGAAGATGTCAGCCAGAAAAGGTCCCAGGAGTGAACCCACCGCGACCCCATCAATTTGTCGGTAAAGTTGGTTGTTGTTGGTTGAAAGGACGGAAAGAAGGGGTTCTTTCCGGTTTTCTGAACATATTCCAAGAAACTCGTGCCTGAAAGGAAGCAAATATTCGCAGAGTTCAATTACCAGACATATTGTTGATACAAGACATCTCGTAGAGATTTCTAAGTCCTTCAAAATATTATATAGACAAAGGACAGCGAATGTACTACGATTTACGGAAGCGATAGCAATCAAACGATTCAAACCAGACTTATGCATACAGAAAGAGATTATGATTAACCTCTCACTCCCTTGGTAACTGAATTTTGATTTTGATTACATTAATTAGTCATCTAATTCAGTGATCTCAACTCACTGAACAAATCTTAATCTTATAAACTGTAACCACTTTTGTTTTTTGAGTTGCTATGTGAACCTACAAGCTAACAGTGTTTGTTTATTTTTTCTGTTTTCTGTCTTACCCCTCCCCACTCTTTTCTACTTTGAAAGTGTATAAAGTGATGATGAAAACTTAAACTAAAAATTGTAATGCCTTCATTTTGGATGCGTCAACTTTACAGTATTTCTTCTCTGCTATCATTTAAACATTAAAGTATGTTATTATCATTTATATAACCATTGTAATTTCAGGTAGTCTGCAGCTGATGAGAACCTGTGAAATAGAATGATGATATCATTTTATACTGCAAATATCGTCTTCCTTTCTTTATCGAAATTTATCAAGAGGACCAAATGTATGAATTTTCGTTTTTTTCATCTTAGTAGCATTATTTCCCTCCCCCAACCCCTAAAAAATCTCAACCCCTCAACTACCACTGCTGTTAACTTGACTTTCGTTCAATTCTATTTGAATTCTACTCAACTCCGTCAATTGTATTACGTCACTGAACTTATTTAGTTTTTAGTTCCTACGCGATTAACGCTTTATACATAACTTATACATACGTAACTTCTTATCTAAAAAACAATTCTGATGACATATACATATGCGATTGTACAGCTTGAAAATGATATCGCTGAAAGGAGTAACTCTCCACTAAACGCCTTTTATTTTATATTACCTTGAATCATCATGTATCTCCTCAAAATCATCAGCATAACTGCTCACTCTATGGATGTCTGTATGAACAGTACTTCTGACCCATCCGAGATTATATCTGTAGCGTCCATCGACAAAACCTAAACGATATACTTATCACTAAGAAAGAATAGAACTTAGGCACTATGGTAGAGTATGATTCCATTATGGAGAAAATTTTATTTTGGTAAAGTCTCACAGTATTATATAGTCATATTTACTGATGACGTTTGGAGCACAATTTATTACTGCTCATATTCATATCAAGGTGAATATGAGCAATTACCAGTGAGAATCCGTGATTAGGACGAATCAATTTCTATTTTAAATGTCTCAAAATAGAGTGGAAAGTCTATTCTGAATTCTTCAAAGATAGTCAATATACCAACAGAGACGGTTCAGTTTACTTATGTTAACCAGCAACCATATGTCGCTGCTATTGTCAACAGTAAATAAGAAGAAGCCACTTTTGATTGTAACTCGCAACTGGAAGCCTCTCCCGTCTAATAAACATGGGAAAGAGTAGCGTAGAATAGTATATCAAACACTCCCTCAGCAACAATAACAACAAATTCAAATATGCTCTGGTTTTGTCAATGATTATGAACATTGAACGTTTGTTCATTGACTTTGGTCGCCACTGGCGGGAAACTTGAAGGTGCGAGTGATTCGATCGCTTACAAGTTAGAAGAAGACGAATAAAAGTACAATACATTCCTTGTAAAAGCATTTGTTTATAGACTTAGTACAGAATATTGATTTTAACAATCGAAGAATAAAATTTCTTGTCATCCACTGTGTTTTGGAATTAAAGTCGATACATGTGCTTAGTGGCTGTCAATTTGGAGCGTCTTCGGAAATAATAGGATCTTAGGATTAAGTTCTTTGACAGGTTTTAATGCAAAATCATGAAGGATGAAAATTCAATCACACTTTATAAAGAAGTTTATCAACTTCGACAAAATAAAAACTTTTTCGGAATTTAGTCCTTGGTTCATGTTAACTAATCCAGAAGGTGAATAGTTGGTTCATTGGGTAGAATGGTAGTCAACCACTCATATGGCCAAGGATCGATTCCCTGCTGAATCAATTCTGAACATTGCCGTGCCGTTAGTAAACACATTAAGGACGGAAGGTTGGGTGTGAGGCTAGTAACCTCACCCCGCGGAAACAATACCACTGCTACTGAAGCTCGAGTCCCTATGTTCCCGTAGCAACACAGAGGAATGGAAAAATAACCAAAACGTAGTGTGTAAGAGCTAATGATATTGACGATGTCAAGAATTTTATAAGTTTTTCCGCAAAATCTGTGCCTGTGTGTGTTGAAAAGCAAACGAAATAATCACCTAACTTACTGATTTTCTCACGCCTTCAATACATCAGTTTAATACGTTTCATCACATGAGTAAGTGACTATCTGTTATGCAGATAGTATACTGATCAGCATATTGAAAAGGCTTCATTTATGATGAATAATCTGCAAGCAGATTAAAGTTGTGTGGTTGCATACAGAACAACAATATTTCTAACAATTGCAATAACACCATTATAGCTCACCGGGAATACAGACACATCCCGGTGACGAGTCCTTGACAAGACGAAATGCTCATCCACTGTCGGTCACCATCCACCAAAATACTTCAAAGTGTTATCATATTATTATTAGTAGTACTGCTTGTATTCTAGACATAGAAGAAATGAAAGCACTATGTTGAACAAAAAGAAACTCATTTTAAATGTTTAATTTGTGCATCTAAATTCCCTTCCAAATAACGAGGAAACGATTAAAAATCCTAATTCCATAGAAGTAATGAGTAAAACCAATACTGTTCCTACCACACACACACACATACATATCCACACATATCTCATGTGGAGCCAGGTATGTTGGCCGTACCCAGCTTTCGCTATCCAAACGGATCACCGAACACTTACCAGCATGGTTTTACAAAGGAGAAAAACGATGCCCTCGCATCTCTACCTTAGGACATCTGATAGATTCCGGACACCAAGCTACACCCCAAACAAACTTCACAGTCGTCTACAGAATACGAAGCAGTCTTCCTAAGAGTGTACGAGTCGAACTTCTTCAGACTCCAGAAGCAATAGTAATTCCCTTACTATGTCCTGAACTCTGCATACAGAAGAAGTTTTTTCAATCACTACATTTGCAATGGACATAATCTGTCTTAATACCTGACAGGTAAATTCTATTTCTTTCTGTCTATTCATTAGTATTATTTTGTCTTTACACCTTTACACTTTCAACTTTCCTGTTCTCTACCTCTACCCGATTTAATTTCTACACTTCATTACCACTGTTACTGACTTGACCAACGCTCAATTTATAGTCATTTACGTTACGTCATCCAATTTATTTGCTCAGCTTTAGTCCTTATTTAAATGGCATTATTCTCTACCCCATCTCTACTCAGTCTCTACTTGTAATTACCTCTGTTGCTATCCTGACCGAAGTTGAAACATTTTAGTCAATTATATTATGTCATCTAACCTACTAACTCAATCTTACTTTAGTTGCTGTCTAATTAACCTTGTTTCTATATTAGATCATCCTTGTATTACCTAATTAATTATCTAAACTTGACAAACCTCATGTACACACACACACAAATAATTATATATCAATGCGATTGTACAGCTATGTGAATGAATTCGCCGAAAAGAGTCTCTTCACAGAACGTCTTCTCTTTTTCATATGACTCAATGGGGATTTTTAAGCTATAACCTTAGATATCAAGAAATTTATATAAGTTGAAAGATGTCATCGATGGATCGCACCAAAGAAATAATCTAGGCGAGAACATAAAAGACGTGCATACTTTTCTTCTTATTGAATCTTATATACGATGGAAATTACCTCCAAATATGGTCAGCCAGGCTAAATAACCTACTCCCATCTGACTAAGTACTATCTGTCTGTTAAATAGTCAATAAATTCAAAATAATCATTGATCTTATCATCTAAAGATTTGGGAATAGGAAAAAAAGCATATATACTGTCATTCTTTGTTGGTATTTTGTGTTTTGAATTTCTGCCTTCCCCTAAATGCGTCATAGTTTAGACTTTGAAGTGGAACCGACTCCTAGGGAACATGAATACGCAATCCTAAATAGAATAAGACAAACTATTTTTTGTCTTGTGTTGAGCATGCTTTTGTTATTGCAACTTTAAAAAAATAGAAGTATAGTGCAACTACCATACACTATGGGTGAACAAATTTCTAGACACTAAACTCAATTAATCTCAACAGATACAGCTTCTCATTGGAACTCAGGATAAGCTTCCTGGAAATCTCTGAATTTGAAGTTATAATCTACAGCTCTTGGTTGAATAAAACTGATAAATCGAATGTAACCTTCATGGAACTTACTGGATTCAGACTTCCCTCTTGAGTTCTTTAGGCTTTATTTCGTTTGGCGTTTAACATTTTTCGTGTTTCACGATATAGCGCAACCGCTAGCCAATATCTTAGGCGACTATTTATCCTCACACCCAACCTGCTGCACCCTACTGGTAACGACTTCCCACTAGAACCCCAGGAAATTAACTATCTGAATAGGGCCAGTCGCCAGTGAGCATCTCATTGATATTCAAGTATTGGTTTGTAGGGATTTGGTTGATTGGTTGCAGGATTTCATCATGAGCTGACATTGGTTAGAGAACCACTGGAGAACCTGGGAGTACTGGACAGCTGTTTTGTCAAACTAGTATGGGACTCTTCAGCAGCACGCACCCACAGGGATTCGAACCCAGGACCTTCTGGTTACAAGGGCCATTGGATCAGGTCCCAGTGGCATAATGGTCTACGAGCTTGCCTTGTAACCAGAAGGTCCTGGGTTCGAATCCCAATGGGTGCGTATTGTTGAAGAGTCCCAAACTAGGAAGAAACAGCTGTTCAGTACTGCTAGTCTGGTTTTCCAATGGTTCTCTAGCCGATGTCAGCTCACGATAAAATCCTATAACCAATCAACCAAATCCCTATAAACCAATATTTTTCGTGTTTACTGGATCCTGTCCAACCACATATATTTCGAAATCGCCCTTCTCAATACAAAGTTTGGTACAAGCTGTATCTGACGTGCATTTCATTGATAATTTTTGAGATGAATAAGAAGCAGTAGTTCTTAGACAGTTTGAAGGCTGTCTATTAAATTAGTTATTAATGTTGAAGATCTGCAATTTAGCAATCAACAATAGTCCCAAATTCATCCATTTTCAGTATAGCTACACACCACTGTGCCTCATTTGTTATCTATCCAATAAATTTCTTGCCAAGTATCTAACCTATACTGAAGCAGTGACTGACTTAAAATTGGTGTTGAAAATCCGAATCTCGTTCTTTATGGCTGAGGTGGAGTGCAGTAGATTCCTACATTGATTTCAGAGTGGTGACGGTCTGCCGTGGCTTTCCGATTCTGGCTGGTTTCAACACGTCCATGCATGCCTCTGTCTGTGGTTGAAAACTCGACCGGTTTTCTACTTTTTTAGTTCTCTTGCCGCTCCTAAACCTGAGAAAAGAGGGAAGGTTGGGCGTGCGGTTCGCGATCCTACCCTGGAAAATCAATCCAGTTGCTACAGAAACTTCAAAATATGCAAAAAGTAGGTTTTTTAGAAACTTGAAAATACTTTATGCCACTAGGTGACTGCAGTAAATATCTTAAGTGATGAATGGACCCATTTCCCTTAAACACGTAACTCACATAACCTTATAATACACTTCTGTTTCACCAAATTCAAATTAATTTACTCTAATTTAAGAAGTATGAGACAGTTAACAGTCATCAGCAGGAGAAACCTGTAACGCAGAATATTTCAGTCATTAAGTGTTGCCATCTAAAGGCGAATCACTTACTTCCTCCTCTGGTTGCTAATCACCTCCAGTATAAGTCACTGAATGCACCGGATCGTAAACAAGGCGGAGTCTTTCATATGTTGATTTTTTTTCAGCAGAATCGCCAAAATGGAAGAACGACTATCACCTTAAATCTCACTGAATTCAACTGGTCTTTACTTGTCAGCACGCAGGCATTCATTCGCAAATGCAATGAAAATGAGGTTCCTTTTGTTTAATGTGCGCTAGTAAGTGAAAATCGAGGTAACACCAAAAATATTTTCATACATTCATTCCTACACTTTCTAGATTATTAAATTATATTTGTTTATTTACACGTTGTAAACATCACATGAAGTGGACAAAATGTGAACGAATTAAAGTTAAGCGCATGTGATGTAAATCCATGCATTATACACTGCTGAGATCATTCTTTATCTCTTGGTGTCACGTACTGTTTGCACATTGTTAATTCAAATTTGTTAAAATACTGATCTCTGAATGTTAAAATGTTGCTGGTTATGCACATCAATGGGCTTACACTTGCTACACTGTTTTCTGCGGTTAAGAACCCACCTGTCTGTCTGTCTATCTATTTTCGACATAGAACTTTGCACCGATGTGCGGCAGTTCAAGTCGCCACACTCCCTCCATGTAGCACACAAAGCAAGAGAAGAAAGTAGGAGAAATGCATAATATAGACAGTAAACAGAGGTGTGAGACAAAGGAATAGTAATAACGGAGAACAAAACAGTTTAATTGGAAATCATAAGTCACAAGGAGTGGATGCATCTGCGCTAGCCACTGAGAACGATTTTGAGCCATGTCACCAATTGTTTCCAACCATTGGTTTTTACCATCCCGAGGACCCCAACCAGGAAGTCTACACCTTCCTACGTGGCTTAGACTAACTGTTGTAGATTTCATTGACTGGTGCCATGTTTTGGTTTGACCGCCGCTAGCTCTTTTCCAGCCTGACCCTATATCAGCTAACATTACCCGTCGAGGAAGGCGATGACTAGGCATGTGTAACACATGTCCTAACCATCTCAGTCGATGTAATTTCACAGCCTCGTCAATTGATTTCCCCTCCTTACCTAGCACTCGACCAAAGCCTAACCTCAATATTGCTCACCTTATTATACCACTTCACACAGGAGATAGAACGCAGGCACCTATGATCAAAGACAGCTAGTCTTTTCATGTCTTCCACTCTCAATGGCCAGGTCTCACAGCCATAAAGGAGGACGGAACGGACCACCTAAATCTTATTAGTATAAAATGTCTGAATGGGTCTAGGTAATGGAGGAATAATTTTGATGAATTCATCTGTACAAACCAATAAATATTTATATATATGTGCATCCACAGAAATCCCCTCAAGTAGGACAATATTTTACCAAGTGTCAGACAAAACTTCGACATGCGTAGCAACGACTAAAACTTGAAAGTTGGTCGATAGAGATGCGAACTAGTAATTTTGGGTTACACATTCGCCTATTCGAATAATGCGTCAAATTTCTGTTTTCTCAATCAATTTCATTCTCATTGCACATGTTTGTGATTAATCTTATAATCAGGAGAATCTAAATATGAGCAAAACAGTAGTCAGAGTTTCTCTTGACACAAAGAAATCTTTATAATCACAGTGGGATATCTAGACAGTCTAAACAATATCAAGGCCAGAAGCCAGTGTAGAAAACGCCTTACTATTCAACCATTTTTCGACGGGCTAACAAGAAGCTGGAATGTAATAGTTTAGTGCAAAAGTTGTAGGTCTTAATTTATTAGGTTGCTCAGTGTCTCCTGTTTATTGGTGTTTCAATAAACTGTTGTAGGGCAGCCATTAAATCTTGACTCAGATAGTTTTTCAAATTAATTTACAAAAAGATTGCATAATTTAAATTACATATACAATAACAATAATTCAGGGTGCACTGTGATGACTGGCCACCTTGCCACACCACAAACTACTGTACAAAAAGTACGTTGACGATGCCTTTATAGTCCTTCGAATAAATTCACAATGGAATTAGAAAACGATTCGAAGATTCCATTTCTGCACGTGGAATTAAACAAGAAAAGATGATGAAACCCTGAAGAGCTCCATCCACAGAACGGCCAACTAACGCATGTCTAAATTTGGATACCTCTGAGCAGAAAATGAGCTTTCATCATCGCACTAACCCATCGCATTAGAAAAAGCTGCAGCAGGGGTTGCGTGGAAGAGGAGCTCCTATTCCTCGAAAATATCCTTGCTCAAAATGGTTACCCGACACGTTTTGTCGAAAAGAACATGAAACCTAAGCCAAAAAGAGAAGAATGCGATTCAGCGCCAAAGAAAACGCTGCATCTGAATCTGAATTTCAGGGGAGATTTGGCAGCCGATATCCTGAAGAGGAGAATATCCAGCTCTTTAAAGATCTTCCCTGCAGCAACACTAAGAGTGACATTCTCTAGCCGTCCAATACTTCGAAATAACGCTAAGGACAAACTCTCGTATATGACCAATTCAATGTGCATATACAAGTTCACCTGCTCGTGCGGAGCTAGGTACATAGGTCGTTGTATGTGCGTCCTTTCAAAACGTGTTAGAGAACACTACCCAGCATGGCTGCAAAGTGGAGGCACCGGTTCAATCAGAAGTGCCATTGTTGAACATCTGATCAACACTTCCCACAGTATCTCAACTGATTCATTCAAAGTCATTTACAAAGTTAACAAAAACCTACCAAAAGCAGTATGCTTCCGACTTCTCTGTACTGCAGAAGCCCTTGCAATATGCATCGAGAAGCCGGAGCTGTGTGTTCAAAAGAAATTAGTCCAATCTTTACAATTACCATGGTCCTAGTTCTGTATGTTCCCTTAGCTTCCGTTTTTTTCGCTTTCGTTCTCTTCTTTTGATCTTTTTTTCCGTTCGCTGTGAGTGTGATTCTTACTCCCTCTGTCTTCATCCGATTCAGTTAAAAAACAGTTATTTTAAGTTTGTTTCCATGCTTTTCCTGCTCACATTTATAATTCGTTTAAAATAACTATTTTACAATTATATATTAATCCTGTGCAATTTTTGTTTCAAAGGCTCTTGTAATCTATATTCAATTTTGTTTCCATGCTCATTTTACACACTTGTTATCCGTTCGAATCCTGTGTAAATTTGTTTCTAAGCCTCTCGTAAACCATATCTAGTTGTCACCTTTTATTCACCGTTGTAATTATGTAGAATCAAACAAGAATTGTCTCCATGTAAAATTATGTATTTAAATGCGATTCTACAGCTTTTGAAAATGAAATCGTCGAAAAGATATCTTTGCTGAACTTCGTGTTCTCTTCTTTCTAACACACTATAAACTTGGCCGATAGAATTCATTTGGTAGCAAACAAAGGACACTAATCACTTTCTAACTGATGCTCACTTAAAGTAACCACTACAGTTCTACAGGAGATCAGTCGTGAGCCCAAATAGCTCAGCGATAACGTCTCTGACTGAAGTACTGGGTGAGACGGGTTCGAATCTCAGAAGGGACATGAGTTCCTTCAAGATCGCAGATATGTCTTGATGACTCATGAATGCCAACAAGCACGAAACCTAGGACGAAGGCTTCCCTCTGATTGCCTCCAAATGTATGATAACAAGTATATATATATATACTGACAGTTATTACATAACCTAAATTTGAGAAAGTCATTCACGATTAGCCTTTGATTTATACATATCCTAAAAGAAAAGGTCAATATTGAATATCTACAGGGCACAAATATAATTGATTCAAACTAGATTAGAAATTCACCTCCAAAGTATGCCATGATTTATTCAGCATAATAATTATAAACTCCACACAGTTTGTCTACTTTTTATTGTCTTAAACAATCGTTCTGTTCGATACACAGGCAAACTCCCACCTCATTTTAGCTTAAACTGCATCTACCAGTTCACATATACCTACGTACCTATATACACTGAAATTAAGAACAGAGAGGAGCGTTGCTGTACGTATTTCTGAACACCTACTCAAGATACAAGTTAGATCACAAGCTAACATCAGTTGGGAGGGGGCACTGGTAGACCTGGAAGTACTGGACAGCTGTTTCCGCCTAGTTTGAGACACTTCGGTAGAACGCATCCACTGGGGTTTGAACCCAGGACCTGAGAACTTGAGACTTAAGGCCTCCCATGCATTAAACAGTGAGTACACATGCCATCTATTAGACACTGATCACACAAAGGACAGTTTGAAGGTATTCAAAATAACCAACAGGCAAAAGAAACACAGACAATTGCTTTTCACTGAGGCAATCTCCATTAAACGGTTAAAACCAAATCTGTGTATGCAGAGAGACACAGTGGTAGATTTGGTGATTAAATTAACAGAACAGGGTTATACAATTTCGATTATGTGATGCATTCTGCTATATCTCATGTTGACTATATTGATGATATTAGATAGTTGGAGGCAATCAGCAGGAATGCTAGTTGGCACTCAATCAGCAAGGCGTATCTGTAACCTTGAAGGAACTCATGTCCCTTCTGAGATTCGAACCCGCGTCACCCAGTGCTGCAGTCAGAGATGTTACCATTGAGCTATTCGGGCTCGCGATTGACCTCCTGTAGGTCTGTAGTGGGTATTTTCAATGTAGTGATGTCCGTATGCAGTGATATGAAGGACAGTAAACGACGGACATCAATTCGACTGGGAAAACGTTCAAATATTAGACAGAGGAAACACCAATAATGCTAGAGAATTTTTAGAAGCCTGGTATTCCAGTGAATCGTCAATCAATAGACACATCGAAACAGACAAAATTTACCAACCGATAAGAAGGAAATCTCACATACAAAGGGGCAAAGTTCAAGTCAAAGAAACGATCAGTTCCAATACAAGTAACCCAAAGGGTGTGAAAACACACAAAAACAACCAATCACGTTCATGGTCATCATAGGAGGTGACCAATAAACTCGTGGAGTAATCTAAAAGCTCACTTCAATCAATTGAAGTATGCGTTGAAGATGTTGCCAAGTAGGCGGCAATAAAAGCTTAGCAAATTAAGTATCCAGCTCAGAGAACACAACCATATCAAAAGGTGTACATAATTTCCCTTTATAGAGATATATCGAATTCCAAATAAACATTCCGTTGCCAAGTCTCTTGTCTTCAACCGTCATACTACTACTACGCATCTATCGTTCCTCCTGTATCCAAGTTTACCGTTAAGTGTTCCAGAAAAATCAGTATATCCCTGTAGAGTTTCGAATCAACCAGCAAATAGTCCATAGGCATTACACTGTACCTCACTACTCTACGGATGTTCATGCGTGCGCATGTACTTCAAATCGATACGCTAGAGATTAAGTGATTGCAATAGACTGAACGGAAATACGGTTCACTATTTCAACAAACTGTCAGTCAGAATGCTGGACTAACCACCCCTCTCAGTTTAGTCGGGCTGTTCCATATATACACTATCTCGTCTTAAAACTATGATGATGATGATAATAATCATAATACTGTTGGAAAGCGCAAGCAACAGAACAATCAGACAATATTTACGCATACAATTACAGACTGTTTCATTAAACAAAGAACAAGAGACTTACTATATAGGTGCATCATTGGCGCATAGGTGTGATTGTCAAAAACCTGAATGATTGATAGATGGAAATGTGGTGTGGTGAAATGAGTATTGTAAAAAGTAACCAGCATAGGTAACTTGTCATCTTGTGTTTACTTTGTCACAGCTATAAAACAATGTGAAACAAACTTTTATGTTCACTGAAGCATATTGGTTAAAGGTATATTTCGTATAGGGTGTAACAACAATAAGTATTACTAATGTTTACGGGCACAGTGAACGCCTTTCAAATGAATTTGAATTAACACATAGGATTTAAATAACTAAACACCTTATCAACTAGCAACGTATCTAGATAGAACTTATTTCGACAGCTAACAGCTAAAGAGGAGACAAATGAGCTGCAGCCTAGTGTACAGTACTTCAAAAAGGGTTTTTCAGCTACTTTACTGTCCTGCAGACTGGTGGTTACCTCAGAGAACTTCAATTTTAAAGTTTTTTGTACAGAAACTGTACTAAAGAATCATTCCCCAGACATTCGACTTTAATCTGTTTCTCCTAGCGTCAAACTACATTGTTTAATCCACTAAACTTGTACATTTCATCGGCAAAAATAGGCATCTTTAGCAGTATTGAAGACAGGATTGATTTCTGATTCAACAATTTCAACTGCAATACACCCTATTCACGGAGCATTTTTTTATTTTGGGGTTTCAATATTCTATCCGTCCAATGTCAATGACAACGCTAGACGGGGTCCAAAGGAAGTACTTTTGTGCACGCTATTTATTTATCACTTTACAATGCTAATTATCACTAGCAATGAGATACAGCGTACTCGTAAGTGCTCCCCGACAGTCCGAATGCGCGGTACTTGAATACAAGTTAAAAAGCAAAGCACTTTCTATGTAATAATCTACACATACTACAATAAAAATCATGGAAAGACCATTTTTGTGTACTTTATGTTGAAATCTGTTGCCTAGATATAAGTATCAAACAACAAATATTGCTACAAGCCATCCAAATAAATAAATAATTCAGTTAAAAAAGAATAGATTCCAGCCTCATAATTTTATGTCAGATAACGAAAAATCATGCATACAAGGGACTGTGTCGTTACAATTAGTGTCATTGTCAGGATGACCTATAACTCTACTCATTGTCACTTTCACGAAAATTTGAAAAATCCTCCGCTAGCCATGTCTTAGAAGAATGCTTATTCAATAAAAAAAAAAATAACCTGAGTAGCATAAGGAGAGAGAAGTTTTTGGAATTTTTTTCATTCCTTCACGTTCCCAGTGGAACATAGGGCTTCATTCTGGTGGCCTGAGGTTTCTGTAGTAGTGGTGTTTTATTTTTACAGGATGGGGTTGCTAGCCTCATGCCCAATCTTCCTTCTTTACCAGTCATATAACTGGCTTAGCGAGGTAAAGGAGTGCATCGGGCGGGGATCGAACCCCGGGCCACCTGCGTGATTGGCGAGCATTCTAACGCTGCGCCACCGACGCGAAGTCTTTGGATTGCGAGTACTTATCGGAACTGTTTACGGAACTAAAACAATAATTCATTTAGTTGAATGGATAGATTTTTACTTTGATACCATCTAATGTATTTGACGGTATTTTGAAAGGTTCAACATCAATTTGTTCATCAAGATGCGGCAATACACCACTTCAACAAATATAAACATCCTTATTTCCATCCGACACACCGACAGATAGTCATGTAGTCGATTCATTAAAAGAAAAATAATCTATGAATTTGCTGATCAATGTACTAGCCACTAATCTTTTTTTGCTCTCGTTTTTATCTTACTACCCTTTTCCAGTACAATCTCATTTGGTTAGCAAATATTAATTGATTTAATTTACCGGTAATACTTTTTTTATATCTACATTATACCTTATACTAAATATCGATTTATCAGCCAAGGCCATTTGTTGTTGTTAACCAATCACAGAGAAGGCAAAAAAGAAAGTAAAGGCTAAAGCATATTGAATTTTTAGAAGTTTGTTTTTCTCCTATCTATATTTTGCTATTTACAACGAAGCGAGAACGAGAATTTGATGGTAATAATAATAGTAATAACAATGATAATAACAATAATAATAGTAATAATAATAGTTTTAATAAACAGGGTGTAAAGAAAACTTGAAAAACACTTTAAATGTTTAAATGTTTCAAAGATGATCTGTCAGTCCTCACTTCCCCCCATTACTGAGTTCTTCTATGTGGTGAAAAAAAAGATCACTCATATGTGTAAGTTAATAAATAGAATGAATAAATGGTTAGTAAAGTTGAAGAACAGAAGAACACAAGGCAAAGTATATCTTAGGCTAAACCATTTTTGCAGAGGTCTATACTTTAGAAATGAAAAATAACAATGGGAGCATTCCAATGAAAGACTAATAGGTGGGTGCTTACTACTATAATAATGAAAAGGAGTAGTATTATTATTGCTGTTGTTTTAATGGAAGGCAGTTTAAAATGGTAACAATAACAATAAGAAAGGTTATTTAGCAAAGCCAACTTAAATTTCATAGGTAATTAGGTAAAGCAGACTGTAGTTGAGTCTGTGAAAGGTTACTGGAGATGTGCTTGTGTACTTTATTTATTTGTATGCATTCATATATGAAGGTATGTGTGTGTGTGTACGTGGAAACAATGTAAAGTATCATAAGGTGATTAAAAATTGAGACAATATTTAAAGTAGTGAGATTTCAACACTCCCCCATCATGTCTCGCAATCAATAAATTACAAATAATGCATCCAAGAACCATCTCCAGCTAAATCTGTAGCCTTTGCATAACACGTTACACAATAATTTTGGCCATGATTATTATCCCAGAACTGTTCACCAGTGTGCGTATCATAACGAATAGCAAACTGAGCCTTATCGCCTGGCACCATTGTATCCGGGAAAATTAGGCTAAATGAAAATCTATCCGTTACACCATCATATGAACCTTGAACATATGATGCAGTAGTATCGAAAAATGTGATCCAATTATTATAAGTAATACGAACTGTTACTCTTTTTTCATAACCAAGACTTTTCACTCGAATTGTACCAGTGAGTAAACACCGTTGCATGTCAATATGACAGTCTTCTAGGCAAACATTACTTGTTAACACTCGACGAATGAAATTCGAGGCTGTTCCCGGTTGAGCAAAACACAAACCGAATTGTTTTGCACCAATTTTTGCAATACATTCATCTGTATCTAACTGTAGATCGAATGTCGCCGAAGCTGGTATTTTCGGTGGGGCTTCGGAGTCGAAGACACGTCGTTCAGTGGCTAGATCCAGTCCTAAAGCATCAGCAAAGCGTACTGCTTTGGGTACAGGTACATCGGTTACAGTTCTACTCGATTTTAGTGAACTGCTACGTTTCGGTTTTACAGTTTCCGGTGTTTTATCTGTATCACTTGGCATGAAAAGTTGATTGCCCTCAAATGGAAGAAAAGTTGACAGTTCACTTGGATTATTTAACCGATTACTGTGTATAAGGTGGGCAGGACTACGTTCTCTACTTGGTCGTTGCAGAGAATTCGGCACTGGTGAGTGTCTAGTTATACTGGACTTCTGATTTCTCTCTTTATTATTATTACTATTATTGTTAGTATTATTATTGCTCAGCGTTTCTAATGAGGCAGAAGTTCTCCCTTTCTCTTCATTGAATACCTTCTGATTTGGAGCAGTATCTACCTCCAAAGGTGTATTATCAACGCATAAATTAGACATGGCCCAGGCTAGAGTTTGATCTGATTTACTTACATCCGGTAGATTTATATCAATATCCATAGTCTTATCAAAATATCCTGTTTGTAAACTATCTTCTTCTAGTGTACTTGGACTAAGTGGTGGAAAGGATTGATCCGATGCACTACAATGCCCTGGAGAGGCACTAGCATCGTCTGGCAAAGAAGAAGGTGTTATTTCAGAATTACATTTAGCCACATTAGTGTCAACTGTTTCAGACTCACACGGTGCTGACTTACCCCAGGCATACATTTTGCGTAGATCAACAGGTACGCTTATTTCACTGGAATCTGATAGATTACGTGGCAGCACAGAGTTTATTAATTCACTAACAAAACTGTCATGAGTTGCCTGATCAATTAGACCATTAACTGAATCACAATGGTATGAAGTTAATAGTGTAAAGGTGACAGGAGCAGAGGCTTCTGTATTGTCCAATTGTTCTGAATTTGAAAGAAACAGGTCGGAATAAGGATTCGCCTGAGAATCAGTAGTAGTAGTAGTAGTAGTAGTAGTACTAGTAGTATCAGTATTGATTGTTGTAGTTGTATGATTGTAATTTACAGCCTGATTTGTACTATAAAAATATCCGTTTTTCAAAAGAGATGATTCATCTTCAATTTTTTCCAGACAATCATCTGTTTTATTACTTTCCAAAGGATAATTTTCAGTGGAAAGTGGAATTTTTTGTGTTTCAGTTATTTGTAAACCTGATTCAATATCACAGTTTATTGTTAATGGTGAGTAGGATGTAGAAGTGTCGGCTTCGTGAGAAGTGTTCACTTCAGTCAATTGTATTGCATGTATATCATCACTGTTAGTATTTTCAGCATCATTAGCATTGTCATCGCTTAGATTAGTTTCATTTCGATTTGAATCATTTGTGCTAATTTCACTAGGATCGATTAGAACTGATGTAATTGGCCAAGTTGTATCATACGGTGATGTGAAGACAGGAATACTACATCCAAAAAGGCTTGTAATCGTTGACCATATAAACCATTTAATATACACCCACGTAGAAATATGAGGGCGTTGACCACTACTAGTTGATGATGCTTTAGTCTCTCTATCAACTTCTGAGTGTTCTGTTGTTGTTGATGTGGATCCTGATCCAGATCCAGATCCTCCAGTTTGATCAACAGTAGAATTTAAGCTGAGATTCAAATGGCTAGTATCAGACATTAGCTAACCAGCATTTTGTGAATATAACTTTTCCAAAAATAATTTCGCCTATTTTTATCTTGAATGGTAGCATAGTTTGTTTGTTTTGTTATTTTTGCAATACAAAGCGTAGTAACAGTGTGAGTGTTATTAGTATTTGTGCACAGAATTGTATTTAACTGTGTGGTATGATATCACTTCAAAAGCACATTGGTCAGTTGGAAAGTAACAGTGTGGGTTACTCTTAGCAAAGCTTTCTATAGCAATAGTGTTGATAATGATGATGATAATAATAATAATGATAATAATAAAACATTGAAGTCAGACCATGATGTGATATTATGAACTAATACGTTTTCTAAACACACAATCTATCTATCTAACTATCTATCCATCCACCTATCAAAATGAACCAATAAGATTTTGAGGTCAACAACCCGACGGACAGCCACATTCTATAGGAAATGCTGTGTTCTGATTGGCTGATAAATTGAGTGGGAGTGTTTTTTTGTATACGACTGGGAAAACAATAACAATATCAAAATCAATGGCGAATTTATCCTCTATTTCTTTCTTTTTTTTGCTTTTAAGAGAAAAGAAAGGCATAGATGCTTGTTGTTGTTTTTGAACAGGTAATGCCACTAATTAGGAACTGGATCAAGTAATTTTTTGTACGTTAGAAGTGCATTCACTCCGGAGGTGACTTCAGTGTGTATCCAGGGTTTGTAAGCCGGTGGAAGTCTAAAAAACCTATTTTAGTTTAACCCGACATAAAATATTAGTACGAAGCACTAGGCAGCGGTGATAAAGGCTATACATTATAACTTTGCTCACAACTGGTAATTCTATTCAATATGATACACTTGGTCTCTAACATACCTACCTAAGAGGTTGGAGTTTAATAACTCCAATAACTTCGCCGAGTGTGTTCAGGTAAAACTGAACCGGTTATCTATCATTTGTCTCCAATGAGAATAATCCACTTGGTAGAATCGCTGATAGTAGATACCTTTGTTATTTCTATTTTAAATTCAGCATATCAACTTTCACGGGTGGTTATTTTCCTCCAGACATCTTTCAATGAATTCAGATTTATTTTATCAATTCATCTAAAGAGAGAATTTTGTCAACCCTGCATCTAACACAAACTCGAAGACTAACAGGCGAAAACCAATAAGTTGGCTGAAGAAGCCCCAAAGATGCGAATTCAAGTGCACGTAGTTAAGACGGAGGTGATGAAAATAACCAACCATCAACAACAGCAGGCACTAATCACTATAAACGGGAAGCATTTAAAGACATCACGTCTTTCGCTTATCTAAAACTAGACGCATTATACTAGTTACTGACTAATGTTGAACCAAAGTACCCAGTACTCTCCTACAGGAGGTCGATCGCGAGCCCGAATAGCTCAATGGTAACGTCTCCAACTGCAGCACTCTGCTGGCTGACACGAGTTCGAATCTCAGAAGGGATATGAGTTCCTTCAAGGCTGCAGATGCGCTTTGCTGAAGAGCTCCAACTGGTACGAAACCTAGATCCAATGCTTCCTGCCGACTGCCTCCAGCCATCTAATACCAACAGTTCACAATGCGTCGTGATGGTGAGCCACGTAGAATGGTGGCCATATTGCATACTTTACTGACAGAATTCAGTCTGCACGAAATGTAGGACTAGACAAATTACACTAGTTACTAAGTATCATTTCAACTACAGTCACGCCCCATGGAAGAGGTTTTCAAAGCCAGACAGGATCGGAAAGCCAAGATAGGCCTTTATCATCCTGAAATCAGTTTGGAAATCTTCTTGCCTCAGCATGAAGAACAAGATTCGGATTTTCCAACACAAACATAAGGTCAGTTATCGCTTCTATATGGGTGAAAAACTTAGTGGATGTGTTATGAAAAGCATATCCAACCGCCACCTGCAGACTTTTATCAACATCTGCTTGGCTGGCTTAATTCTGAAGGTCAAACAGCCAGAACAAATTAGCTAAAAGAAACTCTGGATGGGAACAAACCAAACAAAAGCCGATTGCTCGGCAAATATGTAGGAGAAGATGCAGATGGACGGGGTATACTCTGAAGCGACTGCTGGGTGACATCGCCTGCCAGATAATCACTCGAGTTGAAGGTGAATGGGAAACAACAAGTTGGGCCTTGATCCGTTGGTGATATGAAGGAGATCATGTGAGAAGAGGATGTAAGCTTATGGTCATTCGTGAAGCCAGCTACAAAAAACTGCATAGAACACAGTGAAATGAGGATGTACTGCTGAAGCCCTATGTTCCACTCGGGACTCAAGGGGATAAAAATAATAATAGTAATATAAATAGTTACACGCCCAGATGTCGTCGAAGTATCTGCACAAGAAGCCGACATGTCAACCGAGCATTTCGGTCCAATCAATCGATGGGAATATCTAAAATTCAATTAAATAATTAATATGACCCATTGCACAAGAGGTGACCAGCTCTCGTGGCCCAAGTGGTCTAGTTGATAACGCTCTGGCGTTTGAAACTATGAGCACTGGGTTCGAGCCTCCGTGGGAACATCATCACTCACTGCGGAATGCAGGCACATCCAGGTGACGAGTCCTGAATAATGCGCGTTATCCTGGATTCCACTGCTAGTCACCATCCACCAATTAACTTCTAATTGCCACATCGTTTACGCAACTTAAAATAACAACATAATCAGTTAGAGAGTAAAATATCACCTCGCTATTTACTTTCGAAATAAATATCCCGCTCAGATGTACAGTTAGCTGATATCCTAAAAACAAAAGTTGATTAGATGAAGGAGTCAAGCTTGGTGATAGTTTGAAAAGTAGTCATTTTTTCGACTCCGCTTAATTTACTTCTTTAAAATATTATTCAGTTCAGATTCTATTTTTAGTAGTTCAGTTGTTGCTTATCGTGTTGGTTTTAACTATTGTCGAATAATTTTTGTATTTTACAGTATTATTATGTCAATATCACTTATTATACTTATCCTCATTGGATCGTCTCCGTCCGTCTTATACATTTTCAAAACTTCTTTGTTATACGTGCCGGTAATTTCTTATACTTTTCAGGGGAATATTTTTGGATATTGGTTGTTCCGTGACACTCTGAAATAATAATAAATTTATATTATTGGTGCTATTATCCTTCCCATGAATTCCGTTTGGAACGCTGGCCGTCACCTGAACACATCCACTCACCTCGGTTCAATAAGACCACCGCCAGCTGTGTATATGACTCTCCATAAGCTTCCATTTGATACTAATCACATGATCTTTTCCGTATAACAAGTGGAAGCCCAACAAGTCGTTACCCATTTGCGTTACACTCGAGGGTCTGGAGTGTGAAATATTCGATAATCAGTCCCCACGCAATCAATCTATCATTTCAAGTGGAGCATAGGGCTTCAAGCATGAGTTTTGAAACTTAAAAAACAGTAGTGTCGTTTTTGTGGGATAGAACTGCTAGCTTCACGCCCAGCTTTCCCCACCCACCCCCTTTTACAGAGTTTACTATTGGCTAAACAACGTATGGGAGTGGATCAACTGGGAACTGAAACACGGACTGTGTGTGAGTTCTACCGCTGAACAACAGACATATATTAAAGTGATGTAGGCATTCGTAACTTTGTATTAAAACAACAACAGCGAATTTCAAATGAGTGTTCATGCTTTTAATATTAGCGCAGGACCAGCCACTTTCACTAGAATTTATGACTATATTATTATATTTTTATTGTTTCCTTGCGTTCCGAGTGGAACATAAAGCTTCAACAACACGCCTCCACTTTGTTCTGTTTTCTGCCGTCCTCTTCACCTGGGTTCACGATTGACCAACCTCTCTAATCTCTTCCTCACACGATTTCCTCCATATCACCCTCACACTGACGATCCACTCGTTGCTTCCCATTTGGATTCCACTTGAGGGCCTGGCGTGTGATGTCATTCGCTGGTCTCCTCAATATATGCCTGATCCATCTCCACTTACTTCTACATAACTGTTCAGCGATCAGCTCTTTGTTGGGGAATTTATGACTGGCGATTTTTAATTCCTTTATGGATAAAATTTTATTTTGATCAAAATCACACAGTGTTACACAGTAATATGAACTGATGACGTTTCGAGCACAAATTATTACTGCTCATAATCATATCAAGGTACCACTCACACAACTTTCTTGCTTCATTTACATACACGAGTGGAACTGATTAGAGATTTGAATAAAATTCAATGTATGATAAAGTACATTCACAAATAATAATATCAGTGTTATCAAAAAAAAAATGCAATAAGATGGGAAATAAGACGAGTGGTTTTTTAGTCAAAATAAGTAACTTGTTCGAATGTTATAATGTGAACTGAAGTGAACACATTTTAACATTATTTATTATCCACCTCTGATTTGACTGGTGGTAATAATATCGTCCATATCTCTGGTATTTGCGTTGAGTTACTTCTATTGCGCATGTGTTGTGTTCCGTGTAGACTCGATGAACAAGGATTCAGTAATCAACCTCTCTCTCTCTCCACCTACATAGATTACTTCTTAGAATTTCGACTCTGTCCCACCCAACTTATTGTGAAGTTGTGCGTTGAAAGACACAGTACAACTGCTGAGTGCTTTTTTCTAAATTACTTATCTACAAGGGTGTGGTCAGTCATTCTAACCTCAGCGAAATTCTGATGTTCCGACAATCTGACTAGTCCCGACCTACTGGTTTGACCTATGTAGTTGACTTACAGTCATTGCAGTGTATTTTGTAAATTATATTATTTTGTCTAATTGGGTGGACCGATAGGGTCCTTTGGCCTACAGAGCTTGTTTGATCACGGACTGAATTCATTTGGAGAATGATTGAAGACCAGGGTGTACTGTAAAACTGTTGCGTCTTCGTTTGGAACTATTCATCAGCACACACCTATGACCTCACGAGGTACCAGAAAGCAAGATAAAACCACAGTCCAGAACTAATTGGACTTCAATAATTCTCTAAATAACATCAACACATAAGATTTGATAGTGTCGAAAATTCCCATATTATGAATTAAAAGTCAATCTGAACGAAGAATATTCTTTTCAATAATTTCTCTTCAGGTTCTTACAATTATAAAATATAATATTCGTTATCTCATTATGAACCTCCCAATGCAGTCTTACTATCTCCTGTTTAACACAGACCACTTTGTACTAGCCACTCACCTGACACCTTTTATAACCTTGAACTGACTTGTCAATTTTCCTACCCCCACTCTACAAATCTATTATGATTAATCACCATTGTCTCCCGTTTCACATTATTTTGTAATCGAATTCAGCCTAGCACGTTTGTCACACAAATACGACTATTTATTTTGACACCCCATAAATAATCTGTTACTCTACGTTAAAAATGTATCTGCCGCATAACTGGCCTTATTGTAACGACAACAAATATTATATTTTATAATTGTAAGAACCTGAAGAGAAATTATTGAAAAGAATATTCTTCGTTCAGATTGACTTTTAATCAACACATAATCCCACTTGAAACCAATCAGAGTCACCTTGAAACAACTGGGAGTATTTTCCTCTCAAAGGTCAGTCACTGTTTTGTTTTTGTTAACTGGTGACTGTTTTACAAATTACTTTTCATAAAAAATGAAAATTTATTATGCGTATTAGTGAAGTGAACGAAGAAAAGCTAAATTAAACGTTTACATTTGCCACAATGTAACTGAACTTATTGATTTAAAAAAAACAGTTCATCCGATATTAGTGCATAGTATATATGTATTAGTACAGTGTAGAAGGTGACCCAAATAAATTTTGTTTTTGAACAATCTATCTGTTGTACAAGAAAGAAAATCGATAGAACGGGTGGGTCGATGCATTTTCTTTCCTCCCTAATGATATAAAAAAGAAACTAACAAGCAAACAAACAAATGATTAGCCCTGTTAAAAGATCTCATGAGGTGAAAATACGCCTTATAGAACCAGTAGGAATACAAAAAAAGACAACTGTTGTGTGGTATTAAATAATAAAAGAAATTATTCTGATAACGAGGAGACAAGAGTACTCTGGACCACCGATAAGAAAACTTGATAAAATCTGCATTTCACGCGTGGATGAATAATGTTTAATGTCACACAAATTCAAAAAAGACTTGCAAGCGAAAACCAACAAGCTGACAGAAGGGGCAGCGAAAACACAGTGAACACAGAGAAGACGGAGGTGATGAAGATAACTAACCAACGAACCCCAACAACAACAACAACCAGCACCAATCACCATCTTCTCCTTCACTTATCCATCCAGGAAGCGTCGTTTCAACTAATGGCACGCCGAACGGATGAAGATGTCAAGGCCAGCTGCGATCGGAAAGGCCAGGTACGCCTTCATGAACCTGAAACCTGTTTGGAAATCTTCAGCACTGACTCAGCATAAGGGACAAGATTCGGATTTCCAACACAAATGCGAAGTCAGTTATTTCTTCTTTATGGATCAGAAACTTGGCTTGCGTGTAAAAAAGAGGCATACTTTGATCAACAGTTGCCTTCTCCGACTCCATATTGTAGATCAAATGGCCAACCAGCCAACCAGGAAGAGTTAGTAAGCAGGAACTCTGGCTGGGAAAAAACCAACCAAGAACCGATTGCTCAACAAATATGTAGGAGAAATTTGAGGTGGATCAAGCATACACTGAGGAGACCGTAGAATTACATCGCGCTCCAGAGCATCCCTAGAGGGGAACCTGAATAGGAAACAACCAGCGGGTCGTCTGTGCGAGAATGACATGGAGGAAGTCGTGTGAGGAGGTGATAATATATTATGGACAATCGTGATCCAAGCTGAAGACGACGACAGAAGATAGGGCTAAGTGGATATGTGTTGCTGAATCCTTATGTTCCACTCGGAACTCAAGGGAATGTTATTAACAATAATTCGATGAACAAAGGTTCAGCGATCAACCTCTCCCTTCACCTAAGTATATCGCTTATTGGAATTGAAGTTCTGTCCCACCTGATAGTGTGTCTTAGTGCAGGAATTGCGATGTCTGAGTTTTTCTTTAGGCTGATCATCATTGTGGCATCAATCGTTCTATACTTAACTGAATACATACGTTCTCATAACTTGACCGACCTCGGTCTACACGTTTGACCTGTGTGATCTGACTGGCAGTCATTGAATTTATAATAATAACAATTTGCTTTATTCCAATACAGTACTTATGATATACAGTGTGGAATTCTCAGCATTCGGTACTACACCGCATTTAATTAACTCGACAACAGCAAAAACAAAAAAAATAATAATTAATATTGCAGGATTGATGATGGCAGTTTTTCTGGTATTTTCAGTGACAATAAAGTCAAAAACATACAAAAAGTGTAAAATTATGATAATAACGTTAATAACTGAAATTTTAAGTTAATTTAAATATTTTTACCATATACTGCAAATAGCAGAGGATAAAACAGCCAACTGTTTTGCTAATATTACAGTAGGTCTTACGTTTCGCGCTTAACATTATCACGTGGGACACAAGCCAAATGTGGTATCGTTGAGTTTCTGTACTTGGTTGTACGAGCAGATATTCTTTTATAATGGCTGATAGTTCTACTTGATGAGATACAAGGAAGGGGAGAATTGAGAATAGAGAGGGTGTTTACAGTCGAACAATATAGATTTGGACCGTTTCTCACATGAGTTCAAGTGTCTATCGACTATAATAGTAACAAGCTGACTAAGTGGCACAATTACGCGCCCTACTGACAACCTTTTATACTCTGCGCACTATGATATATTCTTTTTTTGAGTAGCCCAGAGAAGACTGAGGAGAAGCAGAAAAGTATAATAGGTAAGATGAATGAGTCAACAAAACTGTAAAAGTAGAAGTCTAGTGACTCTAGATTGTCTTAACTTCCTAATGTAGGAGGTGGATAGACGGAACATTTTCTTAGAAATCGACAAGATATGGGATGGCCAAGGAAAGTCAGAGGATTGACCTATTCCAAGATATTTTATGACTGACTTAGTTTCTGTCTCAATAACTAATTCAATTGCTAAAAGCATCGTGTGAACAGACCAGTTCTTCTGGATCATATTTATGCCTGAAAGTGAAGTTAATTTTCTCACATTCAGAGGGATTCAAGGTAAGGCCGTTTAGCGTGGACCATTGGCTGATATCCTATTAAAAGCTGTTAAGTTTGGGACAGTCAAACTGATACGTGAGTGGCAACGAGAAGGTCAGATCATCACCAGCGTATTTCACGAAGTTTATTTCATCCGGAAGAGGAGAGTCGTATGAAGAGAGAAGAAAGAAAAGGACAGAGAACATCATCTCGAGGGTCTCCAGTCTCAGTAAGCAGGCGAGGCAGAAGAAGATTCAACTTTATATAAAATATACTGCATTCTGTTAGAGAAATAAGAATGTAAACAGTTAACAGCACAGACCTGGGTTCGTGTCATAGAAAGTTTATTTAACAAGAGACATTCGAGTACAGAGTCAAAAGCAGATGTGTAGTCAATAAAGGTACATCGGACATATTTGGCCCGTTTTTCTAAGCATGAAACAGTATCATGATATAAGATAACAGCCGCATCCAAAGTACTTCTGCCCTATGTATAAGCAAACTGTTTGGGTTTGTTAAAATTTGTCAAGGTTGAGTAAAAGTGATACCTCCATTAATTTCAAAAAAGTAGACTCAAATTTAAGATTATTACCAGAGCATGATTTGAGTACCGAGGTCATTTTAATGTCCTCTCCTGCTGAAGCTACAACTAGAGATTTGATGTGATTACCATCCAGTATTACTGATAAAAAACTGTTATACTGATACGTATAATGGATCCTCCTAGCCATGAAAGGCAATCCTGAAGCCTGTTATGAGTGATCGTCTAGTCTTGGTAGTAGGATTAAGGCGACCATGATAGTCACTTGACAAAATGATAGCGAAACGTTTTGTTGCGTAAGCTAGTTGGTTTAAGGGCAAAGCTTTCAATAGCCTTTTCTATAATATATCTAGCGCTAACTTTACAAGGAAGTAAGCGTTCAGGAATAATGTCTGAATGAAATAACCATCTATCAGAATGCACGTGAATGACACCTTCCACTATAATCTTTCAATAAGCAATGATAATTTTTAACTGATGTTTAACTGTTTACTTTTATTGTCCAGACTGCAAGCAGATGATGAGATACTGATGTAGTTAAACATGTGTATCTTCACGTATTACATCTGTTTTTATTGTACTCTTGAAGTCTTATCCAACGATATTTGTGCACGAAGCAGTAATCATTTCTTCTGGTAGATAAAGAATTAATTTGAAGATTCGGAGATGGCAGATACAGGTAGGCGGAAACTCAGTAAATAATAAATATTCTTACTGAACAGCAATTTTTCAAACAAGCCATTGTGAATTACTGAAATCTTCTCTGCTCAGATCATATATTGCACATGGCAATGTATATATAGTGTGCATATCAGATTACTTGAAGCCCAACTACTGGTGTTCCACAGCAACTACAGCTTATGGACCGCTTCGACTGGGAAGTTGAAGGAACCTCAAAGATAAGTTGTAATAAGAATTACTGAGAAGTCTGATGTTTGGATTAATGTGCTTTCGAAAGATATGTTGACATAGATCAGATTCACCAGTCAAAAAGGAGTAAATCACATGATCAAAAGGCTAAATTTCACGTCAATGGAAAGCTCAATACCAATACAGTTAAATGCAATGATAAGAAAACTTTTAGGGACAGTAATTCACAATCCTGGTCACTATGAAAGATGGTTATTTCATTCTCACAGTATACCGAGAACCCCACTTTCCTGCAAAATTCACTGTGAAGATGTTGTCAAGATGGGGTTGGAAGCTTTGTGTTTGAACTACTCAGATGAGGTAACACAGGAACAAGTACTTTTTTGGAATTTAGACTCATACAATTATTATTCACACGTCTGATGTTAATTTCAATGAGTGGATTGCAAACAACTTTTAGCAATTAAACTATACACTACCGATTGACTGAGACGAGTATTTCTATGTGTACCAGTCATATCAACCATCAATACTTGCTGGCCAGAACATCGAAGTGACCTAGACATATTGTGACCAAGTAATTCAGTTTCCAAAGGAAACTACAGGAAAATTTCACCTCTTGAACGGTCTACAGTGAAAACTGCTAACCAGTTTGCAAATTTGTCAGTTTGATTTATGTATAGTGTTGCTAGTTCGGTGAAGGAGTTAGCCGGAAATTGGATGGTTTGAACTGACTGGGCTCTCTGAAATGAATCAAACCGGCTACACCAGTGATGAGCCCAGACCAAAACGTGAGAAATTGCTGCCCAGTGTTTACATCACGTGGATCTGACTAGCCAGCATTATTGGTCGATGTGAGTGGTGTGCGAATACTCATCTCAATCATTCAGTAATATATGGTTTATGCAAATAGCTAAGCAATTTATATATGTCCGAACCAAGTTCACTTTTAACAGTTTGAAAAAATTTGGGCATTGGGTATATGATATTCATTATAATAAAGGTTTTCTTGTATTTTTTTTTTTTATTTACAGCTTGATTTCCACACCGTATTTTCAGTACAAGTGTGGAACTTTCAGCATGGATATCGGTTGCCCAAATTCAGGCATACCATAGATATCGGGTGTGCGCCGGCAGGGGATCGAACCCCGGACCGTGTGCATGGTCGGCGAGAGTCCTAACCACTGTGCCACCGACGCACACAATGAATGAATGAAAAACAAGACGATACTGTTGTTTTTATTGACGTTTCACTATTTAATGCTAATAGCTTTATCAAAGTATTATTAAACCAGAATTTACAAGATCTCAGCATATATATAACAAAAAGTTAACATCTCGAGAAATCAAAATCAGAGGAAATGAACACCGTAGAGCATCTGTTCAACCACAGAGAAATCCAAATGAACTAGAAAAGCATGAAAAATCATCAGCCACAGTCTGTCTACACGCTATAGAATCAGGCCACAATATTGAAACAATCCAGAAAAAGCATTTCAGAAATCACAAAGGACGTCTAATATCAGAAGCACTTCTTATCAAGTGGAATCAAAATTGTTTGAATAGGAATGATTGACTAAAACAGAATTTGACCTGGTTACAAAACCCCCTCCCCCATGAAATGACAAAATCAACACGGATCTGATAAGCAATTACATTATGTGAACATACGCTACTTTTATAATCTTATACAATTATTAAATGCAACAGTCTACACTTGGTTTTGTTATCTTTACCAATTGGCCAATTTGACAACGAAAAATGACCCCATACTGAGGAACGATGATCAAGTTAGTGAACTTTGTTTTGATACCATAGCAGATGTACTATTACCTTTGTTATTTGGTTTAGTGATCTTCATTGTTATTTCTGACTTTCAATATGTCCTTTTAACTTGACCTGAGTCTATTTTCTAACCTCTTAACTCTCTGTTATATTCAAGTATTGGTTTGGTAGGGATTTTGTTTAATTGCATGGAGGATTCCATCATGAGCTGACATCAGTTAGAGAACCATTGGAAAACCTGGGAGTACTGGACAGCTGTTTCGTCCTAGTTTGGGACTCTTCAGCAGTACGCGCCCACCGGGATTCGAACCCAGAACCTTCTGGTTACAAGGCGAGCTCTTAGACCATTGAGCCACTGGGACCCCATCCAATGGTCCAATTCACGACATAACGCGACCATTTCGCAATGTCTTCTTAGATGAGTTACTGCCTCATCTTTGTTACATATATGCTGAGATTTTGTAAATTCTGGTTTAATAAAAAATTCATCGTATCCAACCGAATCTTCCCAATAGACTTCGTATTCGTCTACTGCACACAGCTGAGGCGATAGGCATTCGAACTATTAAACCTAAACTATGTATTCAAAAAGAGTTCGTGCAGCCATTATCCCCTCCCCTTGGCCTATTAAGACATAACCAACTAATGATTTATACACCACCCCTTGTTTATATTTTCAACCCCTTTCTTATCATCCCTTAATCTTATCACATCTTCATTAAAAACGTGTTTCATTTCCTTCCTTTACAATCTAACATTACTTAATCTATTATGACTAATCACCACCATTGTCTCCCGTTTTACAATATTTTGTAATCGAATTCAGCCTATCACATTTGTCACACAATTACGACTATTTATTTTGACACCCCATAACTAATCTGTTATTCTACGTTAAAAATGAATCCGCCGCATAACTGGCTATTGTAACGACAACAAATATTATATTTTATAAATGTAAGAACCTGAAGAGGGGAAATTATTGAAAAGAATATTCTTCGTTCAAATTGACTTTTAATTACTGAATCGGTTCATTTGTTTTTTACTTCCACCTGAACAGTTGTTTCTTTAATCATACTGTTTTTTTCATTATTCGTGTTATCACAGATTGCCTCACTTTTTCATCCTTATTATCGATAAGACTATTATTATTATTAACATTATTATTAGGACTAATTGTACAATTTATATTCACCATCTTATTATCCTATAGACAAAACATCATGATTGGTTTATATTTGAATTTTTATTTGTAAACTTATGTATATTAGAGTTAAGCCTGATGAGATCTAATCGAAAACAAGATTGTTTGCTTAAATGAGTTGTTCTAATAATGCTTTGATGAGGCTATTAGCATTAAATAGCGAAACGTCAGTAAAAACAACAATATCGTTTTGTTTTTCATTCAAATACAAGAAAACCTTTATTATTATGAGCTAACCAATTTGCAGATTATAAATCTGAGTCTTGAGCATGTTTTTCATCCGACTAACGAGTAAAGTAGTGGCTGTCTATTCCTGAATTGTAATCAAAATCTATCAATTATATATATATATATATAAAATTGTTCATAGGACTACTTGATATCATTCTCTTGTCGGATTTGGAGCAAGACCTGATAGCTCGGAAGAACTAAAGCAGTTTCCAGACCGTTGGTAATTATTTGTAAGGCGTAACTGTAAGTTCAAGGAAACCCATTCTTAGTTTGAGATTCAAGAATGCTCTACTCGCTTCCGAAGTTTGAGACACCGTCTACATTCTGTTAAAAATGATGATCAATTTTCCGTGGGATTATACTAGTCATGCTGTAGGCTGACCACCATCAAAAGATCTGTTTATTGTCTGTGCACAGACAGCGTGATAATCACAAGTTTAATAACCTGACCTAATTTATATGTATGAATATTTCGTTTATTTGTTAAATTAAAAAAGCTGAACATTGTAGTAGAATGAGTGGAAACACAAGTTCCCCTACAACATTATCAATTGTAGTTTTACTTCTGGTCACATGGCTGTTCACATCAATATTGTATGCAAGAGAATATAAAATCAATGTTGAAACGACCGACAAATGAAAAGGGAGTGATTACTTTTCTTCAAAGTTGTTTTCACCACATTGGAGCTTCGACAAAATCCACTACAGCCGAGTAAAAAATAGATAAGTAATAAACTGGATAAGTACCCTGCTGAGGTTACTTCCAACTTCATAAATAGATTTAGATGCACCTGCAGCGGCAAGTACATTGGAAGGACAGAAAGAAGGGCTTCTATTCGGTTTTCAGAGAATATTCCAAGAAACTTGTGCTTAAAAGGAAGCAGATATTTACAAAGTGTAATTACCAGACACCCACCATGTGGATACGGGTCATTTTGTCAAGATTTCCAAATCCTTCGAAATATTAAACATACAAAGGACAGCCAATCTACTACGATTTGCTGAAGCAATTGCAATCAAACGTTTCACACTAAACTTATGCGCACAGAAAGAGAGTGTAGTCAATCTCTCACTCCCTTGGTAACCGTATTACTTTCATTACACTGATTAGTCATACACACTAGTGAGCTCAGCTCACTAAGCAAGTTTTCAATTTGATGAACTTTAACTTTTTTGAGTTGCCATGTTGACGTACAAGCTAACACTGTTTATTAGATTTTTCTGTTTTCTGTCTTCTATCACCCCCGTTTTTTCTTTCATAGTTTGATAGTATATAAATTGATGATAACTTAAACTAAAAATTGTAATACTTATATTTCGGATGCGCTCATCTGATAGTGTTTTCTCTATAACCTTTCAAACATTGAATTATGAAATGTCATTATTTATAACCACTATGATTTCAGGTAGTCTGCAGCTGATGAGAACCTGTGAAATAGAATGATGATATCATTTCATATGGCAAATCTGGTCTTTCTTTCTCTATCGAAATTTATCAAGTTAACCAAAAGTATGGGAAAACTACATCATCTTGTAATAGCAGAAGACCAGACACGGAAGCAATTGATCAAACCCCTATTTATATCTATACAGTTTACATTCTTTAAGCAATCCGTGAGCGTGTGATTTCATTTTACATTAAACGACATGAAATAGAATGTTCAAATACATGAATGGTATTCTGTGGCTAATGCAGTATTGAACTGTGGGAATATGTGAGAATAATATTCTGCTGGAACACAATTTGACTGGGTATTTTCCAATTGCTTAGACTCTTACGCGTCATTATTTATTTATTTTTGATTACAGCTTGATGCCACACCGTATTTTCAGTACAAGTATAGAATTTTCAGCATGGATATCGGTAGCCCAAATTTCGCAGGCCGACCATAGATATCGGGTGTGCGTCGGCAGGGGATCGAACCCCGGACCATGTGCATGGTCGGCGAGATTCCTAACCACTGTGCCACCGACGCACAACAGTTGGAGATAACAAAATAAACTGAATCAAGAGAAGATGAGTGTAATCAATTGAAGACTACATTTCAGTACCTGGATTTTGTTTTGTTTGCCTTTTAATTATTGAATATTCTGACTTCAAAATAAAAGACTTCCCGCGAAGAGTTACTCTTTTCAGCGATATCATTCCCATGATGTAGAATCGCATATGTTATATGGCAAATTCCATTAACAACAAAAAGAATATTTCCAGAGATGGGACATTAGAATTGTAAATTTTTCAGATAAGAAATTACGTAATGTAGTAAGTGTTAATCGGGTAGAAACTAAAATTAAATAAGTAAATTGTGTGACGTAAGACAACTGGCGGGAATGAGTAGAATTCAACCAAAAATTTATGAATGAGAGTCAAGTTAACAACAGTGGTAGTTGAGGGAGAAAGATTTGATAGGGGGTGTGGGAGGGAAATAATATTCAAGTATTGTTTTATAGGGATTCGATTGATTGGTTACATGATTTCATCATGCGCTAACATCGCTTAGACAACCACTAGAAAGCCTGAGAGTACTGGACAGCTGTAGATTCATTGTAGATTTGATAACAAAACAAACATTTTCTGCTGTACACAGAGTTCAGGATTTAATATGTGAATCGCCATCGCTTCTACGGTTTGAGGAAGTTTGATTCGTAGCACTCTTTTAGCGCAACAAGATTCCCACATATTCTATATATAACTCTGAAGTTCCTGTGTGTGTGTTTAGGTTAGTTTAGTGTCCAGATTCGATCAGGTGTTGCAAGATAAAGTTGTTGTTGGGGTTTGGGGATCTCTTTTCTTCTTTAAAAAATCACGACTAGGGGTAGGTGTTGAATGATACATTTGGATAGCAAACGCTGATTGCGGCCAAGATACCTAGCTTCAAACGAGCAGGTGAATCTATAGATGCACATTGATGGGGCCGCCAGTGGTAGCTTATCATTCACGTTCATGTTTTGATTTTGTAAAAGTAGAATTTTGGCAGCCCGAATAGCTCAGTGGTAACGTCTCTGACTGCAGCACTGGGTGACTCAGGTTCGAATCTCAGAAGGAACATGAGTTCCTTCAAGGTTGCAGGTACGCCTTGTTGACTCATGAGTGCCAACTAGCACGAAAACTAGGTCCAAGGCTTCCTGCTGATTGCCTCCAACTTTCTAATATCACAGTTTGTGTGCGTCGGTGGCGCAGCGGTTAGGACGCTCGCCGACCATGCACATGGTCCGGGGTTCGATCCCCGGCCGACGCACTCCTTTACCTCGCTTAGCCAGAAATAATGCTAGTGAAGAGGAAAGGCTGGGCATGAGGATAGCAACCCCATCCTGTAAAATAAACACTGCTACAGAAACTTCAAGGCCCTAGTTTGAAGACCTATGTTCCACTGGGGAACGTGAAGGAGAAAAAAGAATTTTGGCACTGTGGTAGAATATAATTCCATATTAGATGAGTTTATCTGATAAAACACACTATGAAACAGTAATAATAACTGTATTATGCTTCAAGCACAATTTATGGTTCATAATCGAATTGATGTAACCACATGGCTTTATTATTTACTTTATGTATTTTTTTTCTCTGCCCCATTTGTTATTTTTTGAGATTTTCCACATATACGATATAAGCGTTGCGTCATTTCGATTTCACATATTTCGTGTTGATATGATGAACGAAGATTTGGTGAGACAGACAGAGAGAGAGAGAAAGAAAGAATGACGAAACGCTCTTATAGGATATATGGGAAATTGCAATAACTGGAAAAAGAAGAGGAAAAGTATGCAAAGTAAGTTAAGAGTTTCATTTTATTCACTGATATGATTATTATTATATTATTATTGTTTCCTTTAATTCATAGAGGAATATAGGGCTTCAACCGTACGTCTCCATTGCGTTCGGTTCTCTGTCAACGTTTTTACCTGGCTCCTCGTCTGCCGCCCACATGCTTTCATCTCCTCTTCACATCACCGCCTCCTCCATGTCATCCTCACACCGACGACCAACTCGCCGCTTCCCATTGTGGTTACACTGGAGTTATGGCCTGTCGTGTGATGTCACTCACTTGATGGCTTTTTTCTCAGAGTATGACCAATCCACCTCCATTTCGTCCTACATATTTCTTGCACAGTCGCTTCCTGCTAGGTTGCTTCCCTCCCAGAGATCCCTCTCTGTTGCTGATCTTCTTTGGCCATCTGATCTTGAGTAGTGTTGAGCGAAGATAGCTATTGATATAGGTTTGTAGTTTTGTTTGAGGTGCTCTTTATGGCGCGCTAAGTTGTTGATCCGTATAGTACCATTGACTCCACATTGGAGTGTAAAATCCGGATCTTATTTTTTATGCTGAGTGATGTTGACCTCCAAGCAGACTTGAGAATAATGAAAGCTTGCCTTGCATTCCCTATCCTCGCTTTAATATCCTCATCAGTTCCCTCCACCTGTAGTTGAAACGATGCTTCCTAGGTAGGTAGGTCAGGGGAGTTGCTTCTTTCAGATTCCTTCCAGTTATGCTAATCGCTGCCTGCTGTTGTTGTCGTGGTTGTTGCTGTTGGCCAGGAATCTTCATCACCTCTCTTTCTCTATGTTCACCTGAAGTCCTATCTTTTTTGGATGCTTCTTCTGCCAACTTGTTGTTTTTCACTTGCATATCTTCCAGTTTGTGGGAATTCACACATATATAATCGGTTAAGTCCAGATCCTCCAAGTTTTTTGTGTGGGTCCGTTTTATGCCTGTATTCTCGTTGCCCACTGTCTGTCTCATTATCCAGTCTACCGCAATCAGGAAAATCATTGAAGATAGTAGGCAACCAGCGTGTCTTACTCCCGTTTTCACTTCGAAGGATTCTGTGAGTTTCCCGTTGTGGATTACTTGACACGCAGCATTGCTGTACAACCGTTGGATGAGACGTATAATTGTTGGCGGTACCCCGTAGTAACGAAGTAGTTGGCAAATCACCTCACGAACAACGCTGTCTGCTGTAAGCCTTTTTAAAGTCGATGAAGTTGAGTTAGAGAGCTGACTGTCATTCCAAGCTCTGCTCAATGATGATCCGTAGTGTAAAATGAAAAAAACATTTAGGTTTAATGGGTACAGGAGGTCACAGAGAGTGAATGCATCATCGCTATTGAGGACGATTCTAGCCAGTCATATCACCGTAGCGTTGCGATTTTATCAATACATGACTTGTTTCTCCTGAATCCAGCCTGTTCCGGTCAAATTATTTTATCCAGGGCGTGTCTGATTTTCTCCAGGACGATGCTGCTTAGTATTTTGCTTGGGATGGACAGGAGCATAATTCCGCGCCACTTCTTACACTGACTTAGGTCTCCTTCGTTTGGTAGTTTGAATAAGTATCCTTTCTTCCAACCCTCGGGCACCTTGCCCTCTTTCTACACCTTATCCAGTAGTGGTGTCATCAAGCCCACTGATGCCTCTGGGCTCATTTTCAACGGACTGTAGTTGAAACGTCATCCAGTTATTATTACTGTATCACTGTGTATTTTATCAAATAAAACTATCTAAAATGTTCTTATTTTTTTATTCCTTGTGACAGCAAGCATCACATTTTAGAACAAAACTGTCGCCAAATGCTTCAGGAATTTACTGATTCTTTAAATAACATTATTTACCGACGTAATCAAATTAGCCTGATTGAATTTCTTCAATTCGTACAGACCTTTAATGAGAACCATTCTCATTCAATTAAATATGACTCCTCTCCACCTATTGATATTGACTCATTTCACATAGCGTAGGTGTACAGGTTATCTGCGTTATCAATAGATGTTCGCCTCTGCATAAAAAACCTCCTGCTGATAATTTATTCCATTTCATCATTGATTTCGCCCTATAATCACGCTTTTTATTTTATTATGAGGAAAGCTGAGGATGGAATTATACCTTGCACTGGTGCAGTACGAAACACCAGGCGACTTTACCTCACCAAGTGAGCTATGAGAAATTCAATAACATTGTGAATTGAATCTGTCACTGATTAACAACAAATTCTACTTAGGATACCTTCTTGCAGTTTCAAGACAAGTTGGTAGAAGAAGCACTAGAAGTAACACGTCTTCACTATCAGCAAAGAGGAAACAGCTTGAGACCCTTGAATCCCGTGATGATCGTAGCTGACATTCAACTGAATTGCAATCCTATAGTACACTAACTACAAAATGCTCGCCACCCACGCCACAGGTGGTTTGGGGTTCGATCCCCGCCCACTGACGCAGTCCTTTACCTCACTATAAGCCAGTAATAAGACTGGTAAAGAGGGAAGGTTGGGCACGAGGCTAGCAACCCCATTCCTGTGCGTCGGTGGCACAGTGGTTAGGACTCCCGCCGACCATGCACATGGTCCGGAGTTCGATCCCCTGCCGGCGCACACCCGATATCTGTGGTCGGCCTGAATTCGGGCTACCGATATCCATGCTGAAAATTCCACACTTGTACTGAAAATACGGTGTGGAATCAAGCTGTAAATCAAAATAAAAAATCAAAATTCCGTAAAAGTAAATACCACTGCTACCGAAACTTCACAGCTGTAGCTTGAAGCTCTATGTTCCACTTGGAAGGTACAGGAATAAAAGAATAGTGAAGTTAAACTATCCTTACCAAAGTCAAGGTCGGTGAAAAGGCGACCTTGAAGGACCAGTCAGCTTTAGCGAACACTGCTAAAGATCATTTGAAAGTCAAATCCTGCCTGCATTTATGGTTTTGGTGAGGGTGAGTACAGTCAGTATTCCACTTATTCGGCTAGGTAATTTTTTCTGTAAATATACGCTCTCAGGCAGATTCATTGTTTTTACGGTTAAGGTTAAGATTAACATTCGGCGTATAGGTTAGCACTTCGGTTTAGGGTTAAGGACAGGACTAGATTTTCGGTTAGATTAGAGAACAGCGTCAGGAAAATAAATGGATCCGGAAGTACCATAATCCATAGTCACCTCACTGAATACATTTTCCAGACATGATATGATTTCAAAGTTAATTGGTGGATGGTGACTAGCAGTGGAATCCAGGACAACACGCATTTCGTCTTGTTGGAGACTCGTCACTGGATGTACCTGCACTCCGCAGTTAGTGATGATATTCCCACGGAGGCTTGAACCCAGTGTCCATAGTTTCAAACGCCAAAGCGTTATCCACTAGAACACTTGGGCCACGAGAGCTGGCCACCTCTTGTGCAACGGGTCATATTAATTATTTAATTAAATTTTAGATTTTCTCGTCGATTGATTGGACCGAAATACTTGGTGTCAGGTTGACATGTCGGCTTTTTGTGCAGATGCTTCGATGACGTCTGGGCATTTAATTAGACGTTAATTGGTAGATGGTGACTAGCATTGGTATGATTTCTCTATAGACTATCCTTGAAGTAACTCGGAGAAATTCTTACAGCACATAAGCGACAATTACCCAGTGTAGTATCATGTTTGCAATGATGTTTAGCATATTTTATAACGATTATACAACTTTCTCGCATCTGAATTCTGTTTGGTTATTCTGTGGTCGTCGAGGGTTCTTCGCCTATGATAGTTTAACTTCACCCAGTTAAGCTTACAACAATCAATAGCCATCCTGTCATCTGTCTAAGACCGACTGTAATTTATTAACTTATCAAGGTCAGATTACTGTTGAAGTATGTGATCAGAATGTTCACTCTTACCAATAAGAAGATTGGCATCAACAAAGAAGACAATTCTGATCAATTTGTATTGCCATCTGACAAAAGAAGTGAAGTTCTTTTTAGCTTCAATCCACTTTATGAAAGGTATTCAAGCGTCCTTTGGCCAGATCCGAACTACTGATATGTTATAAGATCAGAAGTTTTCACAATCTGATGGTTTTTAACAGTAAGTATTCTTATTTAAATTAAAATATCGTTTTGATTCTACTATTGTGATACCCCAATTTTTTAAAGAGGGTCATCAGTGATATTTAACACTTTAGATCATGAGTTTTTCCTCTGGACGACTTCGTTTGTGGCTTTACTGTTTTCCAAAGTTAACTCAGGTTTAGCTTAGGTAGTGGAGTACTGTCGATAAGTTATCGGTGATACTTTCAATGAAGAATACTTCAAATAGTGTGTCAACTTGAGAATTTAAAAATTTGCCAATCATTAGTTATTGGTTTGTAGAGATTTTTTTTGATTGTTTGGAGGATTTCGTCATGAGTTGACATCGGTTAGAGAACCACTGGAAAACATCAGAGTATTGGATAGCTGTTTCGTTCTAGTTTGGGACTCTTTATTAGTACTTAACCACCAGGGTTCGAACCCAGGACCTTCTGGTTACAAGGCGAGCTCACAGGTAATTAAGCCAGGCAGAAGTTATAACTCATGGGCTATTGGATGGGGTCCCGACGTCATATTCCAAAATCCTCTGTGAAGAGCATCAAAGAGCATTGAAAGTTCTCAAAAATAATGACAAGATTGTTATATTGCGACTCAGGAGTGGTGCTGATGGACAAAGATGACTGTATCGCAAAGATGGATTCTGTGTTAAATGACCCACTGAGGTTTGAAGTTGACGATTGCCAGAAAGATAATACTGATGCGGTTGAAAAACGTATCACAAACGTAGTGAGAGATCTTCTAAAGAAGAAACTGATTGACAACAATACGTACAATGAATTAGAACCCCGAAGGTCCCGTTTGCCGCACATGTATGGTCTTCCATGGACACACAAGAAAGAAGTCCCTCTGAGACCTATACTTTTGATGATCAACTCGCCCTAACATAAGGTTGCACGTTGGATCGCGGAGAAGTTGGAACCTATTCGTCAATAGCTGGCCGTGCAAACCATGTAAGACTCATTTCATTTCGCTGAAGGTGTGAACAACATGAACGTTTCAAATAAGTTCATGGCGTGATTTGATGCAACGTCCTTGTTCATACTGATTGCAATCAGTGAAACTATTGAGATTATTTGTCAGCAGTCTGAACTTCTCTCAATCCCATAGTCGGTATTTAAACGCCTACTACTAATTCATACCATGGATATGCAAGCAAGAAAAACAACAGTTTTTGCAGAATAAAATATTACCATTATTGTTTATTTCGCTGGCTTCTCATCAGCTCAGCTGCTTACAGGCCAAAGTCATTATTAAGCATATCTACAGAAACAACTTTGACACACTTGCACAGAGTTCATTTTTAAACACAAATCAATCAATCAATATATGCATACAATGCCAATAATAATAATAAACACTCTATCCCCAACAATAATGATCATACACAATGGAAACTTCCGACATTACGTAATCAGATGAAAGAGAGAGTGAAAATATCCAGTTACCAGGGCAAGGAAAGACTGATAACTGCTTCTTTCTGAACGCATAAATCGGGTTTCAGGCTCCTGATGGAGATTGCTTCGGCATACTTAAGGAGAATTGAGCTCTTTTCCCTATTGATAATTTTGAACGATGATGCAATTTCCACCTCATGGCCCGTGTCAAGAAGATACCTGGCAATGACACTGTTCAAAGCATTTGTTCCCCTTCGACATAGGCATTTTGGTACATGTTCACAAAATCGTAGATATGCCCTCCTTTTTGATCTTCTAAGGTAACTGTTCCCACAGATACATGTAAATGTTTATATACAGTTGGAGTTAACATGAGAAGGATATCTATTGATTTTCGATTACACCAAAGAGCAAGTTGTTCGACTGACGGGAATCAACTTAGCTGCAGGATATGCTTTGCCTAGTGACGTCCTCAATCTTCTGTTGACAATCGCTGTCATATTTCCACCTTTATAATCAAGTTGAACGTAGATTGGCTTTTTTCTCCACTGTGATTTGTTTGACATTTGAAACTTCAGATATTCCGTACCTGTTAATGAACCTTTGAGGGTGACCGTTGCTTTTCAACATCTTTTCGAGAAACATAAATTCTTCCTCTAATTTCTCTGTAGAGCATAATCTCCTAGCTCTATAGTACAGAGTCTTGACTAGTCCGCGTTTAAAGCTATTTAGACAAAACTATTAAAACGTAGGTATCGTCTTTTCATGTAAGCTTTCAGTAAACTGACTTCTGGAGACTACCATCTTCTCGATGTTGCATGGCAATATTAAGGAAGTGGAACTTTCCATCATTTTCATGTTCCACAGTAAATTCAATATTGGAATGTACGTCAATGAATAATGTGAGTAGGTGGGAAGCATGACTTTCATTTGTTGCGCACTACAAATGTGTCATCGACATATTGACAATAAGAAGTTGTTTCGTCAGTTGCATGTCTCAACTTTGTTCTTTCAGGGTTTGACCTGAATATATCTGCTTAGAGAGAACTAAGTGGACTACCCATAGCTACACCATCTGCAAAAGATGTTGTTCTTGCTCTATTCAAATTAGCCTAATGTTGTAACAAAATACGAAATCAGTTCACATTAGGAAAAACTCCCGTAAAAATCCTTTTTGCTAACTTGACGCATATGGTCAAAAGAAAAACTTAGGCAGCCCTTACTTTACTAATGCTTCAACTGAAACTGCATTCTAAAACTATTTCGGTGCTATAACTGTCTTATACAGAGAGAGTGCTTATGTGTGTATGTGTGTCTGCGTCAATTTAATTAATAACTCACGTTTTCGCTGACGTAATTTCAGCTTTTTTCAATTTGTTACTTTGATCGCTTTGATCACTTTTTTTCAGAACTTCTCCTCTTGTCACGCATAAAATTTTTTTGGGGAAAAATACGCATCAGTTTTAACTAACACCTCGTGAATTTTTAGTTACTTTCAGCCTTTTAATTTATTTGTTTCCTGTTTACCAGCAACTTTTGTCTCAAATTCAACGATTATGAATTAATTGGCTTATTTCTTTTTCCTAATGGCATATTTAACATTGGGCTGATTAAAGGTAACTGGAAGCCACTAGGTAAGACAAGTTCTATGGAAGCTTTTTTTCTGAGTTCGCCTAAATGTCAAACTTCCTTCTATAACCGTCCTTGTAAGGGTCAGTTCTTCTTTCCTGTCAGTATGCTTTGCGTAATTAACTTATGGATTAAAGACATCTTTGATGTGGTTGTGTTCTCTGAGCTGGATAGTTAATTTGCGAAGCTTTCATCGCCCTACCACTAGGCAACATCTTCAGCGCATACATCAATTTGAAGTGAGCTTTTAGATTTCTCCACGAGTTTATTAATCATCTCTCCCGGTGACCTTGGACGTGATTGGTTGTTTTTGTGTGTTTTAACACCTTCTAGCTACAAATCTTCTTCATCATATCTAAAGACATCTTTGCTTATCCCAAGCCCAAGAGAAGAGGGAGGGTTTGGCGTGGAGCTAGTGACCCTACCCCACGAAACTAATCAAGCTGCTACAGAAACTTCAACTCACAAGAAAAATAATTTAAAAAATATAAAAAAACGTAAAAAGAACAATCTTATTCTTCACTGGAATCGTAGAGACGAAATGACAGAAATGGTTAGTGAAAGCCTTCGGGAATCCAGTCAACCAGGCAATATATCTACTTTCGATAAAAGCAAGGGTTAGAATGGGGACGTGGAATGTACGTACAATGTACGAAGCTGGGAAAACTACTGAAGTAGTCAAAAGAAAGAGAAGATATGGCATAGAAGCGCTCAAAATTTGCGAGAACATATGGGAGCCCTATATTCTATTCGGAACCCAAGGGAAAAATGGCAAAAAATAATAAGCGATAAAAATATTTATACGGTATAAAAAAGACATTTGCAGTAGAGAAGACTTTCTTCGCAACGAAGTCATCAACTATACTGGACATTCGTGTTTATTTATAGGAAATCAGTGAGAAAATTCCAGAACTATTTTCTTTCAAGAGTCAAATTAATAAATTTGAACAAAGAAAGAAGAAACTTTGCCGCAGAATAATCTGGATCCATTTTATTTCGCCGGTTCTCATCAGCTGCGTACAACCTGTATTCTTTAATAAAATAAAAAAGTGTACAATTTTAACAAACTTTTGTCTATTAGCAAGCATATTGTCAGAGCGTCATAGTGAAATAAGGCGTTGCGATTTACAGGGTGTCTAAAGTGTTACGACATATATTCATATATATCTTGTTAGAGGGAAGTTTCTTCAAAAAAATTAATTAACAGTTGCGTTTTAGGGGTGGTAACAAAAGAAAATTAGTAATAGTTACGTAACTAGATAAGAGAAGATCAAAATTTTGGTGCACATGAGGTCGGATGAGAAGTTGATGATGTAATACAGTCAGCAGAACTCAGAAGATCAAGAAAAATTATCTCTTAAGACAGTCAAGCGAAAAATAAAGGGGGAGGAGTGAAAAGATAAGTTAACAAAATTAGAAAACAAAGAGTTACTAAGATGTGAGTCACCAGGGTAATTGAAGTCCAACAACAGATTCTTTTTGAACACATAAGTCAGGCTTCAATCGTCTTATTGCTATAGCTTCAACGAACCTGAGAAAACTTGAGGTACTTTTCTGTGAATTATTTGAATGATTCCAGTACATCTACTCGGTGTCCTGTGTCAATCAGGTGTTTGGCGATTGAAGAGCTTAAACAATTTGTTCCCTTTGACCGGAGGCTCCTTGGTACATGTTCGGAAAATCTGCCGTAGCCCTTCCTCTCTGTGCTTCCAATGTAACTGCTCTCGCAGATACATGTGAACTGGTATACACAGTTGGAGGTAACATGTGAGGGGTACTTGTCAGTCTGTGACTGCACCAGTGAGGAGGTTGTTCGGGGTAGAGAGATACTTTGTTCAGATCTATAAAGGGGAATCATTGTATCAGTTTAATAAAATCGCAAATAGGGACCAAAATGTGACAGTAAATAGGAAGGTCGGATAAAAGCAGCAGGATCATAATTGCTGGGAGAATTGACTTTTTATGCAAATAGGGAATAAAAGTTTTGTAGTAATAAAAACAGACAGGATGTTCAGACTAAAAAACGTTGTTGTGCGGGTAAGGATTGAAAAACATGAAAATAACATAAATGAACAGGACGATTGGATAAAAAAGGCAATAGGATAGCAATTATTGCGAGAACTGGCTTCTTATTATGGCTATGGTAAAGACAAAGGTTGCATGTATTTCCTTTGGATACATAGCGTGAGCTTGAAATTTCGGATCTCAACTGCCTCGGCTATGCTCAGATGTCTTCATCTCACCTCCTTTGAGAAGTTTGAACGGATCCTGTATACGACTTCTAAGGACTTTCTAAATGAAGCTGGTTGTCCTGAGTTCACCAGATGTCCTGTTACTGAACTATATACGCACTTGTGTTCCGCCTTTGCTAGCCAGTTTGAAAAGTGTTCCTGAGAGCGTTTTACGAGAAGATGAATGGCACGGTCAATGTATTCTGTTCTATATGAGCAGGTGGGATGGAATTTGCGTGTTGAAGTGGCCCAATGCGACAGCTGGTCTGTCACGTACTAGTTGAATAGTTACTCGTAATTTGGTAACGAAGTGTATTTTACCGAGAGATTTCGAAAGCTGTTTGTGCTGCAGTGTCACTTTTGAATTTAAGATTTAGAATCTTTTTCGGGGTGACTCTGACTTATCCATAAGCATTAAAATTAGGCTGATTTAGGGAGGCGATAGGGTGGAAGGTACTTGTACTAATAATCGTAATATGAGCTAGGGTTTCAGTTTGTCCACCCAATCATCTTCGTCTCAGAGTAATGCAAACACATGCTATTGTCGTACACAGTTTACTCTCTTGCTTTTGCTGACTAGAATCTAGCTAGTAGGATTTCCCTGCAAATGAATTTGTTACCCGCGTTCTTCAATACATCTTATGATTAGAAACACTCCAAATATTTTTAACGACCACCATATTCTGTTAATTACAAATTTTCTGCACACTGCCAAACTCATGTACAGTTTAGCACTGAAGGCATAAATAACAGACAGTTTTAATGCCGCGTATCTCCCTGCCATTTTGTTCACTGCTGTCATTTTCAGCTGGTTCATTGATTGTCCATAGGCTTTCATCTCGGCCAGTCTTGCACGATCTCGACACTGTCCCTCTATGGTGCTCCGCTAATTATTCCTCTCATTCAGTTTTCATTCAACTAGTTTTGATGTAGTTCTGTTTTCTGAGCTCGATGGTTGTTTATTTGCGAAGATTTCATTGCCCCACTAGGCAAAATCTTCAGCGTATACTTCAATTGATTGAAGTGAGATTTTAGATTTTTCACGAGTTTATTAGTCATCTCTTCTGGTGACTTTGAACGTCATGACTGGTTGTTTTTGTGTGTTTTGGTATTGGATTGTTTCCTTAACCTGAAGTTTGGCCTTTTGTGCGTGTGAGAGAGATTTTCTTCGTATCGACTGGTGAAATTTTCTATGTCAATGTGTCTATTGGTTGACGATACACTGGGATCCTGACATTGGAAACCTAGTATTATCTAACAGATAATAGGATAGCGGTATTAGGAAAACAAGGCGAAAGAGAAGTGTAGAGAAACAATGGATAGATGCCTATTCAAACAAAATGTATGCAAACGGTGTGCATTACTTTCTACACTTTACAGCAGTACACACAAATACAAAGTTCCAGAACGAGACTATCATTTATCTTGATTCGGGAATAAGTATGAACATGTATGTTTGCACATGTTATCAAGTAGCACCACTGGTCAAACTTATCCAAGGGAGTTAAATTTGTCCATGAATCTTTATCCTAGACTGACTTAACGCATCTTTTGCCAGTAGGTTTGAAGATCAAAAGACAGTGAACAGTATAAAAGTCACTGAAATCTATATTTGTAACATATATGCTTGTAGCAGAAGCCAGCATGTCAAGGTGACATTAATAAAGACAAAATCTTAAAACTCGACTGAACTTAACACTTATAGTTTCTCCTCAAATAACCTCAGTTCTTTTTGTGTATATTAACTTAAGTGAACTGAATATCTTATATATACGCATTTGTTAGTAATTGTTCTGTCCTTTTAATTGTGCGTATAGACTTACTAAGCTGCTAGGTCCACTACAAGTGATTGCCTTAAATAGTTTCCACATATCAGAAGCATTTTTGCAGGATATGAATTTCTGGTTATATATTACAGTCAACCTCTGCGTTTCAGACTTGATTAAGAAGTTAGTTCTTTTTACACCACTTTTATCTTTCACTTTAAGCAACATTCCGAATAATCTTGAATCCTGTAGCCATGTTGACCTGATTATTCAATGCTTGATCTACGAAGCCTTTTAAGTAAGAGATATTCTGCTCTACATTCTGTGAATCCTGACATATCTGATTTGAGATTATGCATCGACTGTGTTAACAAAATAGCCAGCTAACAGCTATTAATGTGATTGTTCAGTACAAAAAGATGATAACACAAATCTACACTGATGCCTCTAAAAGTACTCAAAAATATCCATTATTTCTTTAGGCTATCTCCAATGAAATATATTACAACAGCAACAACAACCTAAAAACATGACTTCAATAGTTTGTTTGTAGCCATTTGATTTTTTTCAAGTTTGGTTACGGATTGATATCAGCAGTTAGAGAACCTTTGAAAACCAGCCGCGAGCACTGGCCATTTCTCACGTCCTAGTTTGGCAATCATCGAAAGTAAGCACCTACTGGAATCCCAACATCCGGATACATTATAAACTCGTTGACAATTTAGCCACTGGCATCTCACTCCGTGACGATCAATTCGTGATTTTAGCGCGACCACTAGCCAACATCATCAGCAAGTAATTTCCCTCACTCCTGCCCCGGCAGACCCCACTAGTCAGCTGTTCCATTCGAGGGTTCGAACCCCAGTGGGTGTTTACTGCCGATGAGTCCAAGACTAGTTCGAAACAGCCATCCAGTACACCCTGGTTCCCAGTGGTCCTCTAACTGATATCAATCCGTGGTCAAACTTGAAAATATGTCTAGAATCAACTGTCGATAAGTGCGCCTTACAGAATTCTACCAGGGAATTTAAATGAATTTGTAAGATTCTAAATATATATATATATATGTGTGTGTTATACATAATTTGGGGATTTCCCAGTCTCCATTACTGAGTAAATATAAAATGTTAGACAACAGGAACAGTGATCTTCTATGTGTAGAGAAATTCTTACAGAAATATGAGGGGAAATTAGGAACAGATCTTATTATTATTATTATTATTATAACTTTAGTTCCTAGAGGAACATAGGGCTTCAGCCATGCGTCTCCATTGCGTTCGGTTCTCTGCTAGGGTTTTCACCTGTCTCCAAGTCTGCCCACACGTTTTCATCTCCTCTTCACATGATCTCCTCCAGGTCACCCTTGCACTGACGACCAACTCGCCGCTGCCCTTTCGGGTTCCACTCGAGCAATGGCTTGTCTAGTGATGTCACTTGATGGTTTGCTTTCTCGGAGTATGGCCAATCCATCTCCATTTCTTCCCGCCTATTTGTTTCACAATCGGTTCCTGCTGTGTTGGTTCGCTTCCAGAGATCCCTCACTATTGCTGATCTTTTCTGGCCGGCCATCTGATCTTGAATAATGAGCGAAGACATCTGTTAATGAAGGTCTGTAGCTTGTTTGAGGTGCTCTTTGTGACGCGCCAAGTCTCTGATCCGTATAGTAGTACTGACTTTACATTGGAGTTGAAAATCCCGATCTCATTTTTGACGCTGAATGTTGTTGACCTCCACACAGACTTGAGAGTAATGAAAGCTTGCCTTGCTTTCCCGATTCTTGCTTTGATATCCTCGTCAGTTCCGCCTGTAGTTGAAACAGTGCTTCCCAAGTAGGTGAAGGAGGTAGTTTCTTCGAGGTTCCTTCCATTTATGCTGATTGCTGTCTGTTGTTGTTGCTGTGGCTGTTGGTGTTGGCCAGGAATCTTCATCACCTCCGTTTTCTCTATGTTCACCTGGATTTAAGTTGTAATCACTCGCTCAACACTACAACCAGGAATTATAGGTTAAATCACGAGATACACGAGTCTACAGAACATGCAGTCGACAGAAATGTAAGCAAATGAAATAGAACTCACAGAAAGAAGTTATTACGAACGCAAGAATTTGGGTTAAAGCGTGAAATCCGATTCATTACTGCATTTTATTCATTATTGTGATACGTGTATTAATCAACTAATCAAAAAGAAGTTAAGGGAGTCGGAAGCTGGGGTTAGGTTTCAGTGGGCTAAACTCTCACTTACACTGAGTTGATGTGTTGCCTACAGAAGACAGTAACTATTCAAGGTGTCACTACCGACGAGTTTCACACGAATGTAGTTTTTTGAATTTGAAACCATCTGGAAGGAGTTTGGATGGTTAAGAGGAAAATCTACTTGTAAGCAGAATTCTAACTAGCTACTTACAGATCAGTAGCCTGGCTCTATACCAAGTGTGACGTGAGAGACAGCCGCTAAACACCGGTTATTGCCATCATACCTTTCCAACAAAGTAACCCTACAGAGTAAAAATAGTTTACAATTACTGGTTCAAAATGAGATATCGACAAGAGATAATCAATTCTAATACTTTCCGATTGTTGATTTCCAGGGATTTAACTAGTTACAAGTTTGATTAAGAGCTGATATCACTTAGAGAACTACTGAAAAACCCGGGAATACTGCAAAGATGTTTTGAACAGGTTTCGGACACTTCAGCAGCATGCTTCACATGCACATATATCACGAATCAGCACAAGTTGGAATTCATGGGTGATTGGATCAGATTCCAGGGTTTGAATGGTATATGAGGTCGCTTTGTGACTGGAAGGTCCAAGATTTTAGCCGTGGTTAGTGATTACTGCTTACTGAAAGGTCCCAAACTGAGACGAAACAACAATCCAACACTTCATGGTTTTCAATAGTTCCTTAACAGATTTCAGCCCGTAATCACTCCGGAAATTCTGATACATGGTTTTAACTGTCAATGTGTGGGAAGTAAATTTCGCGGAAGACAACACCCATTTAAATAGTACTGGTATTTGATTTAAGAAGTTTTTCAGTGTACTAGACATCCAGCCTAAAGACTTCCTGAACACCATACTTACAATTATAACTTTTGAAAATTTATTACAACACTAGTGTTATCAGTAAATTTTGTCTAAAACGAAAGTTTCCAAGTATTGGTTTTGTAGGGATTTTGTTTGATTGGTTGGAGGATTTCATAATGAGGTGACATTGGTTAGAGAACCATTGAAAAACCAACACTGGAGTACTGCGAAGATGTTTCCTCCCAGTTTGGGACTCCTCCAACCAATCAAACAAAGTCCCCGCAAAACCAACACTTGAAAACTGGTCTGATGTTCTCTAGCGACTGGCCCTATTAACGCAGTTACCTGGGGTTCTGGTGGGAAGCCATGACCAGTAGGGTGCAGTAGGTTGAAGGCTAGCACAGTTGCTCATCGAAGAAGACATTGAGAATTGGTCGCTCTGTGTCATGCGTGGATTGGCTGTAGTTAGAATTCATGCACTGGTTGGTCATTGGACTATATCGGGTCCTGGTGGTTTAATCGTCTACGAGCTCGCTAGCCTTGTAACCGGAAGGTCCGGGGTTTGAGCCCCTGTGATGGGTGCGTACTGATGAAGAGTCCCAAACTAGGACAACGGAAACACCTATCCAGTACTCCAGTGATGGTTTTCCAATGGTTCTCTAACCGACGTCAGCTCATGACGAAATCCTTCAACTAATATGAATGCGTCACTCTAGGAAAATTACTGGATTCTAATAAACACCAATATTCTTATTGACTCTTAATGTGAAATAAAATATTTTGAAAGCGTGTCATCCACTCAAACCTTTTGATGAAGTAGTGTCTAACTCAGCTCTATAGAGTAATTAATAATGCTCAGATACTAAAAAGGATCATTAATCGGAATACTATTCATCTCAGGAAAGACAGAGAGAGAAATCAGTGGTAGATTCTTGAACGGAACGACAAGTGCATTTAGGATTCGACTATTACTCAACTTTAATCACTTTATATACTTTAGTCTGGCAAAATGAATGCATGAATCTGCCAAGGGATTAAATTCTCACTGATTAAAACTTCCCATCAAAATCTTCAAAAGAATGAATACTGAACAAAGAATACGCTTTTCGATAACTTCATCATCAGGCTCTACACTTATATATACATTATAGTGAGTGAATGATGAATTAGTGTTATGAAAAACATTGATGTTGTTTAAATAACATCGAATCAATAACATCAGTGGATTACAGTTCAGTAGCATCAACATAACAATAAACTGAATGTCAGAAAAATTAGACAAGATAATATTACAAATTCATGAATTTTTAGTCTCTACTGAAGGCCTGACAGGGCAGTAGTAGTGGCTGGCTGGCTGGACTTGCTTCTTTTGCACACAGAGCACTGGTTGTTTAACGCGAATTGCGATAGCCTCTGCTGTTTGTAGCATGCGGTGCTTCGATGTTTTGTGGCAATTTATTCGGCACCCAGTAGATGATGATAGAGAAGGATTCTTCAATGCTGGCTGGCTTTGTGGCCTGTTTGGACCAGATGGTTCAATATCGAACTGTTGATGGTTTTCACTACATCTTCACTTAGCCATACTGGGAGATGTTCTTGAGCAAGCACGAAAAATCAAGTTCCTAGAGCAACGGCTAATGTAACTCCCTCCACAAGCGCAGTTGAATTTGTGAATACAACTGTAAGTGGCTAGCTAGTCTAGGTACTTCATCTTTCAGTTGGGGAATCACCATCGGTGGTGTAGAGAGTAAGACGTGTAGTTCTCCGGCATTAAACTGATTTTCTTAATTTCTTCGTAATGATCTCATTTGGTATATCGCCTTTGAATTGCAGTCGTATTTAAAGAGGCTTCTTGTTTACGCATAATGAGTGGACCTTTACTGCTTTCACTCTATAATGAAGATCAGATGTCTAAAAAGGATGAACAACTAGCAACTGTGATAGGTAGCGAACCAACCAAGAACCTGTTACCCAAAAATATTCAGAAGGAAATTAAGATGGATTGAATATACACCCAGGATAGGTTGCTGAGTGATACCGCGTGCCTCTCAGGCCATCGAACAGGGAATCCGAATAAGAATTGACGAGTTAGGCCTATTGTCCGAGTGTGATATGCAGGCGATCACATGAGGAGGAAATGTAGGCAAATTGGCAATCATTGAACCCCAGCTAACAAAGGACCACAGAGAACTGAGTGGGAGGGAAGTGTGCTGCTGAAACCCTATGTTCCAGTTAGAACCCAAGGAAATAATAATAACAATATAGACGCATGACAAGTAAAAATACTTTCACACCTACACTCAGAATAAATTCAGTTACATCTATGCTATGTGTGAAGAATAACCCACATTTATTTCGCAATATTGGCTATCGAAAACTCCAAGGTGAATAAATATTGAACGAATTTACTGTCAAATTCACTAAGTCTAAGGATACAAAATGTGGGATTTTTTTAATGCACACCAATGTGAAGACATAACGATTTTAAAATGCATCCTCGTGTTGTCAAGCGTATTTTGCTTTTGTGCATGTGCAAGGCTGTATTCCTTTGATGCCTTTACATTTTATCTTTACTATTCTTGTCTAAAATAGAATTTTTGTATTGCTACATGTGCGTCGTTATACTGATAAAAAAATGTGATCTATAAAATTTCTAAAATTCACAGTAAAATGACTTTTTGGTTAAACTTATCGCTTATGTTGGTTTGACGTAGAAACCTACTAATCACGACTTCTCACGAGAATTCTAGTTGAATTCGTCCTGTAGCCAGTTACCAATAGTGCATCAGATTAATTTTCAAGAGTGATTTTGTAGGAAGTGGAACTTTTTCAAGCTTGATCATGGCACATGGTCCGGGGTTCGATCCCCTTCCGACGCATATTCGATATCTATGGTCGGCCTGATAAATTTGGGCTAGCGATATCCATGCTGAAAATTCCATACTTGTACTGAAAATACGGTGTGGAATCAAGCTGTAATCAAAAAAAAAAAATTAAAAGTGCACCACAAGGAATTAACTGTCACCTTTGTAGGTTGAAGCAGTAACCTAATCCATTCAATTGATGAACTTTGTGCAAGGTGACAAGTGACCTAACTTTGTTTACAGGGTTCATTTTCGCCAGCAGTTGATTCTGTAAGCATAAACAATCTGTAGTATTCCGAATATTATGTTTGAAATACGCGTAGAACTACTGGTAGATTTCATTATTCTGTGAAAATAAGAGAATTTCATCCGTTTTTCAAGGCTTTCAGTCTGAGATACTAATTAAAATTGACAGAAGAAATGACCTGGTGTCAGAGTCTGAATACTAATAGCAAGTTTATTTTTAGCTATCACCAATCAATAAATATGATGAAAAATTCATTCGGTTTTATTCAAATATCTACCTTTGAAATAAACTTTGTACATATTCTGAATTTTACGGAGCAGACTGTCCACTGTGCCTGTGGTATTTTGGATGAGGCAGTGGAAAATAATGGTGAAACTTTATATGAGATGAAAAATAAACTAAACGACATTCAATTAGAGAATAATGAAACAATGGTTAGTTTTGATATAACTAGTCTTTATACTAATATACCAGTCAATATGGCCTTAGAAGCAGTTAAACAAGAACTAACTAACTAAACTCGTTTATAGGACAAAGCTACCCATTGAAGAAATTATTTTAGGGATTCAGTTATGCCTCACATCTACTATCTTTAAATTCCAAGGCAATCAAATATATGGACAAACAGTAGGTGTGTCAATGGGATGGATCACCAATATCCCCTATCGTGGCAGATATATTTATGGATAGCTGGGAAAATATGGCACTTAATACGTTTAATCCTACTCCAAAAATATGGTGGAGATATGTGGATGATTCTTTCAGTGTTAAAAACCGAACATATCTCTCTCTAGTTCTTCACACACACTCACTACTAAAGGGAATAAAAATTCACATTTGAATCGGAAAATGAACAATGAGAATTAGACATGTTAGATTGTAAAATAAAACTAATAAACTGCACACTAGCGTTTACAAAAAGCCAACGCATTCATCTAATAGATATTTAGACTTTAATTCATCTCATCCGTTAACTGTTAAGGCAGGCTTAGTTAAGTGCCTAACAAACCGAGCGATAGCACTAAGTAGCACAAAAAAAACCTAAACGATGAAATGAAACAGATAGAAGAGACGTTGGTGTTGAATAACTATCCTATAAAATTCATTAGGAAGACCAGAAAAGGTCAAAAGCAAAATAAAAATAATGGTGAAACTTATAATGATAACACAAATAAGAGAGGATATAAGACATCTACAGTTATACCGTATAAGGAGGGGACATCTGAGACCCCACGTAGGATTTCTAATAAAGCAGGAATTAGAGTGGTATTTAAACCTACAAACTCACTCAGGGACAAGCTCTGTAGGCTAAAGGACCCTATCGGTTCACCCAATTAGACAAAATAATGTGATTTACAAAATATCTTACAATGACTGTGAGTTAAGCCAGCTTTAAGGTCAGGCTAGTAGGTCGAGGGTAGTCAGACTGTGGGAACATAAGAACTTAGCTAATGTTAGAATGACTGACCGCACCCTTGAAGATAAGTAATTTAGAAAAAAGCACTCAGCAATTGTACTGCATGTATCAACACACAACCAAACAATAAGTTGGGTGGGACAGAGTCAAAATTCTAAGAAGTAATCTATGTAGGTGGAGAGAGAGAGGTTGATTACTGAATCCTTGTTCATCGAGTCTACACCAAACACATGCAATAGGAATGACTCACCACTCATTTCGGAAATATGGAGAATTCTACTACCAATCAAATCAAGCTATGGAAAATAATGGAATTATATAAACGAAGGTCGAAAGTTGTGTGAGTAGTTCCCTTGATATGATTATAAGTAGTAATAAATTGTGCTCGAAACCTGGTCATCAGTATTAAATATTACTGTATAACACTGTGAAACTTTATCAGAATAAATTTTCTTTATAATGGAATTATACTCTATACCACAGTGCACAAGTTCTATTCTTACGTCAATGAAACTTCTTCGGATGTCAGCTAATACCTCAAATAAAGCAAATGAGGTAGGAAGATAACACATAAAAACCAATTTTTCGTGTGCAGGACCATCCGATTACGTGGCGAGCTCGAAGACCATTAGGCTACTGGGAGCCGATCTATTGTCCAGCACATAAATTTCAACTTTTACCAGTTCACGATATAGCGTGACCACCAGCCGATGTCATCAGCCAGTACTTTTCCTCACTTCCGGCCGGATGGACTCGACTTGTCAGCTATTTCATCTTTCGTTCGAGTCCCAGTGTGTGTGTGTATGTCTGATGAGTCCCAAATTATGATGAAACAGCTGTCCATTACTCCCTCATTTCCAACGGTTCTCTAAGTGATGTAAGCTCATGATGAAATCATGTAACTTCAAATCAAAGTTTGATTGATTCTGGCTTTACAAATGTGGCCTAAATCCTGGAAAGTTAGAAAGCTGTGAGAGTGACGTAACATAACAGCCAAATATCTGGACGATTGTCTCCTGAAGATTATTTCTACAATTCAAGCTAAAACATCTTCACAGTCTGTTGCATTAACTATTCTCCCAGCTACAAGCAGAAATAAACAGTGATTTTGAAGAATCCCACTTAGGGTGGCATTCATATTACCCTCCTAGCCTGTTTACTCCGGGGATAGTAGAACTGACACCTGACCACGTGGAAAATTTCTCCACCTTCTTCGAAAGTTTCATCTAGATGTAATTCAATTACGAAGTATGGTGACCTTGATTCCAATGAGAACTTAGAGGATTAGATATATGCGTCCATCGGAACTCATTCTGACCAAAACACCATTCATCCTCCTTCAAGCAGAACACCAATATGTAACTTCTATGAAACTTACTCAACAACAGCACGTTGTGACCTGTCTCCGAAACGACTACAAAGCATACAGGTGCCTAGAGCTCTTGATTGAGAAAAAGAAAATTGAGAAGTTCCATAGATGTAACTATTCTCGATAATAATTGTAATATCACAGCAAAAGATAGAATTCTATGAACGGAAAAGAAACAGTTGCAAACATTTCCTCTGTCTTGGCCATAATTTCAAGTTTCATATCCTTTATATTTTCATTTATTGTCCTTTCAGTGTTTGCGCAATATTATCGGTCAACTGTAGCAACTGTTAGACCCAATTTTGTTCTGTTCACTTCTTGCTCGTCCTTCTTTCTGTGCTTTTGCTGATTATCTCTCATTTCGCAAAAGATTCTGAATTAATTTACAACCGTTAATCACCACTGGGAGATCACTTTAAGTATTCTGATACGTTTTGATCAGTATTCACTGTTCATAATCAACCTTTCGGTTTTGATCAGTTTCTATTTCAGTTTTTCCCTTGTGTTCGTGGCATGGCTGACTAACTGCTTTGATCAGCAAAATTGTCCATGTCTATCAAAAAGAAATTGTATACAAAGGCGTCTGTACAGCTGTCTAAATGAATTCACAGAAAAGAAGCTTTACTGAACCGTAGAAGACAAGAGACTTGGTACAGGCATACAGGGAAATTAAATACACCTTATACGAAAATCCTCATTTGCACAGATCTTCCCCCTTCGTATTGTGTGTGTTTCTTTGTCTTCTTCTCTCCGTGTCTCCCATGTTTTGCCACATAACTGGTTTATCTCCTCTCTCTGTGACATCATATCTGTCTCTCCACTGTTCAATATTTTGTGTGCCAAGCAGTGTCTCTTTATATACTACTGGAAAATCTTGTCAATAGCACTCGTCACACTAACTCTTCTCCTTGGAATGTCAGAAAAGGTATCGTATATTTGTAGAAAAATATACTTATGGTTTGAAGGGAAAATAAATGATTGGTTCGCTGCCTACCAGACTTCCTTCTGGTTTATCCTTTCTGGTCAGCTATCGGATCTTCAGTATCAAGTCGCTGAACGCAGTTGTTGAAGAAAGCATTCATATTTCTAAAGCACTGGCTTTTGTAGAGATTTTTTGCTTGATTGGTTGGATGGTTTCATCATGAGCTGACGTCGGTTACATAACCATTGGAAAACCAGCGAGGGAGTAATGGAGGGCTGTTTCGTAATAGCTTGGGACACTTTAGAAGTATGCACACACCGCCAGGGTTCGAACCCAGTACATTCTGCTTACAAGGATAGAGACCTCGTTGACCATTAAGCCACTGGGACCCGATCCAATCCAATGCCCAGCCAGTGCATAAATGCTAACTTCTGCCAATTCACGACATACAGCGACCACTTTACAATGTCTTCTTCGATGAGCAACTGTGCTAACCTTCAACCTGCTGTATCCTACTGGTCATGGCTTCCCACTAGGACCCTCGGGGTTACTGCCTGAGTAGGGCCAGTCATTAGCGAGCATTAGATCAATTTTGAAGTATTGGTTTTGTAGGGATTTTGTTCCATTGTTGAGAAGAATCCCAAAGTGGGAGGAAACATCTTTCCAGTACTCCAGTGTTGGTTTTTCAATGGTTCTCTAACTGATGTCAGCTCGTTATGAAATCCTATTCATAATTCTGTTAAAAATGCTTTTCGTGACACCTATACAACGTTTTTGAACTTTATCAAAGCACTGGATGTATATTAATTTTGAAAATTCGGATCTTGTTGCTTTTTCTAAGTGCTATGGATCTCCTGTTTTGTCAATTCCCCTTGATCCAGACTGACTTGAACACCCTCATCTGTGTTTCTGCCGTACTTGAAATGGCGATACTAATGTACTGAAAGCGATGAATTACTTTAGACTTCATCCATTGATGGTGATTAGTGTTCATTACTATTGCTTCGGTATCTTCATCATCCCTATCTTCCCTATGTTTACGTGCAGTCCACTTTTCCCTGGCACTTCTGTCGACCCGCTGGTTTTCGCTTGCTTATCTTAAAATCTGTGCTACAAGACGTATCATGTGTAGGAGTGGAACTCTTTCAGAAAACGACAAATCGGGCGTCAAATGGCGATATGAAGGACATCATGTGAGGAAGGGCCAACTGTGCAGCCTGATAAAAAATACAATAGAGAATAACACAAAATGGAAATGAGTTAGTAAAACCCTATGATTCCCTTGGAATCCAACAGACAAATAGTAACCAAAAGGTCTTGGGTTCGAAACCCGGTGGGTGCGTACTGCTAAACAGTCCCAAACTTGAACGAAACAGCTATCTAGTACTTCTTGGCTGATTTTCCAATGGTTCTCTAACCAATTTCAGCTCATGATGAAATCCTCCGTCCAATAAAAAAAATCCCTACAAAACCAATACTTCAAAATTAATCTGACAATCACTAGTGACTGGCCCTATTCAAACAGTGACTCCGAGGGTCCTAGTGGGAGGCCGTAACCAGTAGGATACAGCAGGTTGAAGGTTAGCACAGTTGCTCATCGAAGAAGACATTGTAAAGTGGTCGCTGTATGTCGTGAATTGGCAGAAGTTAGTATTTATGCACTGGCTGGGCATTGGATTGGATCGGGTCCCTTTGGCTTAATGGTCAACGAGGTCTCTATCCTTGTAAGCAGAATGTCCTGGGTTCGGGCCCCTGTGGTGAAGAGTCTCAAATTAGGCTGACGAAATAGCTCGCTGTCTGGTACTCCCTCGCTGGTCTTCCAATGGTTCTCTAACCAATATCATCTCATGGTGAAATCCTCCATCCAGTCAAACAAAATCCCCACAAAACCCATACTTGAAAATGGTAATAAATCACATAAATTGTAGTCGTTAAAAGTACCACATCCCCCGCCCGCTCCGGCAATTGATTTAATCGAAAGATCTGTCCTATTTATCCGGCATGCAACCTAATTTGACTATAGTGTACATACATTTCATTATTATCATTCTATGTCTCATAAATGCTGGTGTCAGTAGTTACTGCATGGTAATTGCTTAATCTGATGAACCTGGAATATGGAAATTCCAACAATAGTTTATTTACACAAACTTGCACCCTCATGAATTCAGCTTAGAAAACATTTTTTTGTTTTGTTTCAACACGTTTTAATCCATGTTTAAGTGGATTACTCCACTTTTCATTTGTGAATATATTTATTAATTTTTGTGCATGAGAAATTTCACATGTGCCCATGTACAAGCATATGCATTAAGTTAAATGAAGTGTCATTTGATGAATATATATAAGTGCTTGCTAGCTAGCTAGCTAGCTAGTTAGCTAGGCTTATTAAATACTGTCGTAAACATTCAATATCAATCAAAACAAAATTTATTGATAAATTAAACAACTTTAGGTCAGTATTGTATTAAAAAAATGAGTCGTTTAACTAGTTGTTTACTGTAAGTAATTTGATGGAGAGTGACTAGCAGTGGAATCCAGGCCAGGTACGTTTCGTCCCGTTTGGGACTCTTCTACTGGACGTACTTGCATTATACAGTGAATGATGGTGTTCCCAGAGGGGGGGTTGAACCCAGTACCCATGAAATTCACCTCTTTCTTGTGAGACCAGTATCAGAAATTATTTAATTCGGTTTGGACTTTTGTGTTGAACTACGACTGAACCGTAGTATTCCTCCCCTGTTGACATTTGGCGTTTGGAAAGATGGGTGCTGGGTTCCAACGTCACTGGGAACACCACCATTCACTGGGGAATGCAAGTACATCCAGTGAAGAGTCCCAAATAGGACGAGATGTGCCTATACTGGATTCCACTAACAGTCGCCTCCACCAAATCGCCTGAAATGAAATCCGTTAGACATCACTGAAGGATGTGCACAAGGAGACGACATGTCAACACCGGCCGAACACTTCAGTCCAGTTAATCAACGGGAACGTTCAAATTGAAGTGAATACTTATTTACTGGATGAATCATTTCATGATATTATTCGTAAGAAACTAATAGCAATTAGAGAGTCATCACTGCTTCCTCTTTCGTTTAAATCCAGCAATAACAAGTAAAGAAAAATAAAGTTCAGGAAAATAAAGTTTCTTGACGATCGAGTAAAATATACTGAAGTTGATTGTATACTGTTGTTAACAAGAGTTTCCAAGTTCGACCACTGATTGATGTCAGTGACGGTCGACACGACCGTTTATGTGTGAGAAGAATTTCTTAACATCGTTTCTTTCTTCTCATTATTACCAACGTGTCGTCTACATATCTCCACCAACATTTTATTGATGACCTGAATGGTTTAAGTTCATTCTCTTCCCAAAAACCCATTCAGCCATTATTGGCTACTCCTTCATTTTGTTGGTATATTTTTCCTTCAAATGTAAAATATGTTGTTGTTAGACAGAATTTAACCCCTTTTATCATCTCTTCTACAGATAAGTGTGTCCAGTCTTTGAGGCCATCATCTTCTTTTAGTCTCGTTTTCAGTGCATTCATGGTCAACCAACAGGAACATAAGCTTACAACAATTCAGAGAAAAATTCGCCTATAGCTACACATACAACATGGGATAAAAACCACAATATCGATTGGAACAATGTTTCTTAAATCGAATATGAACAGATGCGAAGAGTGACTAATAACGACGGAATCTATATTCATTAAGGTCACACTTTGGATACATGTAAGATGGGTGACTCAGCAGCACAACTGTCAACAACCTGGAATATTATAATTCTGAATACACGAAAATGAATGAACAAATAAAAATGAACTATGTGTATATGAGTACAAATCATAAATGTGTGAATTGAAAAACCAAATCAATTCAAACAAACAGTTGGTTTGATCACGGGCAGTAATTTTGCTCGAAATATTACCAAACAAAACAAAACTTATCATTGTGTGTAAACTATTGAAATATAATTATAATTTATTTGATCTATTCCACAATGCTCAAACATTTTACTGACATCAATTCTGTACACATTTTTTGTAACGTTTGTTTTTAACCATGTGTTTTAAGCATCATAGCAATTACGTCGGACGAGGTGTTCACCTAGGAAATAAAACTGAGCACATCTGAAATGTAACAATCATCTAGTTTTCGTGGTGTTACAGTTTGATTATGCATTGTGCTATACAGACTATTTCTTATATCGAGATAAAAACATCTGGACAGCTGTTTCGTCCAGCTCTGTGACTCATCGATAGTGTGCACTCACGAACCCGACAGGGATCGAAATCGGGACCTTCAAGTTACGAGCATAATCTCTTTCACTATTCAACCACTTTGGCTGGGATCCAAAGACGTCTGAATTCTATCTAACTGGGTGAACTTGTGATACAGAGCTCCCCTCACCAATGCCTTTGATTAGCATTCATTGTGTCTTTTCTTTTGTATTACCCTTCACCTTTACGCCGTTTTTGCTGACATTCGACTTCGTAAAATATTTCTCATATTAGTCGACTCTTGTTTTTAACTCACCATTGTTACATTTTGACAAATCTTTGCTATTTGTCGACATTTTGATTATTTTAAGGGGAGACTGATGTTTTAATTACCTTAGAATAATTCTAGCCCAAATGGTCTAGTGGATCACAATTCGACGTTTGAAACAAGGGATGGTAAGTTTGATTCTCAGTGGGTACAGCATCACCCACTGCGGGTTGGAGGTACATCCAGCTGAAACTTGCCAGATAGATAGGAAGAAATGCGTATCCTGGATTCCACTAATAGTCAACATCTACCGAATAGCATAGTTCAAGCTAACGGTATTGACCTGAAGATGTCAAGTATTTATTTGTATCACCTAGCAACTGTCTAATGATGGGGAGTGATGGTGTAATATCAGAAGGCAAGACAGGGGAGCTAAAATATACTTTTCATGGATCAAACCGCTGTTTATATATATACATATACATCTATCCATCCTCACACTTGACTGAATGAACCTCACTGGTCACAACTTCTCACTAGAACTCCAGGAAACTCCATCTTGTAGCAAGTCACTAGCGAGCATCAGAATAATTTTCTATAGCTGGTTTGTATGGATTAGTTTTGTTTTTACGAGTTGATCATGGATTGATATCAGTTAGAGAACCATTGAAAACCAGGGGGTACTGCACAGTGAGGTCCAAGTCATGTGTGAGGATGGATGTCCCACCGATGACATTGGTCGGTGGTCGAGCTAAATCACGAATTGGTAGAAGATAGAATTCATGAGCCATTGAATCGGGTCCCAGTGGCTGAATGGTAAACGAGCTCGCCTTGTAACCAGAAGGTCGTGGGTTCGAACCCCACTGGGTGAGTACTGCCGATGATTCCCAAACTGGGATGAAACAGCTGTCCAGTACTCCTTGCTGGTTTTCAATGGTTCTCTAACTGATATCAATCTGTGATCAACTCATAAAGACAAGTAGATAGTGTCATTGTGGAATGAATTGGAAGTGTTGAGGTAATTGACTGATTTCAGGGCAGATTTCTCCACGAAGCGATATCATTTAGGGGACTACCGGAAACCATAAACCACAGCACAGCTATTTTCCCTTAGCTTGAGGCATTTCAACAGTGCGCACCCAATCTTAGTAACCGCGTCTCATGGAATAAAGTTGCTTTTCATTCATCAGTAGCTCTCAGTGACTCTTTAAGTGATATTATTCATCAGTGTACTGTCTAAGACACGCTAAGGCTTCGTATGCAATTTTATGAAGTACTTTGATTGGACACTATGTAGTACCTGATTTTATAAGTTTGCGCCAAACAAAGGACGTGACTCATTACACTTAATACTTACTACCTGGTGTTTAGTCAAAGTGTTCATTAGACTCACGCACAAGACTAATCGAGGACCTGAATTGCTCAGTGGTAATGTCTGTGAATTAAGCACTGGAAGATAAGGGGCTCGAATCTAAGAGGGGACATAAGTTCGTCAAGACTGCAGATATCTTTTGCTCATAATTATCAGCAGGCATGAAACTTAAGTACGAAACTTCCTGACGATCGCCTTCAACAATTTAAAATCTACTTTTTACAAAGCGACTGACACTGAGTTTCGAAACCAGCGTTCACTGTTATCATCCTTAATAATATTTCGTAAAAGCCAAGGCCCTCCTGTGGGGCACTACGTAGTGTTCAAGCAGTTTCCCAACTACTTCTTCATCAACGCTATCGAAGGCATTTTCAAAGCCGACGAAGTTTAGATAGAATTGACTGCCATTCTATGCTCTATTCAATGATGGCGCGTATCGCTACAGTTTGGTCTGTATACGGTTTGTTTTTCCTGAACTCAGCTTACTTCAGGAGGAGTTTTGCATGCAGAGCGAGACAGACCTTCAGTAATGTGAAGTCAGTCTGGAAGTCTGCTGCACTCATTATTATTATTATTTCCTTTAATTCCTAGAGGAACATAGGGCTTCAGTCGTGTTACTTCTCCATTGCGTTCGGTTCTCTGCTAGAGTCTTCACCTGGCTCCATGTCTGCCCACACGTTTTCATCTCCTCTTCACATCACCTCCTCCAAGTCACCCTTGCACTGACGACCAACTCGCCGCTTCCCTTTTGGGTTCCACTCGAGAAATGGCTTGTCTAGTGATGTCACCTGATGGTTTCCTCAGAGTATGGCCTGCAATGCATCTCCATTTCTTCCCGCCTATTTGTTTCACAATCGGTTCCTGGTTGGTTCGCTCCCAGAGATCTCTGTTGCTGATCTTTTCTGGCTGGCCATCTGATCTTGAGCATTGAACGAAGACAACTTTTATTGAAGGCCTGTAGGGGAAGAAGATTCCTATTGTCAACACAAGTGTCACGTCATTGCTTCCATATGATTCAGAGACTGTCTTGTCACCAAAAACATTCCCAACAAGCTGCTATAGACTTCTGTCAACAACCGCCTTCACTGCCAGTATACTGAAGGTCAGATGGACAGAAAGTACTAGCGACAAGGAACTCTTCAAACGAACCATTCAAGAGCCTACTGACCATTAAAAAAATATGCAGCAATATATGTAGATCGTCTGAACACACGTTTAGAAGCTGCTAACCGACATCACCTGTCAGGCCATCAAATAGGAGGTCAATAGGAGACGACAAGTTTGTGGTGACTTCCAGGGTGACATGGAGAAGATGGCATGAGAAGGCGACGAAAGCTCACTGGTAATCGTACAGCCAACTGAAATATACATGACTACATCTATTCCGATTTTCCAGTCCATCAATATGCATGTCAGACAAAAAGTAGCTCCTTATCTGAAAAGTTTATTCTATTCCATGTCACGTTTCTTTGTCTATGGAATTCGGTGAAACTTTCAATTAACAATAACCATACGTGTACGGAAATAAGACAACAGCAATAACATCCATTTTCTAACTGGAATTTTGTGTCATAATTTCATTTCTTAAAGACTTTTTCGTTTAAATAACTGAGGCATTTTCAAAATGACAGACAACAAGGCAGACACGAATGTATTGAAATAGCAAAATAGCATGTTACTTATTTACGCAGATATGTCTAGAAGTCTATGGTGTGGTTATCTTACTAGTATTATTTTCATGTCAAATTTTAAGCTCAGACTGAAAAAGAAAACTAAGCAATGGCTGGAAAACTGTCACAGTAACCTTGAGACATTTATAATACAATCCATATGATTAGAATGTTAGATGGCAGACACATCAAAGTGTTTTACGGCGTTTCAACTGTCTTAAAAAATCTAATTCTATGTAATTACCATTAGGTTTGTATGTGTAGACAAACGGTGTATTCAGTCAAATACCCTAAACACGAATATGTAGATATATGTATTAAGAGTGGAGCATAGGACTTCACAAGGACATTTCATTTTCATCCTGTTCTCCATAGTCCTGTTTAGCTGGCTTCTCGATAGCCCCTAGGCTCTCGTCTCCTCCTGAACACACGTTCTCTTCCGTGTCAACCTCCGACACATGTCCGACTCATCGTTTTCCATTTAAGGTTTCAGCTGACAACTTGCCTCATTCGTTATATCACTTAACGGTCTCCTTAGCGTGTCTTCGATCCATCTCCGTTTGCTTCCGCATAACTGTTCAGCTGGTTCTTTAACAGACCTTGTTGTTGTTAATCCTTTCTGGACATTTGGTCTTCATTATGGGACCAGCGAAGGTAGTTGCTGATCAAAGTCTCCACCAGCCTCTCGGAAAGGCTTTTCATGACTTAACACTAGTGTTGAATATGTATATATATATATAAACTGCCAGTTAACAGTAAAAAAACACTACAATCTTTGAGCATCAGTTGGCGTCTTTTCACGAGCGGTAACCTTCCACCCTCAGGGATACTTCGATTAGCACCGGTAAATTTAACACTTAGCCACCATCACAACTTCAACAACACATCTCGACTCTCTTCTGTATTCTGTTGTCCTCTTCAGCTCGGTCCACGACTACCCATAATCTCTAGTCTCTTCCTCACCACACAACTTCCGCCATGTCATCCTCAAAGTGATGACCCACTCATCGTTTCCCATTCATTTTCACCCGAGTGATGGCCCACATTGAGTGCGATGTCATTCGACGATCTCCTCAATGTATGCCCTATCCACCTCCATTTTCTCCTATATATTTGTTGGTTGGTTTTTCCCCACCCAGAGTTTCTTGTCGCTAACTGTCTCTGGCACGCCGGCCATTTGATCTTCAATATGGAGCTAGCGAGGGTAGTTGTTGATAAGAGTCCAAAATAGCCTGTTGGAAACGTTTTCTGTGACACACATGCCAAGTTTCTCACCCGTATAAAAGAACTGACTGACTTTACATTTGTGTTGAAAGTCCGAATCCTGTTCTTTATGCTGAATGACGGCAGAGAATTTCCCAACTAATTTCGCATTGATGCAGGCGTATTTTACCTTTCCGATTCCGGCTGACCGGCTTTGACATATTCAGCCGTTCAGCTGGCTGTGGTTGAAACTGTGCTTCCTAGATGACTGTAGGAAGTAAGCTCTGTCAAATCTCTTCCTTTGATGGTGATTGGTGTTGGGTGTTATTGATAGTGATGCTTGGGAATCATCTTCACCTCCATATTCTCTATGTTCACTTCTGTATTTGCTGCCGGCTAGTCTCTCCTTCCAGTTTGTTGGTTTTCGCCTGTAAGTTTTCAAGTTTCTGTAAATTTAGGCAAAGGTCATCCATGAGCGAAATTCACATCTTCTAGAGTCTTCTTATCACTGATCCAGCTTATTCCTGTCTTTTCACTCCCCTCCCATCGTCTGACTCATAATTCCAGCACTTCTATACCATATCTCATTTCTTCGGCTACCTGGACAGCCTTCTCACTCTCGTACACTGTGCGGTTATTTCACGTCCCCATTCTTATTCTTGCTTCCATCGAAAGGAGACACATCGCCTGGCTAACTGGCTTTCCGATGGCGGACTTTCACCAGCCCACTGTGTTACTTCGCCTCTGCGATTCCAGCTAAAAACGTTTGTTTTTCATATTTTTGGTATTTTTCATATTTTTCTTGTGGGTTGAAGTTTCTCTAGCAACTTAATAGCTTTTGTGAGGTAGGGTCGCTAGCCCCGCGCCCCACCCTCCCTCTTCACCCGGGCTTGGGACCAGCTAGAAAAATAGCAAGCTAGTAAACTAGAAGAGGTTAAGCCACCATCTAGCTACTTCTGTTACCTAGAAATAGCTATCCGCCGATGTTACACGACAGCAAGTCATCATCGTCAGCCATTAGTTATCTGCATATAGAAACTTCCATAGACTCCGACAAAATAACACATCATTGACCTTCAGGAGTTCGTTTGTTTGTAGGGATTTGATTTGTTTCATGTTTGGTCACGGACTGACATAAGTTAGAGGACCACTGAAAACCAAGGATTACCGAGCAGCTGTAATGTCATAGACTGGGAGTTATTGGAAGTACGCATCCATCACAGGGGTTCGAGCCGAGGACCTTGTGGTTACACGAGGGGCTAGTAGACCATTAAGCCAGTCGGACCTAAATCAACGGCCCATGATAATGCTCGCTGGTGACTTGATACAGGACAAAGTTGCCTGGAGTTCCAGTGAGAAGTCGTGACCAGTGGGGTCGATCAGATTGAGAGTGGGGACACTAACTCGCTAGTGGTCACGTTAAATTCACGAATTGGTAGAAGTTGGAATTCATGGTCTAGTCAATGATTTTGGCCCCAGCGGCTGAATGGTAGACGAAATCGTATTGTACCTGCGAGGTCCTGGATTCAAACCCCACTAGGCGGGCAATTCTGATGAGTCCCAAACTAGGACGAGACAGCTGACCAGTACTCCTTGCTGGTTATCAATGGTTCTGTAACTGATCTCAATCTGTGAACAAATTTTAAACAAATTATTGTTCATTCAGTAACCGATTTAGTTTACTGGCTGTAAACTTTATTATTATTATTAATCCTGACAGCATAAATGAATTTTGTGGGAGCTAGTCTGTCTTTTTCCCGCATAGTTTTATTGATATTGAAGTAGTTGTTGGTGGAATCCAAGGGACTTGTGTAAATTCCTCGCCCCCTCTCTTTAGTACTTTTTTCATACTTTACAGACATCATGTACAGAATAGAGGCAAAAATATTTGTGATCCGATGATGTTATTGAAAAATAGTCAGACAGTGTTTGCTCTAATTTCTGTTTTTCTGAAAATACCCAAAAAATGCCATTAAGCAGTGTACATTATTTTAAATGTCAGGGTATTTGTCAGTCTGAACAACTGTTAAAACTGTATTAGATGGTTTTGATACGATGGACTAACAATAGTATAATGAGAATCTTCCAGAAGTCGAGCCAGAGGCATTAGGGTTATTAGCGTCGAGCTCTACAGATCCAGTAACAAACACAGAGAGACTTCTTTTCAGCGTATATGTATATATATCTTCAAGGGAATAAACTATTTCAAAATTTAGCGAATATATTCACTCGGACATTTAGAAAAAAATTGAGTAAAGAATATCCTTTTCGATAATTTCCACTTCTGGCTCTACAATTATATATATGTATATATATATACGGAACCTCTCCTAGTTTAATAGCCTGCTAGTTTCCCACCCGGTCCCAGGCCAGGGTGATGAGGCAGGATTGGTCGTGGAGCTAGCAACCCCGCATCACTAAACCTATCAAACCGCTAGAGAAACTCCGACACACAGGAAATATATTAAAAATTCAAAAATTTCAAAAATCAACCTTATTCTTCGCTTGAATCGGAGAAGCGAAATGACACAGAGGGCTAGTGAAAGCCGACCTTCGGGAAGCCACTTAGCCAGGCGATGTTTCTCCTCTCAATGGAAGCAAGAATAAGAATGGGTACGTGGAATGTACAAGACTAGGAAGGCTGCCCAGTTAGCCAGTGAAATGCGAAGATATGGCATAGAAGTGCTTGGTTTCTGCCAGAGCAGATGGAATGCAGGTGGATTATCAGAATTGTCAACTGGTGAGTTAGTAATCTACTCCCATCACCCAGACAACCACGAGCACACTGAGGGAGTGACTATCATGATATCTTAAGTGGCAGTCAGAGCCCTAATGCAGTGGGAACCCATTCTCTCTCCCATGATTATGACAGCAAGATTCAACTCAAAAGAAAGGAAAGTAACAATTGTCCAACGATACGCACAGTGATAAAAACAACGTGGAACAAGAGAAAGAGGAAGATTTTAACAGAAAACTGTAGAAATTAATGGACAACATTCCAAATGGAGACATCAAAATCCTCATGGGCAATATTAATGGCAAACTATGAGGTCATAATACAGGAGGAGAATCCAACATTCGTCGAGAGGCTGTCGGTGAAAATGAATGAGAATGGAGAAATCTTAGCAGACTACTGCGCTTTCAATGATTTCGTGATGGGAGAGAGCGTGTACAAACACAAGGATATTCACAAAGCAACATGGATTTCGCCAGATGGACACAGCACGAACCAGATAGACTTCATCTGAATACTGTTCAAGGAAGTGGAGACGCAGCCTGCTGGATACAAAGTCGAGAAGGGGAGCAGATGTGGGCTCACACCACTATCCAGCTCACAAATTAAATCCTGAACTCTACCTACACCAGAACAAGTTTGTTCAGTCATTAGATCAACAAGGGACCTGATGTGTCTTGACACTGGATACGCAATTTTTGAATTTTTGGTTTCTGAATCGTATCATTTGCTTTCCTCACCTCCTGTTAAATCTCCACACCTTATAACCACTGTTGTTAACTTGACCGTCGTTCAAATTTTAATGGAGTTCTACTCAACGCCGTCAATTATATTGCGTCACTCAATTTATTTATTCTGCTTTATTTTATTCTCTGACCGACTAAGAGTTTTTTAAAATTACATAATTTGTTAAATGAAATTTACAATTCCAATGACAAATCTTTGGAAATACTGACTTTGTTGCTAAGATAATTTACTACATGACAAGTGCGATTATACAGCTTGAAAATAAAATCACTGGAAAGAGCAACTCTTCATTGAACGCCTTTGCTTTTGCATCCCTTGGAACTGTTGCAAACAAATAAATCACTTAGCTTTCCTAAGCTCTTCAGCCATTTGATTGCTCCAGCCTTAGTCTAGCAGGATTTTTGTTGTCTATAGATATATAATGAGCTATATATATATATATATATATATATATATATATGCAGTTTATAGCTGTTAATCTAATCTCATCGACAATTTTACTGACACATATTTTCAACCTCAGAGATTAACTTATCAGTCACAAGCAAATGAAGTTTTGAATGCCTTTCTCCTTTCTTATCTAAGGACTGTTTGCGAGGCATCAATCATAAATTTATAGAACACAAAATATCTGAGCAAAGAATATCCTTTTCGATAAGTTCCTCTTCTAGCTCTACAATTACATACATATGCAAATGTTTATACACACAGAATATTCCAGAATAGTAGTCAATAACAATATTAGTGTTTTCTAAATGATATCGATTTGTAAAGTAAGATCACAATGGAATTACAGTTCATTAAAGATGCTTAAATTATAATCACAATAAAAATAATATAACAGCAAATAGAATATCAAATAAAATTAAGGAAATCCCTACAACAACAAATTGAGGATCATTAGAACCTAGATGACCAAGGCAAGGACAACGTCTGAACTAACTTCTTTTGGACACATAAATTAGGCTTCTTAATGTGTATCCCAACGGCCTCAGCAATATGTAGTAAATGAACTCTTAAGGCGAAGTTAAGATTTGTTGGTATGCGGTAGGTGACTTTGAAAGCCGCCTTGTTAACATTAATCTTGTGTTCTGTATCCATAAGATGAGATAGAATACCTCTGCAAATACATTTTGTTTGTCCTTTACTTAACCAACCACGCAGGATGATGCTCGGAAATCCGACGAGAAATTTCGCAAAATGAAAGTCATGACGACCAAAGTTATTTTGGATGATGAAATGATAACTCGTTCATCCCAAATCTAGTAGTCAGTAGTAGTAGTAGTAATAAGTGTTGAAGCGTAAACGTTTCTTTTCTAGAAGCAGAGCCAAGAGTCATCTAAATGTCTCTGTGTCAGATTTGTTGCTGAATAGTTCACTAACCGATTATTTAGCAGCTACAGTGAGGGCTTTTCATTGAATGTACATACATACTTGTACTGGAAATACGGTGTGGCATCAAGCTGCAATCAAAAATAAAAAATAAAATAAAAATGTACACAACTAATTCTGTATCAGTGTTGATTTATCACCTGTCAGTATGAATATGCGTAAATTTTAAATTTTAAAAAATACTCGCCACAGATGACGCTGGCTAGTGCCAGTTGCGAATATCGTGCAAGTATTGGCAGAAGTTGAAATTCATTCACCGACCACTGGATCATGTCTCTGTGGCTTTATGGTCTACGAATTCTCTCGCCTTGTAACTGGAACTTCCTGGTTTCGAGCCCGATAGGGATGGGTGAGTAGTGCTGAAGGGCTCCAAACTAGGCTGACGAAACAACTGGTTGTCTAGTAGTCCACTGACGGTTTTCCAATGGTTCTTTAACCGATGTCAGCTGATGATGAAATCCTGTTACCAATCAAATCCCTACAAACCATCGCGTGAAGACTAATTATTATTTGTGTCGGCGATACAGTTATAGAATGCTAGCCTGCCACGCAGAAGGACCAGTTTCCATTCGCCAACAGAGGCTCTCCAGGTGCTCGCCTATTTTCTCAGCCTATCGAAAGCCTGTAAACGAGGGAAGATTGACAGTGAAGCTAGCAACCGTTTAACTATTGAATCTTCAAAGCCTGCAGCCCTTTGTCTCACGCAGAAGGGGGGGAGTGAAAAAAGCTATCCAAGTGCATACTGTTAGGAACGAGTAAGTATAAAGAAACAAGGGTCCCACTGTATTTTAATAAATTAACGCTATACCCAATACCTTTAACGATTAGTACAGATTTATAATTTAGTTTAGTTTTCTGAGATTCGAACTCGTTCCACCCAGTACAGTGCTGCAGTCATAGACTTTACCACTGAGCTATTCGGGCTAGCAGTTGACTTCCTGTAGGATTGTATTAGATACTTTGAATGGAAACCAGAAATTCGGTAATTAGTGTCATGCGTGTGGTCCTTTTTTTGGTACATGTTGAATTCCATCAGCTAATTTTGCAAGTTTAAAATCCTGTGCATTTGTCGTATTATAATTTCCAAAATGAAATCTATATGCCGTGAACGAACTTGAAGACCGCACATCAACGCATTGTGAATTAAGCTGTGTGACAGATTAACTTACCCCCCCCCCCTCTACATGAAATCCAAGAAAAATGCCCATCCAGACATAAATATAAGGAAAAACAGTTTAGCGAAGAGTCTCTTTTCGGCGGATTCATTCACTTAGCTGTACAATAGCAATTATATGTAATTATTTTTGTACTTGTATGTGTACATTAGGTCTATCAGACAAGAAAATATATATAAATATATATTTCGGCATTATTCCACGTCCCACTAATTTGCAATTAAAACTATTTTTGAATTTCTGTATGACATTTTATTAACATTTCTTTCCCAACTAACCCTCTATTTACTGTTTCTATCTACTACATAATCGATTTTGGACGCTAGTCTTCATTCTCTTTCATTAACATCCTATTTTTCTGTGTGTCTTTCATATTATGTAACCCTAATCAAGACTTGCTAATCTTCACGAACCCCTAGACGCAGTGTGATTACACAAAAAAAACTATATATATTAAAGTAATAATCTCCATTGAGACATAAAAACAAAGAATTCAGCGATGAAAATTCTCTTGTCGACGATTTCATTTCCATAGCTGGACAATCGTATATACATATATATATGAATTACAATATACAATAACAGTCGGGTGTTTTTGTGTTAAAGTTTAACAGTGAGTAGAAATACTAAAATGCGATAATACCATTATTATTATTATTGTTTCCTTTAATTTCTAGAGGAACATAAGGCTTCGGCTGCACGTCTCCATTGCGTTCGGTTCTCTGCTAGAGTCTTCACCTGGCTCCAAGTCTGCCACCCACATGCTTTCATCTCCTCTTCACATCACCTCCTCCAAGTCACCCTTGCATTGACGACCAACTCGCCGCTTCCCTTTCGGGTTCCACTCGAGAAATGGCTTGTCTAGTGATGTCCCCTGATGGTTTCCTCAGAGTATGGCCTGCAATGCATCTCCATTTCTTCCTGCCTAATTGTTTCACAATCGGTTCCTGCTGTGTTGGTTTGCTCCCAGAGATCCCTATTGCTGATCTTTTCTGGCCGGTCATCTGATCTTGAGTATTGAGCGAAGACAACTAGCTGTTGATGAAGGTCTGTAGTTTGTTTGAGATGCTCTTTAGGACGCGCTGGCCAAGTCTCTGATCCGTATAGTGAGTAGCACTGACTTCACATTGGAGTTGAAAATCCAGATCTCATTTTTCATGCTGAGTGCTGTTGACCTCCACACAGACTTGAAAGTAGTGAAAGCTTGTCTTGCTCTTCCGATTCTTGCTTTGATATCCTCGTCAGTTCCGTCCACCTGTAGTTGAAACGATGCTTCCCAGGTAGGTAAAAGAGGTTGTTTCTTTCAGGATCCTCCCATTTATGCTGATCGTTGTCTGTTGTTGTTGTTCTTGTCCAGGAATCTTCACCTCTGTTTTCTCTATGTTCACCTGAAGTCCTATCTTTGATGCTTCTTCTGCCAACTTGTTGCTATTCGCTTGCATATCTTCCAGTTTGTGGGAAATCAGACATATATCATCGTCGAAGTCCAGTTACTCCAAGTTTTTTATGTGAGTCTATTTTATGCCTGTCTCCTCGTTGCCCGTCGTCTGTCTGTCTCATTATACAGTCTACTGCAATCAGGAAAATCATTGGCGATAGTAGGCAGCCAGCTTGTCTTACTCCTGTCCTCACTTCGAAGGATTCCGTAAGTTTCCCGTTGTGAATTACTTGGCATGCAGCATTGTCGTACAGATGTTGGATGAGATGCATAATTGTCGGTGGCACCCCGTAGTAGCACCTCTCGATCGACGCTGTCGAAGGCCTTTTCAAAGTCGATGAAGTTGAGATAGAGAGGTGACTGCCATTCCAAGCTTTGTTCAATGATGATCCGTAATGTGGCGATAATACTGGTGTATTGTATTATGAGTCACCGTTGATTAGATGTTATTATTATTGTTTCCTTTAATTCTAAGAGGAAGATAGGGCTTCAGCTGCACGTCTCCACTGCGTTCGGTTCTCTGCCAACGTTTTCACCTGACTCCACGTCTGCCACCCACATGCTTTCATCTCGTCTTCACATGACCTCCTCTTCCATGTCACCCTTGTACTGACGACTAAGTCATCGCTTCCCGTTCGGGTTCCAGTCAAGCGACGGCCTGGCGTGTGATGTCACTTTATGATTTGTTTTCTAAGAGTATGGCCAATCCGTCTCCATTCCTTCGTGCATATTTGTTGTACAATTGGTTGCAGTTTAAGTTTGTCGCAAGAACATAGAATCGATCATTAAGTTATTTGAGTATTGTGTACAATGAGCAAATACCTTGCAATGAAACTAGCTGAGAATTCTGTATTGCGTGTAACAAAGCTATTTATTATTATTATTATTATTACACCAACCATGTAACAGTATAACTACCCAGTTAATACGAAAACGTTGAAAACGAAATCTTCAATTCCCGCCAGGCTAATTATATATCAAAATGTATAATATAAATAATACACAGTAACCAAAATATGTGTCATCATAATATCAAGGGTAACTTGAATTTAGTTTAATAATACTATAATTAATAAATAGTAAGTACGAATTATTTGTTAACGTGTTAGTAAATCATTCACATGCTGATTTAGGACATGCTTAAATATGCAATTAGCTATCAAATGAATCTTTATGGTGAATATGTTTCTTTGTACGGGAGCATCCATGCAACCTCACTGAGACCAGAGAAATAATTCAAAATCAACACAAAATATTGGAATATAGCGAAAATATTCATTCAGATATCTAGAAAAAACAAAATAATTGAGCAGCAAAGAATATCCTTTTCGATAATTTCCTCTTCTAGCTCTACAATTATATATACTTATGTTTATATACAAAGAATATTCTAGAACAGTAGTCAGTAACAATATTAACGTTTTTTAAATAATATCGATTTGTTAAGTGAGATCAATGGAATTACAGTTCACGAAAGATGCATAAATTATAATAAGCATAAAAATGTAATAGCAAATACAATATAAAATGAAATTAAGGAAATCTCTGCAAAAAATTGAGGATCATTAGAACTTTGATGGCTAAGCAAAAGGCAATGAGTGTCTGAACCAGCCTCTTTTCGACACATAAATTAGGCTTCTCAATGTGGATCCCAACGGCCTCAGTGATATGTGGTAGACGAATTCTTGAGGTTAAATTAAGATTAGTTGGTTTGCGGCAGATGACTTTAAAAGCCTCACTGATATCAATCTTGTGTTCTGTATCCACAAGATGAGATAGAATAGCACTACGAATAGATTTTTTCTGTCCTTTGTTTAACCGCACAGGGTGGTGTTCGGAAATTCGACGAGAAACACGCTTAACTGTACGGCCTATGCAAGTAAGTGGCTCACTCCACAGGAGCAGTTAAATTGGTAGATACACATGGAAGAGGCGAAATTAGGCAGTTTACCTTTAACCTCCGAACGCACAAGAGGAGTGGTTTTGAAGACACAGCGTAATTCAGTAGCAGGGAATGCTCTTTTTACTGCATTTCTAAGTCGTTGTGTTAGTATGTCGATGACGTTGTCCCCGAGGAACTGCATTTGTAAGAATAAGGCCTTTTTAGGAACAGCTGGAACCTTGGGCTTCTTTGATTCTAGATTCATATTCTTATCAATCAACTTTTCTGGATAGCCGTTTTCACTCAGCAGCCGTTAAATATTATTAAGTTCCTCATCAAGACATTCATCCAAACAGATTGCTCTTGCTCTCTGAACCAAGCACTTCATCAGATTGCGTTTAAAAATGAGTATACTGACCCGTTGATGTAGGTTTTCTATATACACTTCTTCTTATTGTGACATCCTCATTTCTGGTCATTAGGACGTCGTTCCTCTCAAGTACAAAAGAAATTTAGTGAAGACCGTCAGCCACAGAGTTACAACCATATGCTCACAAGAATTAAATGGAGATGAATTAAGCATTGTATATGATACTTTGATCGAAAATAGCTATCCCGATAGATTTATCAAGAAACACATGACAAACAAAGAGGAAAAGGACTACTCACTATCTGTAAACAAGAAGCCTCTTTAAATACGACTGCAATTCAAAGGCGATATACCAAGCGAAATAATTACGAAGAAATTAGGAAAATCAGTTCAAAGAACTTTCAATGCCGGCGAACAATACATCTTTTTCTCTTCACGACCGATGGTGATTCCCCAACTGAAAGATGAAGTACCTTGACTAGCTAGCCACTTACAATTCTGTCTACCAATTCAACTGCGCTTGTGGTCGAACGAGTTATATCGGCCGTTGCTCTAGGAACTTGATTTCTCGTGCTCGCTCGAGAACATTTCCCAGTATGGCTAATTGAAGGTAAAAGGTGTAGTGAAAACCATCAACAGTTCGATATCGGACCATCTGGTCCAAACAGGCCACAAAGCCAGCCAGCATTGAAGAATCCTTCTCTATCATCATCTACCGGGTGCCGAATAAATTGCCACAAAACATCGAAGCACCGCATGCTACAAACAGCAGAGGCTATTGCGATTCGCCTCAAACAACCAGTGCTTTGTGTGCAAAAGAAGCAAGTCCAGCCAGCCAGCCAGCCAACCACTACTACTGCCCTGTCAGGCCTTCAGTAGAGACTAAAAATTCATGAATTTGTAATATTATCTTTCCTAATTTTTCTGACATTCAGTTTATTGTTATGCTGATGCTACTGAACTGTAATCTATTGATATTATTATTGATTCGATGTTATTTAAACAACATCAATGTTGTTCATAACACTAACTCATTCATTCACTATAGTATGTATACAACTGTAGAGCCTGATGATGAAGTTATCGAAAAGAGTATTCTTTGTTCAGTATCCATTCTTTTGAAAATACTAGAGTCTTTTTCTTTCTCAATAATAAAATTTGTTGCAGGATGTACCTCGTTAAATTTATCCAGGATGTTCTTTGATTCCTTCTCATTTTTCTTAATGAAAATTCATGTGCCGACAATAGAATTTAAGTTCATCATTTACATCCTTCAAAGGCCCATTTTCTATTTTCTCAAGGAAAATGTCGGCTAGAATTGGTCCTAGTGGTGACCCCACTGCCACACCATCGATTTGTCTGTATAGCTCCTTATTAAATAAAAAAGTGAACATTCATTGTGTATTTCAAGAGAAGTTGTTTTATAAAAGATATAGCAATACCAATATTGATGTTTCGTCCTATCAGTTCTTCGCATACAAAGTCCACTGTTTCCATAAGTGGTACAAACTATTTGCTTTATGCAACAAGTAAAGTTACAAATTAGTTGTACAGTGGAATTCAAATCAAACGTCAGGTGTTTAGTTCATCAGTTTAAGTGATGTTTCATCTGATTTTCATATGTTGCTTTCCGAGGGAAACACAGGACTTCAGGCTGGAGTTTTGAAGATTCATCAGCTGTGGTGCCTAAGTGAGGTTTAGAAGTGCGCTGGTCGGGGATCGGACCTGGACCACATTGAGGCGTGGCTAGCGAGAATCCACCTTCAGGATGATTATGTCTTATGTATAATAGTTCACTGAGTTCATGGAAAATGTCCATCAGGACATTAGAAAGAAGAGGACACGAAGTTCAGCAAAGATATCTTTTCGGCGATTTCATTTTCAAAAGCTGTACAATCGCATTTAAATGCATAAATTTATAAATGGATACAATTATTTTTTGAAGGTGAATAAAAGGTGACAATTATTTTCAACTCGATATGGATTATGAGAGGCTTAGCGACAAAAATTACGCAGGATTGGAATATGATTGTAAAGTAGTTATTTTAAACGAATTACAGATGTGATCAAGAAGAGCACAGAAACAAAATAACTGTTCTTATAACTGAAAAATTGAGATGAATTGAATGAAGACAAAGAGAGAGAAACTATACACACACACAGCGAACAAAAAACCGAAGGCTAAGTGAACATACCTAACTAGGTCCATGGTAGTCGTAAAGACTGGACTAGTTTCTTTTGAACACACAATTCCGGCTTTTCAATGCACACTTCGAGGGCTTCTGCAGCACAAAGAAGTCAGAAACATACTGCCTTTGGTAGATTTCTGTTTACTTTGTAAATGACTTTGAATGAGTCAGTTGAGATACTGTGGGAAGTGTTGATTAGATGTTCAGTTGTGACACTTCTGATTGAACCGGTGCCTCCTCTTTGCAGCCATACTGGGTAATGTTTTTTAACACGTTTTGAAAGGAAGCGCATGCAACGACCTATGTACCTAGCTCCGCAGTTTGTCAATGAAACTTTCATTGGAAATAAAACGACTTAGCGTGGAAAAGAAACTTTTCCTCGGTGTTACGTGATCCCTTTACTCAATCTATGATTCAATATAACAACAGGATATGTCCTGCTGTTTGACGTGAGCAGTTTAAAACCTCTCTCACCAACCAGTAGTGCTCGCTTGACGAAGTGATCTACCATAAGAAACTGGCTTTCCAGTCGCTTAAGGTTAGGCTTATCAGTGGTGCACCTAAAACAATTCAGCCTAGAGGGGGGGTGAATTAGTTCAGTTCACCTGAATTCTGGCTAGCTAATTAAACTTTCTCGAGATTTCCATTGATTTTCAAGTTTGTAGTCAGAATCGGAGAGGCGAGATACTCCTTCACCTCAGCATCAAGAACAAGATTGGGATTTTCAACACAAATGTGAAGTCAGTCAGTTCTCCTATGTGGATAAGAAACTTGGCCATCAAGTCATGGAAAGCGTTTCCAACAGGTTGCAGATCTTTATCAACAGCTGCCCTCGTTGGATGCATACTAAAGATCAAATGACTGGCCGGCCGACCAGAAACAGTCAGCAACAAGAAACTCTGGCTGCGAACAAACCAACCAGTAACCTACAGCTCAATGGAAAGGAGGAGAAAACGGAGATGGATTGGATATAACTTGGAAAAACCGTTGAATGACATCGCGCACAATGCATGCCATCGCTCGAGTGGAATCCAAATGGGAAGCGACGAGTGGTTCGTTGGTGTGACGGTGACATGGAGGAAATCCTGAGCTGAGGACGAAGAGATGACATGCTATGGTCAATCGTTCGGACCAGATTGCCGAACACAAGAAACGTTGGAATTAATCATTTCAATCTCGCTGAGATTTTACAAATATAATTTTTTACAAATGTCTACTTCTCACTCAGCGCCCAAATATTTTAGAACTATTCTGTCAAATCTTGACGACAGTTCATTTGAAAAATAAAGTTTGTTTCAAATTTGATCGCGTATTTTAATAATTATAATTTGCTTTATTCTAAAACACTACTTGTGGTGCAGAATGGAATTCTCAGCATTTCACTACAGTATTGCATCCAGTTTGTATATTAGCAATAAATAAAATTCTACATAGATTATGGGTAGTCTCAGTTAATTTTGACAACACATTAACATATCGGTAGCAAAGCCAAAATTGAACAGAATGTTTGAAGGTGTTAGAAAAGTAGATACTAGCATATTTACTGGCGCGTAAGCGGTAACAAAAATGTCGAGATATACAGGGTGTGAAAGAACGAAGAAGAATGTTTTAAACAGAGTTTGTAAGGAAGAGAGAAACAAAACAGCGCATAGCAAAAAACAGAGAGAGAGAAAAGAAAAAGAAAGAAAGAAAACGTTGTACCTATAAATGATATGAGTAAGAAAGACGAGATCCAATTGTTCTACTGGCTATTTAATAAGTTATAGGTATCACGCCTAATGCTTTCTTTATCGCATAGAACACGAGCCAAGTAGGGTATGGTTGAGTTTTTTTACTTGTTAGTGTGAGCATATAGTTTTCTATATAGCCTTCTGGTTTTGCCTGATGAAATACAAGGGGAGAGTTGTGAATGAACAGGGTGGTGTGAGTTAGATAGAATGGATTTAGCCCATTTTTCATATGAGTCCAAGTACCTGTCGACCAGGATATTAAAAAGCTGGTTAAGTGGCACGTTGCTTACCCTGCTAACAACCTTTAACATCCTACGTAATAAAATATAGTCCATCTTCAGCAACCCTGGAAAAACTTAGGGGGAACAATAGAGAATAAAAGGCAGGATGCAAGACTTAAAGAAACTCAAGAGTAAGGGTTGGGTTATACCAGAATGTCTTAACTTCTTGATCTAGAAGGTAAAACGGAATATTGTCTTAGAAATCGTCAAGATATGAGACGAATTGATGTACCACTGTGGAGATTTCTACATCAAATTATCCCGTTGTCTGTCTGAGGAGCTATTTTTAATCGTCTTTATTTCTTTGTTGTTAAACAGTCTCAGTTCTGTCTTTCATATACACAAATTTTGTTTTAATGCACTTAAAAAGAGCAATATCAGCAAATACATTACGATAAAATGGACCAGTCGTGTGTGTCTTGTCGGTAACTTGTCAACTGCTTACAGCCTGCTTACAGTCAAAGTGCAAAAAGGTTTGTTAACAGGCTTTAGTTTTGCCAGAGAAAGAAACTATCGAATGGCAATTAGTAAAAGTCATCGTATACAGAGGAATTGTAAAAGACAATAAGTAAAATACAACTAACTAATGCAATTATATGCGTAACATAGTTTAACAGAAATGTTAGTGTGAGTGTGTAATAATAAGATATGGAGAAGTACAAATTACAAGGTTTTAGAAAATGATAATATACATTCAATTGTATATTATATTTACAGTCTGAATAATTTGTCCTATTCGCCTACAATTCATCTGTACGCCATGATTTCCATTAATTACTCTTCAGCATTCTAACTGATTAAAAATGCCCACTATAATTTTCAAAAGAATGGATACTGAACAAAGAATACTCTTTTCGATAACTTCATCATCAGGCTCTACAGTTGTATACATACTATAGTGAATGAATGAGTTAGTGTTATGAGCAACATTGATGTTGTTTAAATAACATCGAATCAATAATATTGATAGATTAGAGCTCAATAGTATCAACATAACAATAAGATGAATGTCAGAAAAATTAGGAAAGATAATATTACAAATTCATGAATTTTTAGTCTCTACTGAAGGCCTGACAGGGCAGTAGTAGTGGTTGGCTGGCTGGCTGGCTGGACTTGCTTCTTTTGCACACAAAGCACTGGTTGTTTGAGGCGAATCGCAATAGCCTCTGCTGTTTGTAGCATGCGGTGCTTCGATGTTTTGTGGCAATTTATTCGGCACCCGGTAGATGATGATAGAGAAGGATTCTTCAATGCTGGCTGGCTTTGTGGCCTGTTTGGACCAGATGGTCCAATATCGAACTGTTGATGGTTTTCACTACACCTTTTACCTTCACTTAGCCATACTGGGAGATGTTCTCGAGCGAGCACGAAAAATCAAGTTCCTAGAGCAACGGCCGATATAACTCGTTCGACCACAAGCGCAGTTGAATTGGTAGACAGAAATGTAAGTGGCTAGCTAGTCAAGGTACTTCATCTTTCAGTTGGGGAATCACCATCGGTCGTGTAGAGAATAAGACGTATAGCTCCCTTTTTACAACGAATTAAATAGAGTGTGTCAATAAAGCTATTTACTGTGATTACCTAGGATGTTAGTATATGACGAAATACCGACGAAATAGAATTGATGCATTTTATCCTGCTGCCTCTTTTTATCATTACTCTGTTCATACCCGCTGTCTGTCTGTACTAGCATTATATTATGGGAATCGTTTCACATGAAGACTTGTAATATTAGTACTCTTATGGTGAGAGCTGTCTGCTAGCCAAAGTTGGTAGACAGTAATCTACGTCAATGTTTACGTCGCAAATATTGGTCGCGTGAAAAACAAGAAGAAGGACTTAATTTATTTGAATTTTATATTTTCTCGTCAATTGATGGGAAATGCAGGTACATCCAGTTGACGAATCCCAAACAGGACGAAATGCACACCCTGGATTCCACTGCTAGTCATCACCCACAAATTAAAGATCAAGGACTGACTCAACAAACAATCACAGCAGACTTTGCGTGGGCGGATACAATTAGCAGATAGACGATCTGATCTTCAAGAAATGGCCACAAGGAAATGAAAGATTATCTTTCAGAGAGAAACAACCAGTCAGAACACTGTGTTTGTCTGCTAACAATAATCTATAATAATGTACATGAAAATCTATAAATGTCTTTTAATTTGCTCATTAAACGATCTGTTACCTGACTCTTGCCTTCTACCGCTACACTCTCATCAAATAACTTATTAAATGGTACTGTCAATGAATCGTTTTCCACTAACATTGTGCCTGTTTCTTGGAAGGACATTGAAGTTGTTCTTGTGTCTGAATCATCTAGTGGACCAAATGTTAAGTTCAGACCTATTGCCATTATCAAACCTTTTTTAAAATAACGGCAAAACTGCATTTACTTAACCCTGAACCTTTTAGTGACCCTATTCATTTAGTTTATAAACATAGTAGGAGTACTTAAGATGCAACTGTCGTCTAATGTCATAATATTGTCTCTAATTTAAACAGAGGTGTCAAATATTTTCGGTTCGCCTTCGTAGACCACATATCTGCCTCTGACTCTCTACCTAGGCCTCTTTTGGTAAACAAGCTTGCTGTGGCATAAGCAGGCTGCTGGAATAATAAGCGGTTGCATTTCTATTTTTCTGATAGAAAGCAGTACACTGTTTACAATGGGAAGTCCTTCGCTGCCTACTTTCTCCAGCCGCTGTTCCTCAAGGTGGTGTTCTTCCTCCTCTTCTGTTTTGTTTCATCTTAGATAACTTACTTGCCCCATTCTGGTGGAGATGATCTTGTTAAGTTTGCTGATGACGCATCTGAATGTTTCCATGCTGCCGTTTACTTCTCAGTTAGACTATTCCCAAATGAATAACTCCTTTTATCATTAATTAGTCGGTGGTCCTTGTCACATGGCCTTAAGCTAAATCCGCCTTCCAAACGTCAGACTGTTAATCTCACTTTCGGACGCAAGCGCCATTTACATGAACTAGTTAGTTCATACGGCTTCATTATTATAGATGGTACAGAAGTTGAAACTAAATCGCATGTTAAATACCTTGGATTGTATGTTTCCTCTCACCACCTCTCCTGCTCTGCCCATATCATGTTAGTTTCCAAAATGATATTTCGTATAACATTCTGCGTGTGACGAAGTTAAGACAATCTGGTAACACTCAGTCAGTCTCCACTTCCTAAGTTTTATGATTCTTGTATTCTGTCTATCCTTCTTTATTGCTCCCCCCACCCCGCCTTAATCTTTCCTGGGCTACTTAAGAAAGATTTTGTTATAATGTGAAGAGCACTAAAAGCTGTCAGTACAGCGAGTGGGGTGACGTCGGTAAAATACCTTTTTAATAGTTTCGTTGAGAGACACATAGATTCCTGCAAGAAATTAGCAAATATTATGTTGTCAGACCCTGAGCATCCTCTGTATACACAACTCGCTCTTTGCATCTCATCAGATAGAACTAAACGTAACCAAAGAAGATTGTAGGCTCGGGCGGCTAAGTCCAAAAACTATACAATACCTTATTTAGCAGGTACACATTTTCCATATTAGTTTGCTTATTAGATGTATCACACAGTCAGTGAAACAGTATTATTTACTGGATGACGTTTCGAACGCAATTTATTATTGTTCATAATCATATCATTTATAATCACACGACTTCGAAACTTGAGTTTTGTAGTTTTCTTTGCTCCCTCTTATTTGTCGTCGTTGGGGCAGTAGAATTTTCCAGATATCTGGGATAGGTGTTGAATCATTTCATTACACTTGTTTGCAGTTGATTCGATAAACAAAGTTTCCCTTAAAAGCCACGCGAAATCTAGACTAACATATTCTTACGAACTAAAACATAGAAAAGATAATTTAATATTGGATAATGAAGAGAAAATGGTTAGTTTTGAAATTGTCAGTTTGTATACACGTATACCAATAAATATGGTTGTAAACGCAGTCAGAAACGAACTCATTTCTGACCAAGAACTCGAACTTAAAATGAAAGTGCCACTTGAGGACATAATACTGGGAGTGCAGCTATACCTGACTTCCACAGTATTTAAATTCCAAGGGAAAACATACAAGCAAACTGAGGGAGTTGCGATGGGATAACCAATATCCCCAGTTGTGGCAGATATATCCATAGACAGGTGGAAAAACATAGCGACTGAAATGTTCAACCCCACCCGAAAACTATGGTGGAGGTATGTAGATGACACAATCAGTGTACTTGGAACACAGGATATAGATTGATTTTTAAAACATCTTAACTCAAAGGTTGAGGCAATTTAATTCACTTATGAATTGGAAAGTCAGGAAGGGGGACTTGCAATGTTAGGTTGCAGCATAAAAAGAACAGAAGATGGGAAGTTAAACACTAGTGTTTACAGGAAACCCACACATTCCAACAGATATCTGGACCTCCGATCATCCCATCTTATGTCAGTGAAAATAGGATTGGTGAAATGTTTAAGTAATAGAGCACAAAAACTAAGTAGTACGAGGGAAAACCTAAGACAGGAAGTGAGGCATATAAGAGAAGCTTTGAAACCTAATAATTACCCTGATAAATTAGTCAGAAAGTATGTAGGGAAATGTAAAAATAAAATAAATAATGATAGTTGTGATAGTGATAATAATAGTAATATTAATGACGACATGCATGTCAAACATGCTCAGGATAATGACAACAGCAACATTAAGGAAGCTAAATCATCAGTAGTAATTCCATACAAGGAAGGGACCTCGGAAAGCTTACGCAGAATTCTTAACCAGGCAGGAATAAAAGTGGGTAGTATTCAAACCTACAAACTCAATTAGAAACAAGCTTTGTCGGTTAAAGGATCCTGTGGAGGTCAAATACACAGATCAGATTAGTAGAACAGGGTCAACCAGACTAGCGGAGTATAAAAACCTAACAAAATCTAAATTAGTTGACCCGAATAAGATAAGAAATCTAGAGAATAGTTCAGCTATACCACTCACTACATGCAATTACACACAACCATAAAATAGGATGGATGGGATAAGATGACAGTTTTAAAATCTAATGTCACAGGGTGGAGGGAGAGATCGATAACGGGACCTTTATTCATCGAATCAACTGAAAGGAAATACGTGTTATAGGAATGATTCAACACCTATCCCAGATATCTGGAAAATTCTACTGCCCCAACGACGACAAATAAGAGAGAACAAAGAAAACTACAAAACTCAAGTTTCGAAGTCGTGTGATTATAATTGATATGATTATGAACAATAATAAATTGCGTTCGAAACGTCATCCAGTAAATAATACTGTTTCACTGACTGTGTGGTACATCTAATAAACAAACTAATATAAAATTATTTACTACCACAGTGCCCAAGTTTTACACAAGGGCACACATTTTATGCGATGAGAATAGTGTAAGGCAAGACACTATCAATTTACTGCTGACCTCAAATTAAACAGCCCTACTTCTTTTCACTCACTATTACATTGGTGTTAATATCTCCACGTAAATTTTAACTTTATATGCATATTCTCATATAATAATATTATCAATGTAAATGAAATATTCCCATATTGAAATCAAAACAAGATTTTGAGCGAACAATTGTTTTCGATAACTTCTTCTTCAGGCTCTACAGTTATAAATCCATGAATAATAGGGTACATATAGCCAATAAAGGCAAATGAAAATAATATCAGAAACTGTATTGGGGTGCATGTGTAAGTTGAGATGATAGTCCATTAGTTAACATAATCAATCAAATGTGTATAGGGTGTATAGTCAGAAAAATGTGATGAAGTGTGAATGAACAATTGGGTGATATAGTGCTCTTTTATAGTCAACAGAATACAAGTGTCATTGGGGTGAGAGAAATACCGTAGACACAAAATACACACAAACACACATCGCATTTCTCTCACCCCAATGACACTTGTATTCTGTTGACTATAAAAGAGCACTATATCACCCAATTGTTCATTCACACTTCATCACATTTTTCTGACTATACACCCTATACACATTTGATTGATTATGTTAACTAATGGACTATCATCTCAACTTACACATGCACCCCAATACAGTTTCTGATATTATTTTCATTTGCCTTTATTGGCTATATGTACCCTATTATTCATGGATTTATAACTGTAGAGCCTGAAGAAGAAGTTATCGAAAACAATTGTTCGCTCAAAATCTTGTTTTTATTATCAATGTAAATGCCTCTGTTTTAATTGTTACCCCTGTAATTGAGAAAGTTCCATGCAATTCTGTACAACTGCATGCTGAAAATTCCATATTTGTAACATAAATAAATACTGTTTGGAATAAAGCTGCAGTAATAACATTATTTTTATAATTAAGTTTTTAAAGTATTCTCACTCATTTATCATGTTTTAGTTATAAACAACGCAAGAATACATTGATACTGAAATTTTTTCCCTCCAAGCTGTTTAAATACCTCAAGATGAAAGAGTGATCCACTCTAGTGGAATATACTTTCAGTACATGAGAATGACAGTGACATGTAGTTCATTTGGTTTTAATTCTCCTTTTGATTTTCTCATTAATTGATATAACCGAAGTGTTCAGCCTGTGTTGAAATGTCGGCTCCTTGTGAAAATGCTTCAGTGAGGATGGCTGAGGATCAACTTGCCATCTGAAACAATGGCCACTGGGTTCGAGTCTCACAGAGGGAATGCAGGTATATCAGAATGATGAATCCTCAATGGGAAGAAATCTCCACCCTAGATTCCACTGCTAGTCATCATCCAGCAAATTACTCCGAGTAATAAGCTTAGTTTCGAGTGGATTGTGTTACTATACACTACTTTACCATCACACCCAAGAATTCTGCTAAGTGACTTCAGGAAGATGGATAACTCAGAGAAAACTGAGTAATCGCAATCCATGTACTAACAAATAATCGGATGAAACAGAGCTGTAGTCAAACAAATCGTTAGAATGTCGTATCATACTCAGACGAAGACTGTGGATGACTAACAATGCGGTCAAACTCATGATTTGCTGTTATACGTCTTGTACAGCATACTCTGTTAGTTTTAACAATCTGTGTCACGGACTTTCGTTAAAGCTGAACAAGCTTTTCAGTTGAGAATATTATTTGGAAATAAGGCCATGAAAGACGGAATCATTCCAGTGGCAAATATGAGAAGAGGAAGAAGAGAAAGAAGAAAAAACGTTTTCTATGCTTTCCAAAACTTCATTTATTTTGTTTTCTAACGTTATAATTTAATAATTCCCATTGTAGCATTAAGAACACAATATTCAGTGAAGAGACTCTTTTCCACAACGAATTTATTATCAAGCTGTACAATCGTATATATATATATGGTTTTTAAGAAATTACCTCGCCTAGATTACTAGGTCACTAGTATTCTAGCCGGTCCCAAGCCCGGATAAAGAGGGAGGGTTGGGGCGTGGTGCTAGCAACTCCACTCCCAAAACTTAACCAAATTGCTACTAAAACTTCAAAGCACAAATATATTCAAAATTCTAAAATTATCAACAATAACCTTATTTTACGCTGGAATCGGGGAAGTGAAATGACGCAGGCTGGTGAAAGCCTTCGGGAAGCCAGTCAGCCAATGTGTCTTCTTTCGATGAAAGTAAAAATAAGGATGGGGACGCGGAATATTCGTACAATGTACGAAACTGGAAAGGCTGCACAGATAGCCGCAGAAATGAGAAGATATAAAATAGAAGTATTGGGAATCTGCGAGAGCAGATGGAATGGATGTGGAAGGAGCCAACTGCCAACTGCAGAGACAATAATCTACTCCGGTCACCCAGAGGACAATCACGAGCACACTGAGGGAGTAGTCATCATGATGTCACCAGATGGATTGGACACTCGCTAAGGAGGCCGATGGGCGACATCGCGCGTCAGGCCCTCGAGTGGAACCCAAAAGGCAAGCAGCGAGTGGGACGTCCAAGGGTGACATGGAGGAGATCGTGTGAAGAGGAGATGAAACAGTATGGACTAACATGGATGCAGGTGAAAAGTACAGCAGAAGACAGAAACAAGTGGAGACGTGCATTTGAAGCCCTTTGTTCCACTAGGAACCCAAGGGAACAATTTTTTTTATTCCCTCACGTTCCCAGTGGAACATAGGGCTCCAGGCTAGAGGCTTGAAGTTTCTGTAGCAGTGGTGACTGTTTTTACAGGATGGGGTTGCTAACCTCATGCCCAACCTTTCCTCTTCACCAGCTTTAGTTCTGGCTTAACGAGGTAAAGGAGTGCGCCGACCGGCGATCGAATCCCGGACCATGTTCATGGTTGGCGAGCGTCCTAACCGCTATGCCACCAACGCACAAGGGAACAATAATAATATCCGGTGAGGGAATTAGGTCAAGGGTGTGAGTAAATGAAATAATAATAGTAGCATGAAATGCAATTAAAATATTTGTAATTATTATCATAGATAAATGTCAAGGGGCAAAACAATTAATGCCATATATAGAATATTACATAAGGTGTATAGATGCTGGAAAGGGGTACATAGTTATAGGATTAGTAGACGAATATAAAATGTTACATAACATGGTGTGAAATTTGATAAGATAGAATTCAATATTGTAAAAATAAGAAATAATAATTTTGGATTTAGAATGACAAGTGGGATAAGTGGAAACAATTCAGAGTGAGAATAGTAATAATAATAATAACAATCGTACTAATAAGGGAAGGGTACATAGAATAACTAAATAAACAAAATAAATACATAAATGTCTATCTCTCTACTGCCAAGGCAGAAGCAGGGATTGTACATACTTCTTTCGTACACAAAGGTCTGGCTTAAAGTCATGAATGGTCAAGGCCTCCGCTGTCTTCAGAAGTCTGTAACGAAGAAAACGTGGCAAGTTATCATGAATTCGATAGAAGATCCTAAAGTCATCGTGAGGGCTGGTGGAGTGATAAGAATCAGTCAAGTATTCTAGAACAGAGTTTCTAATTCCCTTTCTTTCTCTGTTGTAAAATCATGTTGGAATATGCTCTCGTATCCGTGTGGAATGGGTTCTGTGGCTACGGTCAATGTACCTTGCTCCACAAAAGAAGGTGAACTGATAGATGCACATGGAGACGGCCAGACACGGAAGCTTATCTTTTACGGAGACGGAGAACGAATTCCAGCTAGAGAAGGTCTTATGTAGTTTTCCAGCGAAGGATGTCTTCCGGTCTGATTTAGACAGACGATTTTTGAGCACATCTGAAGCCTGATCGCCTATGAATTCCAAATTCATAAGTATGGTTTTCTTTGAAACTGAGTCAGTGACCAGTTTGTACTGCTTATCTTTTATGTTTCGAACAATAAGTCGGTTCGGGTAACCGTTTTTTATGAGCGTGGCTTTTAGGATGGAAAGTACTCAGTCAACACAGTTTGAATTACAAGTGTTTCTTATTCTAATTGATATAAGAATAGAACTTGTGCACTGTGGTAGAGTATAATTCCGTTATGGATAAAATTTATTTTGATGAAGTCTCATAGTGTTATACACTAATATTTGCTGACACAGTTTGAATCTAAACTGATGGAATGACCATATAACACTACACATTGGATTCCCGTGTTTACTGTCCCTGATAGAGATTTCCAAACAGATGTTATATGTCAGCAGATTTGTCGACTTTTCAGACAATTAACACGAATCAAAATAATGAAATGAAATTAAGGGAGCTAAGCAATAAAACTCTAAAGTTAAATAGCGGTTAAATTATTTCTAACAATAAAAAAACAGGAATGACGAATACTACGATGCTGCACAATGGAAGTAGCCTTAAATTTATCTTTAATGAGAATAGTTCTTATGATTCAAACGTTGATATAAAAGAGAAGGCATTCAGAGAAGAGTTACTCTTTTCACCGATACCATTCTCCAGTTGTACATTCACAAATGTCATATAGTAAATTATCTTGGTAACAAAAGGAACATTTCGAGATACTTGTCATTAGAAATGTAAATACTTTTTAGATAACAAATCACATTATGTAGAAAGCGTTAATCAGGCAGGAACTAAAATAAAACTAAATAGGTAGACTGAGTGACGTAATATAATTGATGAAGTCGAGGGGAATTCAACTAAACTATGAACGCGAGTAAAGTTAACAAAGTCTGTATTTATTTTTTATTGATTCTTATTTTTAACACTACTCTTCGCTGTTGTGTAGACTGTGGTGAGTACTACTTAGAAAAGATTGAGGAGGCTGAAAGGAATGTTTATTTGGTGAAACGTATTGTACATAGGTAAATTTGGTATACCATATTTTCAAACTGCCATTTGCAAATCATTCACCACATCCTTGACGAATTGGTCGAATATCGTCACATTCGATAGCTTCTTGGATTCTGCATCATATGGCAACATTCTTCTCATTGTTCTCTTCTTTGATTGCTTTTTCCAGTGTGCAAAACATATTGTTACTTTCTGAATTCGTTTCTGATATACTACTTATATCGGATTATAAGTAGCACTCACCACAGACGAGTTGGTAATAATGTGTTGTTTCGCCAAACAAACGAATGTGAAGGTAGATACTGAAGCAATATCGACAGATTAAAGAATTTCACGATAAATGGCATGAAAAATTACGATTTACAAGAAAACAAAATAAAAATGAAGGCTCGCAGTCAAGCATCCGCGCTATTTGGCCCGCTGCCGTGTTACGTCCTCTCGTTGGTGTACGATCCCTAGTTAGGTAAGCATGTCTTGTCTTCTAGATGATCAATTTGGTATCTTGTTTACCTTTGGTTTAGGCAGGACAAGTGCTGTGGGAGTTGGGGGATACGAACTTGTGTTTTTGCATGCATCTACTTTGTGTGAATGCCGACACCCTATAGGTAGCATTATACATTGCAAATGAACTTTGTCAGCCTAGGGATTATAGTCTCCCATTGTATTTCCTTTATGAATGCATCTATTAATGATACACTGCACTTACCTATTTCATTGCACTTTAATGATTCACCTTAGCACCGTTGCTTTTATAAAACAGCTTACTATCCCTTGTAAACGTTGTACTTACCTCAATATTGGTTGGTTATCGTATGCCTACAACCACTACTACTGTTCAATTCAATAATCATACGGCCTGGGTCAGACAATGAGTGTATATATATATATATATCAAATATTTAGCTGTTCAAACATTATTAACTTGTAGACAATCTACTATTTGACATTATATCATACTTGTTCGTGCCTGTAAAAATGGTATGCATTTTCATGTAAATTTATGTTTATATGAAAATATACATTATTATTATCTCCTAAAACACCTTCGCCTCAGTTGCCAGGGAAAATTCGGAGATATGAAGCAAAATAACTGGGGGAACTTAGGTGGAATGGGACTGAGACTCTCGGTAAGAGACTTGGAAAGGAAATGTATAGATATCTTGGACAGAATAAAGAGACAAGATGATTCATAACTCTCCATGGATTTGTGGAGGCTAGTAGAAGGGAGATGGATGTTGGAGCCATACACTCTCTCTGTATATCGGAATATTCCACTGGAATTAGAAGTGTGTGTGGGTAGTGTGCTATGTTGTATAACAGGTAAGCGCAATTCCTCTTACCCTCAGGCAATAAATATGACGGGTGGGAAACTTGACCAAGTATTTTTGAACGTCAAACCGAGAATAATAGGACAATTAGAATTTGGGCCTTCATACAAAAGACCACAAAACTAGTTAACTTTGGTTTCAGGCGTCCCAGACACAGTCAGTCAAATTCGCATGCCCTACGTATCTCGTCTCACTGGTGATTTGCAAATATCAAGGAAAACTGTGCAGAACATTCCGAACATAAATCCCATTGCATTTACCCATCAGGCATAAGTTCTCTTTGAAGTGTTCGTATGTAAGACCAGCCATAACTTAACACAAAATATTTTTAGCCTCACGAGTGTGAAGGCTTATATGAAAGTGGTCTTCTAGGTGTCCACTTAAACAGATGGTAATTTGCACGTGATTCTAGATGTTGGATTTTATTAATAAGTGATACTGAGCTGTTTGGTAGACCTTAAAATCTGTTGGAAAGATTTTCGTTTGTTTCTAAATCGCGATGAATACTGCTGAAATTTAAGACTCTACCTAGATAAAACGTTAATTTGGTCATGGGGAACCTGTGGCCAACTTGAGTGCAAGTTAACTCAGTCTCACCATCGTAAAAGCAAAGCTGTTTAAAAATTTGGGGTTTCCAAGCGCCGACCAAGACTAAACCACTGTGCGGATCTTCCAACTGTACAGCCTAAAAAGGTAATGGTTCTAGCATTATATTTCAGATGATACCATTTTTTTAGGTCTAAGAGATGAGCAGCCATTTTATAGTTTTAACTTAACAGAACTACCAAAGAAGAATGAAGTAAGCCAAAACAACAAAGGGTTTAAAGACCATTGCATTTTAGCCTAAAAAAATTAAAAGTTTCCGAGGTACTTCTTGGAAGTTAATTGTAAATCAAACAAGAGCTGAGCGAGGCACTAACCATGACCTTCCTAGTGTTTAAAATCAAAGAAGTTAAGCAATATTCCACGCCGTGTTGAATCAGTGGTTCGAATGCATCTACCTCGATGATACTCTCCATAGTCTCAGAAGCCATTGGCTAGATGTTTACAGGTAAGTCACTTTTCATGTTAGATGTGAATTTTCTATCCCAGCATTCAAGCTAACTACCTTCAGCAAGATAAGTGGTAGAAATCTGTTACAATGGTTGACAGTATTTCGTCGCCAGGTTTCAGTGGGACCGGTGGGAGCACAATTACTGTCTTCTTTTTTATAGAAGCCGACAAAGGAAAAGCTGACTGAGTCGCAGTCACCACATGAGTCGGAATGGGATTTGTCACTGCCTGAAATTAAGTGCCAAATAATCGACCTGTTGGTAATTACTCACAAGTTTGTCATTGTTACTGATGCCTCCCTGTTATCATATTTTGCTTAAGAAACCGGCTCCATATATCAGGTCAGAAAAGATATAACACTTATTCTGTGTATGATGCGTGACAAGGAGTCATCAAATTCATGGAAAGACAATTATGTGAACGAATTTGGCTTTACAAGCCCTTATTTTTACTTTTATCTCAGCAACTGCAGGCTCTAAAGCAAAACCTATCTATTTGTATATTATTATTATTTCCTTTAATTCCTAGAGGAACATAAGGCTTCGGCTGCACGTCTCCATTGCGTTCGGTTCTCTGCCAAAGTTTTCACCTGGCTCCAAGTCTGCCTACATGCTTTCATCTCCTCTTCACATGACCTCCTCGAAGTTACCTTTGGACGACCAACTCGCCGCTTCCCTTTCGGATTCCACTCGAGAAATGGCTTGTCTAGTGATGTCCCCTGATGGTTTCCTCAGAGTATGAGCAGTCAATCTCCATTTCTTCCTGCCTAATTGTTTCACAATCGGTTCCTGGTTGGTTCGCTCCCAGAGATCCCTGTTGCTGATCTTTTCTGGCCGGTCATCTGATCTTGAGTGGTATTGAGCGAAGACAACTGTTAATGAAGGTCTGTAGTTTGTTTGAGATGCTCTTTAGGACGCGCTGGCCAAGTCTCTGATACGTATGGTGAGTAGCACTGACTTCACATTGGAGTTGAAAATCCAGATCTCATTTTTCATGCTGAGTGCTGCTGACCTCCACACAGACTTGAGAGTAGAGAAAGCTTGTCTTGCTTTTCTGATTCTTGCTTTGATATCCTCGTCAGTTCCGCCTGTAGTTGAAACGATGCTATCTATTTGTACAGCGAAATGCTAACTTCTGCTTGTAAGATACTGATGAAGCAGGGCTCCTAGACGAGATTTTATAGGTACGGCTGCAGACCATTCTACCTAGCGCTTTTGTATGTGTGTGTGGTACATTTTTTATTTGGCAATAAACCCATTCTAACAAGATTAGCAAATATTTCTAGCACCATCTTGTGATCGCAACCATAATGTAACTTACCCACTCAAAGATTTGTGTAAATGATATACTGGTAATGAAAATTAAGTACGAAACCTTACGGAGTCTAGCAGGTTGTGTCGCATTTTACGACAACCTCTTCCTCGGAGGAGGTTATAAATTCTCTGAGTAGTAATCGTCCAATTCCACCAAGCATGCTGAAATTGCCACAGACGCTTTTGGCCTTTTCAGTGTAGTGATCCATTTCATTATTCATCATCGTAGTATACTTTCACTATGTAATTGTTTATCACTCTAAAGTTTGCGTGTTAACAATTGATACATTCTACTCGCTCAACTTCTGAATTTTGACTGCTGCGAGAATACACGTTCGTGCTCCTTCTCAAGTGCTTTTTGATTTTCGTTGTGGATGTCGAGTAATCACAACGTTAGGACACAATAATAAACGCGAAGAAGTGCTAGGATATAGATGTACGCTTGTTTGATCAAATAGAGCAAGACAACATTAGGTGGTGCGGTGAGCATTCGGTTGTCGATAGTTATGGAGTTTTTCGTTTCACAAGACAGTAAACTTAAATGTGTTTGTCAAAATTATATCTGGTTGTGATAAATGAAGAAACACCATAAAATCTATGCAATAACTTTGCATACCTGTGTTTGCCATATCGTAATTTCACAGAGATGAAAGTGGACTCCGAATATCATTTTTCAGCCCTTATGTGAGTTGATGACATTGTGAGTACGATCTTAGTGCTAGGAGCACAAGTCGTTTGTTTCTTTATCCGACCTACTGCTAGAGTGTAAAACCGAGTATAAACTACTTAAGTATGGTTGCGTGCCACTTCACATAGCATATCTGAGCCAAGCTTTGTCTGAGGGGGTCGTTAAGGGAATCTTATGAAATTAATATTGGATCTGATATGAGTAACATATCCACTTTCCTCTACCGTGCTTTCCGTCACTACTGAAAAGATAACAGTTACACATAGAAATATCTTCATCGCAAGTCAGTGAACTTTATCATGTTTCATTAATCGTTATAGGTACAGGACTTAGTAAGCATCGATCATCTGAAACCGGCCTACTTCGAAGGTAATCACACGAGCCCAAACTAAGTGTTCCCAATCCGTTGGTCCTCGGAGAAATCAGTAGCATCGCGAAGGCAACCGAACCTTCTATCGAGCCCTCAATAAAACGCGTTTGGTCGAACCGTGCAATTCCCATATCAGCTTCACACTTGTCTCATACAGCAAGTTGGTTAGACTCACCCAACTAATCGAGCTTGTGGTATATTTTTTCTCCCAGACACATCAATCTTTTTTGATTGCACCCCGCAACATAAGTTAAATTTTTTATAGCCGTACATGTCACATCCTCCAAAAAAGTTATATTTTCTCTCGATGTTCTCTTTTTCTGAATGGTAGATGTATATCATTATTCCGACCTTATTTTTCGCACATTTTCATCAACAATGTTTTCGGCACTCTTGCTTTCTCTTCCAGGCGTGATGGGCACCGGATGAGATGTACTGGCACTCAGTTAGCATAGGTAGAAGACCAGTAGGCAATCCATCAGGTCGATCGGAAGAGTTCTAGTGATAGTAACACTTTTAACTTCCTACTGGTTTTGTCTTAGGGTCCTCACAACCCCACTAGGGGGGAAATGGGCAGTAGTGGTGGGTAATTCCCCAGAATTATTAGCCACAGCATTATTCACTGAACATTGGATGGTGACCCTAACTGTTTAAGTCGATCTTTTTAGCTGAACACTTATGGTCAAGCATCCACGCCATCTGGCACACCGTGTTACGTTCGTTTGTTCGTGTACGATCCATAGCTAGTTAAGCAATCATCTCGCACTCCAGTTTGGCCCCGAAATATGGTTCGTAATTTGGACGATCAATTTCGGTGTTTCGCCTTTCCTTTGGTCTAGGCGGAACTAACACTATAGAAGTTGTGGGTATTAGATCTTGCATCAACACCCTTAGCCTCTAAAATGTCTTCCTGAAGGCCTGTGATATGATGCATAATTTGTTTGGTAGGTGCTGAATCAGATGCAGGCTGTTTTCTGGCAGTTGTAGGACAATCCAACACAACACTGCCAGCACACTTTTATGTGGTTACCTTCAAATTTGCATTCATCATACTTTGGCTAGTGTGAATTTTCATGGGGACAAATGCTTTGATGGCAACTGTTCTATGTACATCAGTAACGAGGATAAGGTATTGTAGCGGCAAATAATTCCCCAAAATTATTAACCACAGCAATCATCACTCAACATTGGATGCTGACCATCACTGTTTAAGTCGACTTGTTTAGCTGAAGGCTTACGGTCAAGCATCCCCGCCATTTGGTACTCCGTCGTGTCACATGCGTGCACGATTACTAGCTAGCCAAGCATTCACCTCTACCCGCGATTTTGTCCCGAAATATACTACGTACTTTGGACGACAAAATTTGGTCTTTTGCTTTATCTTTCGTACTCGAAGAGCGAACACTATAGAAGTTGTTGGTATAAGATCTTTCGTCAGTATAATCCATACAACTCGCGAACGTCGATACCGTCAATCTCTAAAGTATCATGCTGACCAGGGAAAATCGGAGCCAGAGGGGGCAGTCGTGGGAGGTGGTTCCTGTGGTTAATATGCTGGAGTTCAGTTATGTATGCCTTAATCACGGTTCATAATGAGTTTCTTAAGTTCCCTCCCCAAGCGTTAGTCCGTAAACGGTCTTGAGTAACTTTCAACGGGCGATTACCACTGTTATAATGAGCTAAACGGAGCTGCGTGCTTCGCCCACTTGCCCCCTGTCGTAGTGGTGGCCGTGCCCCATATCAGTGCCATTTTATTGTAGATGGTCGGGTTCTACTGGTATAGGGCCTCTTGTACAAAGGTCATGTAGGTGCTGGACGACTCAATGAGCTTCGTCCTTTTAAATGGTCTCTGAGTTTATTTTTCTAAGAACTTATTCGACTTGTGGTGATAAGTGTTTGATGTGAGGTTACACACATTAGCTGCACCCGTTCTCCTGGTGGATAGCCTAACATAAACGGGTATAAGAACAAGTATCTTGGATGGTGGAATTAAGCTGTGGTAACCTCTGAAAACATAATTACCCGAATCACAACGGATATAGGGTCCCTACTTGGTTAATGATGTTATCCTTCAGAATTTATCAATCACCAACTGCCTCTGGCTTACTAAATCGTTCTGTGTTTAAAAGTCCGAATTTTCATTCGAGGTGTTTGGTGTGTGGAGATGGAATCAGGCTCGGTCGCCTTCATAAACTCGGCGGTAAAGTTATTATGGGAACGACTAGTAGTTGATGGTGGTGACGTTTGTGAGGGATTTGGCTGCGTTCATGTCGGCAGCTCTAGCTGCATAATTATTCCCCCTAACGGATAGGGAAGCAATCAGTTACAGACACCCCAGTACCGTGCGCCTCGGCGGGTCCACGTACAGCCAGGGGAATATCATATCAAGGAGGAGGTTAGATGGCTAGACAAGTTTAGATAAGTCTTTTGGTGTTGTGTTAGATCATGAGAAAGCAAAGTGTAGCTGAACTTATAAGTTTGTTAGATACCAGACACTCTGAATCTCGCTTAGCTTACTAGCTCGCTAGTTTTCTAGCTTTCAAAAACCCGAGAAAAGAAGGAGGGTTGGGCGTGGGATTGCCTACCCTACACCACAAAACCGACCAATGCGCGGAAACTTCAGCACACGTTATCCTTGTTGGTATTAGATGGTTGGAGACAATCGGCAGGAAGCCTTGGACCTAGGTTTCGTGCAAGTTGGCATTCATCAGCAAGGCGTATCTGCAACCTTGAAGGAACTGATGTCCCTTCTGAGATTCGAACCCGCGTCACCCAGTGCTGCAGTCAGAGACGTTACCACTGAGCTATTCAGGCTCGCGACTGACCTCCTGTAGGACTGTGTTGGATATTTTTGATTGAACACTAGTCAGTAACTAGTGTAATGTGTCTAGTCCTATCTTCGGTGCAGACTGAATTCTATCAGTCATGTTTGCAATGTGGCCACCATGCTAGGTGGCTTCCTGCCGATTGCCTCCAACCATCTAATACCAACAATTCACAGTGCACCGTAATAGCGAGCCACCTAGCATGGTGGCCACATTGCAAACATGACTGATAGATAGGACTAGACACATTACACTAGTTACTGACTAGTGTTCAATCAAAAAAAACACGTTATCCTTCACTGGGACCGAAGCGACGAAATGATGTGGGGTGGTGAAAGCGTTTGGTGAGCCAGTCAGCCAAGGTGAAGTGTTTTCTCTCGATGAAAGCAAGAACAAGAATCGGGAAGTGGAATGTGCGTGCAATGTGCAAGGCTAGGAAGGCTGGCCAGGTAGTCAAAGAAATGAGAAGATATGGTATAGAAGTCTCGAAAATCTGTGAGAGTAAGTGAAGTGGATGTGGCCTGTGAATACTGTCAACAGACAACAACCACTACCACACTGAGGCAGCGATTGGGAATAATTGTGTCACCAGAAGCAGCCAAAGCTGTGATACAGTGGAAACCCACCTCCTCTTCCAGGATTATGACGGAAAGATTCAACTCAAAAGGAGGGAAGGTTACAACTATCCAGTGTTGCGTACAGTTCTACGAAAACGCGGAACAAAAGAAGTATAAAGATTCCTACAGACTACTACAAAAAGTAATCAACAACATCTCAAATGGTGGCATCGAAATCCTCATTGGCGATATGAGTGCCAGCTGAAACGGGAGCAGATAATACAGGAAGAGAACTAATCATGCATCCAGAGGCTCTAGGCAAAATGAATGAGAACGAAAAACTGCTCGCAGGCTTCTGAGCTTTCAGTGATTTGGCGATTGCAGGCAGTGTGTACAAGCACTAGGATGTACACAAGGCGACATAGACTTCACATGATGGACACACCCGGAACCAGATAGACTACATCCGAATGCTGCTTAAGAAAGCGGAGACGCAGCCCGCTGGATTCGAAGTCGAGATGGGGAGTAGTTGTGGGTTTAGACCGCTGTGTAATTCTAGGAGCCTTCAGAGTGAAACTGGAATCCGTCAGATCATCTGCAGGCATACCTCAATACAAGTTCAACACTCGCAAATTGAGGAGTAGAACCACGAGGGGTAGCTTCGCTACAAATCAGATCAGATAGGAGCAAAGTCGGAAACACTACATGGTATCAGTGAGGAAACCTCTGTGTGTGAAAATAAAACATTGGAAGAAGCATCCTGAAGGTGGTGTTCAAGGGAGCCTGTACAACCGTTTTAGGATGAGAGAAAAGGAAAGACCGGGAATGGCTCTCAATGGGTACCTGTAAGCTAATCGAGGAGAGGAGGATGGTGCATGAGAAAATGACTCAATGCAAACATGGACAAAAGAAGGAGGAGCTAAGTTCACAGCAATGTACACCGCAGTGAATAAAGAAAGAGTTGAAGAGGGCTTGGAAAGACAAGAGACAATTCTACGACACACTGCTTGGAAACGGAAGCAGAACAGGCCAGTCACAGGTAAGAGCAACCTCAGAACGTTATATCACAAAACAAGATCTCTATTCGAAAAAGGCTCAAAACAAGAGAAGCCCATAAAACAGTTCAAAAGTACCAATACACTCTAGATGCTCATGGATGGTACGAAGCATACTAACGCAAGATCTGTTGCCGACAACTATAGTATTCGTTCCGCGTAGACCAAAGGAAAGCAAATCACAATAATTAATCGCCCAAATTACGAGTTATATTTCGGGACCAAATCAGAGTGCGAGATGATTGCTTAGCTTCGTGTACAAACGAACGAACGTGATACGGTGGAGTACCGAATGACATGGATACCTGACCAGAAGCCTTCGACTAAACAAGTTGGCTTAAACAGTGAGGGTCAGCATCCAATGTCCAGTGATGAATGCTGTGGTCAATAATTTTGGGGAATTAATTACCGCTACAATACCAAAGACGAGTGACAAATAAAATAAGGCGGCGATGACTTCACAGGACTCCCGAATCGACCGCCACCTGCAACTCGCGTGGAGGTGCCACCACCGTCAACAGCATGCACAGACATGCCTGACAGTGGACACCAATCCTCCAACGAATGCAGAAACCTTGAATGCAGCGGTACGTTCGAAACTGGTGACATTTTTGCTCTGATATCCATTTACTGCTTATAGTCATATAATCCTTGAAATTATGGTCCAAATTTCTAAAAAACGTGTTCGTAGAAACACAGTTGTTTTAGATAGTGCCTCAACCTCGGTTATAACTGCATTACCACCCTGTAATACAGCATTAACTACTAGCTCACAAAATGGCTTGAGTGCAATTCTCACTCCTGTGATACAGATGAAAGATGTTCTGTTAGAGAACTCTGAGATCTGTAAATTAGACCTCCTTGTGAAAGATATCCAAAGGCAAGTAAATGAACTTCAGGAAAAATTAGGTCAGTTTGATAGAATGTCACTGCCAATGTCAAATATCACGGAGAGCAGTTCTGATATTGGCCAGGTTAAGTCTTTACTGGATGTAACTCAAAGCAAGCTTTCGGATTTAGACCCAAAAGACTGTATGTTAAGAAAGCATCCTAAAATGTCTCCAGACACCCTAAATAAGGCTGAAAATCTGATTGACTGCTTGGCTGTGGAGGTGATGAAGCGTATAACCTCTTCTCACCAGGCTATAGTTTACAATGTCCCAGATTCTCTTCCTCTGAAGACTGTAAAACACAAAATCCTGATTTGTTGCGGCATGGCTAGTGTTCCATGTGAATGCAAAAGACTTCGTAAAAAGTCTAACCAGGCTAACTGTCCCATTATTTTTAAGTTCAGGAATTCCCTTGATTCTAGTAAGTTTATTAAATGTCAGGATCACCTAAGACTGGACAGCAGTTATAAGTCTATAACCATAGCTCACGATAAAACACCGTGTCAGCGCAGAATAATGCGTAGTAATAACCTGGCCACCTCCTCTAGCTTAGAATTACCCAAAAACGATCGTGCACAGCAACAGTCACCTAATGCTGACATTAGCATTCAGCAAACCACACAACAACCACGCATGGCAATGGAACTAGGAACTGATTTAGATACCAGTACCCCTGTAAATAACGTCTCACCGAAAGATGTTAAAATAGGTAGAACTGCTGCAAGCCGTTCTAAGAAATTCTTACCCAAACGTGGTGACCTCACCACAATGAACAAATTTCGCCGGGTTGAGACTAATGATGGGGAAGAATACTTTGTATTCAATAAGCTTGCTGAGAGTAAGACTGTCAAAAAACCCTCACCTTTTACGAAAAGTTCCTCTCGAAATACAAGTATATCTGGTGGTTTTCAGTATGCTCCACCTTATAGAAAGTCAGGCCCCAAAACCCCCAAAGTCTTACAACCAAAGCACCTTCCCTCTCAATTTCCTTTAAGTTATAAAACCAACACGAAGGTGTGTACCGGTATGATGGATAGCACGTGGATGGGTAGACCATTTGATGCTATGCTTTTCAACCGTCAACCCAGGCCCAACCTCTACTATCCTTATATCCAGGAACACATGGTAAATTTTCCAAGTGTCCCGAATCACTGGTACGACCCATGGGACCTAGGACCACCTCACTGCACTCCAACCCCGATGTACAGACACCCAGTCCGACCCCCGTATCATTCATAAACTCTTGCGTTGTTGACGCACAAACAGAGTTAGGTTATGGTGATATCTTAAGCCAGTTTGTAGTATCCCGTGACTTATTCACGATATTGCTAATTAATGCACGTTCCTTAATCAATAAGATATCTGAACTAAGGGCATTATTATTTATCGCCAAGCCTACTGTAGCTTTGATTACTGAATCATGGTGCTCACACTCTGTACTTGATGTGCATACAGGCAGAGATGATTACACTGTACACCGTGCAGATAGAGATTGCAAGCGTGGTGGAGGATGTCACGTATGTATACATAACTCATTCGTAGCCAGTAAGGTGGAAGATGAAATGCTGAACGAGGTACCTGATTCACTCTGGGTCGTCTTACAAGGAGATAAGTACAAGCTCCTCATAGGCTGTGTTTATCGAGCACCAAGCTCAACCACAGAAACTGAAGCGTTATTAGCTAAATCATTCGCACACGCCTCATCGTTTAGTACTAATTACAAAATAATTGCAGGGGACTTCAATCTTCCAGAAGTCAATTGGTTAAGTAGTTCCTGCCCCCAACGCTTCGACGAATTACTTGCCACTATCGATTGTTATGGATGGCAGCAACACGTCCAGACACCTACTCGTGGTGACAACATGTTGGACCTAGTGTTTTGTCATGACACAATCCCAGTCTCCACCTATGTTGGTAACAGATTTTCCAGTAGTGACCATAGAATGGTACTCTGCTCTCTGCCTTTCTCACCACTAAATACAGGAAACAAACAGGATTCAGGGAGCTTGATTTGTCGTAGTTACAAACATACAGACTGGGGATTAGTCCAAGAACTCATTCGACTCTGTCACTGGGATGAATATTTTACCACTGACTCCCTGGAGGCTGTAGTGTCCCTATTTTACAGGAATGTTATCCTTTGTCTAGTTACTGTTGCTCCTAAGAAGGTAGTGAAATTAAGTAGACACCAAGCTGAATACATTCCGAGGGCGTGCCGCAATAAGTTAAGGAAGTTGAAGAAACAGTACTATTCCACTAAGGATATATCACTACTGCACTCCATCCACGAGTCTCTTGAATCTATCAAGCGCCAACGCTCTCAAAAGGACCTCGACGAAGAATTAAGGGCACTTGAAATCACCTCCAAAGTTTATAATCTAACAACACTTCTTAAAAAACGAATGCAGTCGACGAGGGACATCCCCTATTTACTTCATGACAAAGTTATCTACAATGTGCCTGCAACCATTTGTGAAATATTCAGTGAGCGGTTTGCAAACTTCAGTTTAGAAACGCGCATTCCTGGCGAAACCGGCCCCCTTACTAGCTCTTTCCTCGGAAGCATAGTGTTCACCGACCAATTAATAGAACAAGCAGTTAAAAGCCTGGAACCTTCCACTAGCACGGGACCTGATGGCCTTTCTTCTATAATTTTCAAAAACAGTGGGTGTGATATACCCCTACTACTTCCTAAATTCTTCTCAATATCTATGGACACTGGCACTTACCCTAATGAGTGGAAAACTAGCTTCATAATTCCACACTATAAATCCGGTGATAAGGCAAACGTCCGCAATTACAGACCTATAAATATAACCCCAGTTGTCTCGCGAATCATGGAGAAAGTTGTCAAAGATCAATTGTCAGACTATCTACTTAAGGAAGATCTTGTGACAAGGTCCCAACACGGATTTCTCAAAAATAGGTCTTGCGTAACTTGCCACTTCGACTTTTTCAACTGCATCACTAGTAGTCGCGAAGCACGTAAGCTAGTTGTTGTTCTCTACTTCGATATATCTAGGGCATTTGACATGGTATCTCACAGTATTCTCTTTGAGAAGCTGTATTCATGTGGGATTCGCAATCCATTACTGAACTGGTTAAAATCGTTTCTAAGCAACAGGGTACAAATAACCAAGGTTGGATCTGTATTGTCTCATCCTAGGCAGATCACAAGTGGGGTTGTGCAAGGTAGTGTCCTAGGTCCACTTTTATTTACAGTATACATTAACAGCATTTGCAACTGCTTCACCTCAGGTAAATCATTCCTATATGCTGACGACCTCAAAGTCGTTTACTCCTGCTACGCTCATGAATTAAGCGATATGGTAAATAAAATACATCTTGAACTAAGTAGTCTCGCAACATGGTGTACTGAATCCTGTCTAAAGTTCAACATTGATAAATGCGGCTGGATTTGTTTGGGAAACAGTAACCTTGACCTGAATCTTGAAATAAATGGGCGTAAACTAGCCAAGCTCAACTCAGTCGTAGATCTCGGTATCAGATACTCTAGTAACTTAACGTTCTCTGAACAAACTGATTATGCCAGACGTAAAACACGAAGGCTCCTAGGATGCATAACTTGCAATTTCTTTTGTTGTGAAACTAGGGTTTTATTATACAAAGTATGTGTCCGACCTATTTTAGAATACTGCCCGTTTATTCTGAGCGGACTCAGACAAAATGACAAGCTTAAGTTAGAAGGAGTGCAACGGCAATTCACCTTAAGAATTCTTGGTTTAGAAAGTGGTCTCCAATACTATGAACGTTGCGACAGACTAAGTTTAGAACCACTCTGGAAAAGACGTCTTAAGCTAAACCTGATTTTTTACTACAAGCTAACTAATCTGCTCGTGCACTCCTCCGAGCCAATAATTAAACCTACCGCTGTCATCAGTTACAATCTTAGAAATCATCACAACCTAGCTGCTATAGAGCATTGTCAGACTTACATGCGGTATAACTTCTTCTTAAATAAGTTTTCAGTCATTTGGAATAGACTACCAGCTGATGTGCGCGATGCAAACACACTCGCAGTGTTCATCTCCTCAGTCACCAGACTGCTCAAAGATGACAATTCACTTCTGCGTCTGACTCTTACACCCTCTTTTTCACCCTACATAGATATTTTAAGTTCATTAAACGTGTAGTTACAACAAACTACAATTATAAATTTTAATATTATTGGAAGTACATGATAGACATTTTTACACAGGACAATAATATTAGTTCACACAATATAAAAGTTAGCATCACGGGACTAGTTAGTTAGTGCACCAAAATAACTATAGTTACTAAACAGAATATAAATGTATATATACATATTGATCACTCTTTAAGGACTCCACTTGCTTTCTTTTGCGTTGCTGTTGTTTGTCTTCTTTTTTCTCACCATTTTAGCTTCAATTTGACTTTTTGAATGAGAATGAAGAATGTGGATATTTGACCATTTACAATGACAGATGATCTGCAAACATTATTGGTCCCATATCTTACAATTCCCTCGTGAATTACGCATTACATTTCCCCACGACGCAACCTGGATTACAGTTGTGAAATATACCTTTATACCAATAAAAAAGTATTGATTTATAATACTTCACGATTGTAACTTACAACATAACTGATCGTGTCTACAAAAATAGCTTGCATTTCTTGGAAACACCCGTTTATAAGAAAATACAAACTGTCATTATTATTAGTCTACATTGAGTACTATTCACTTGTGATGTTACGATGAAAATGCTGACAAAAGTATACAAGTGTATTGCTCATTTTAAATTATTATCAAATTTGGATATAAATCAAGAATAAGACTCGATGCCGTACACACCAAAGTTATTTGGAGGAATTACTTCAAGCTTGATTTTTTTCCCAAGTATTTGTAATCCATCCAAAACATACTTGGGTTTTTTTGTTAATGCGAAGACAATATTTCTATATTTCTTGATGTGTTCCATTGAATGACTAGTTACCATATTGTTCCCATAGACAAAATGACTGCAACCTTATAATTTTACCATGAACCAAATTTATGTAATTTAAATAATACTAATCCATGCCTGTACAATTGGTGTATCCTACACAGGTAGGAAAAAATGTATTTTGTTAAATTACTATTATTAAATCTGCTTACCAATCGTATATGTAATTTATCATATTGATGATGCCTGTAAACTGGCGTCCCTCATGTAAAAAATGAGAATATACTATTATTATTATAATGAAGCAATTGAAAACCAGTCGGGAAGACTGGAGGACCGGATAAAATTCGCCTCGAAGCACTGAGGCTGAGGTAGGCATTATTGGGAAACGTTTGGAAGGAAGGTAGGTAAGCTGCCTGCCGATTAGAAGAAAGGCTGGTTACCTCGTCAAGCTACCAGCGAAAAGTGACTTACGCCCCACTGTGCAAGGACTGGCGTAGAATAGTACTCTTGTCCACGCAAAGTAAAACACAGAGTCGCGTCATCCTAGAGGGAACAAAAGGTAAACTACATGCAAAACCCCACCAGCATGGAACAAGTTGGATTCAGGAAGGGCAAATTATGTAGTGCTGATCAAATCGCAACTCTACGCATCATCATCGAACAAAGCATAGAACTGCAGTCAAACCTGTACCTCAACTTCATGTCAGTACAGAGTGCGTGTATTGTGAAATAGACCAAATTATAACTATACTTCTGTATTATAAACATAATGATAAGTTCCTTGTTTGGGTAATATTTCGAGCAGGTTTTGCTCGTGAACACACCAAATGTTGGAGTTGTTTGTTAATTTATACTTTTTCCTTTTATATAAATGTCATCCGTATGTCAGCCATTTCGCCTCATAATCATCTGCACCAGTATAATCGCACTTTAATATTTCCGCTTACTGCCAAACCAAAACATACACAATGAAATTAATGGAATTACGTAAGCGAAGTTGAAAGATTGTGTGGCTACCTTAACATGGTTCTGAGCAGTAAATAGTGACCAAAATGCCACCAGTAAATAATACCACTTACCAATGTGTGATTTTGCCAAATAAATTTACTCATTATCATACTGAAGGAGAGGTGGCTTAATATTGGCATATCACACATTAGGGAATAATATAGGGCTGACATTTCTAAACTTCTCTCAAGGATGCCCTGACGGAAACATCACAAAAGAGTGCTGTGGCCTAATAAAGTAAATGAGAGCTTGAGATCATTACATTGGATTGTCCACGACTGGAACTCTTCACCTGACAAAGTATTATCAGCTCTAGCTTCAAAGAGGAATTAGATCTCTTCAAAGACACCCAGTGCAAGGATTAACATAAGCCACAAGACTCACTGTCAGCTGCCTATATAGCAATGTGAGGAGGCTGAGAGGAAAAATAGGTGAACTCCGAAATCTCCAAGCACACCTACAACTGAAAATGATCATTCTCACCGAAACATGGCTAACCCCCACTATCACCGATAATGAAATCAGTATATGTGATATGGCTTTGGTCAGGAGAGACAGGGATAATAAGGAAGGAGGGGGAGTTGCTATATACTTTGACAGGCAACTTAAATGTGTTCGCGGAACGGCCCCACCACTTATTGAACTCCCAGACTCCATGTGGTGTCATTTCACCGTAGACCACACCAAGCATTTACTGGGTGGCATCTACCGATCTCCCACCTGTGGGGCAGAGCACAATCAGCTACTGCTCAGCACTATCACAGGGATACGAGACTTGGGCTATGACCAAATCACCATTGCTGGAGATTTCAATGACCCATCACTGAACCTTGGCTCGGGGTATGCTAAGGGAGAATTCGGCCGAAATCTACTGCAAGCTAATCGGAACACGGGACTGACTGAGAACGTTGGAGACGACACTAGGTGGGGCCCAAGTGGAAAGTCATCAAAACTAGACTACATTCTAACTAGTGACCAACTACTCGTCTGAAAGGTACAGATCATGGCTCCTCTAGGAAGTAGTAACCATGCAGTCATAGGTTTCGATCTTGTTCCCTGTGAGCACTTGCAGTGGGACGTTACGCGACCGCGTCTGTGCCAATAAACTCACTCGACTTTCGCAAACTGAAGCAAGATATGAAAATCATCTCAGCATTCAAACCCACAAAGTCAATTAGAAACAAGCCTTGTCGGTTAAAGGATCCTGTGGAGCCTTTAAAACAAAACAATTTAGTTTATCGAAAACCCTGCTGGAATGAGTCAGGTCAAATACATAGGTCAAACTAGTAGAACAGGGGCAGTCAGACTAGCCGAACATAAAAACCTAACAAAATTTAGATTGGTTGGTAGATGAGAAATCTAGAGAATAGTTCACCCATAGCAATACATGCAGTTGCACACAACCATACAGTAGGATGAGATAGGATGAAAGTTTTAAAATCTAATGTCAGAGGGTGGAGAGAGAGGTTGATAACAGAAGCCTTGTTTATCGAATCAATTGCAAATACATGTAATAGGAATGATTCAACCTGTCCCAGATATCAGGGAAATTCTACTACAGCTACGACAAATAGGAGAGAGCAAAGAAAACTATAAATCTCAAGTTTCAAAGTCGTGTGATTATAATCGATACGATTATGAACCACAATAAATTTTGTTCGAAACGTCATACATTAAATAATACTGTTTCACTGTGATACATCTAATAAACAAAATAATGTGGAATTAGTTACTACCACACTGCCCGAGTTTTACACATATATTAGTAAAGGCTGGCTACCTCGTCAAGTGACTTACGTCCCACTCTGAAAGAACTGGAGTAGTATATCGCTCTTGTCCACGCGAAGTGAAACACTGACTCGCGTCATCCCAGAGGGAACAAAAGGTGGACTAGATTCAAAATCCCATCACCATGGAACAAGTTGGATTCAGGAAAGGCAAATCATGTAGTGCTGATCAAATCGAACGAAGCATGAAAGAGCAACCAAACCTCCACCTTGATTTCATCGGCTTTGAAGAGGCCTTCGACAGACATTGTTGATTGAGAAGTGATTTGGGAACCGCTCCAACACTATGGAGTGCCTCAAATCTTTACCATCCTCACCCAACCAGAGACACATGCGACGTCCCAAGTAATTCACAAAGGAAAACACAGGGAAGTCAATGAAATGAATACAGAAGTAGGACAGGGTCGGCTGACAACTACTACCCATGGTTATATTCTTGTTCGAAGTTGGCTGGATTATGCGTCAGACTGTGCGGACAGAGAAGGCAGGAATACTCGGGGACGATAAGAAGACTTGTAGGAAAAGAGCGACAAACTGGCTAAAGAGACTGTCTGCGAAGACAGGGCGTGAACATACAGGAGGTGGAGACGGAGGTGATGAAGATAGCCAACAAACAGCAACAAATTCCAACACGAATCGCCATCAACTGGAGAGATTTGACAGGGGTTACCCCCTTCACTTATCTTGCTAAGAAGCACTGCCTCGACCATAGCCAGCGGAACGGAAGATGTCAGAGCCAGTCAGAGTCGGAAAGGCAAGACAAGCCCTCATCAATCTGAAACCAGTTTGGAAATCTTCTGCTGTCACTCAGCATACACAACAAGATTCAGATTTTCAACCTCAATGCCTGGTGAGTCAGTTCTTCTATAAGAGTCGGAAAAATGGCGGGCTAATCGCGTAAAGCATTTCCAACAGGCTATTTCTGACTTTTATCAATGACTGCCTTCGTTCCGTTTTCAAGATCAGACGGTCAGGAAGAATTAGTAACAAGAAATTATGAGATCAAACTTGCTGAGAACCTATCGTTCAACAAATATGTGGGAGATAACAGAGATGTATCAGATACTTGTTGAGGAGACCACCAAATTACATCGCTCACCAGGTCCTGGAGTGGTATCCCCATGGGAAACGATGAGTTGCGTGTGGGTTAGAGGGTGATATAAAGGAGATCGAGCCAGGAAGTGATGAGGGGCTACTGGCTATGGTGTGTTCAGTTAAAGAGGACAACAGAAATTAGAATAAAGTGAAGATATCTTGTTGAAGCCCCAAGTTTCAATCGGAGTTCTAGAAAATAATAATAGACATTTTCCGACATTTTGGGCCAGTTAATTTGAACAGCTCGTGATAGGCGAATTTGTCTGCTATCTAAGGCCTGGCCATTAGAAAGCATATGGGGATCAGAGAAGTTAGTCAAGTCAAATGAAACTAAGCCGTCTCACTCTCATAGGTCAGTTTGTTTATCTGAAACACATGATGGGCAGTTGAATTTCTTAGGGACAAGAGCCTGGAAACTGCCTTATGGTATGACTGCGTATCTCTATACACTCTCGATACAGGTGTTAATAAATACGCAGTAATATTTACTGATATATGATAATATTTACAGTGATGCATTGATATTTACTGTATAATACTGTGAGACTTTATCAAGACAAATTTTACCCATAATGGAATTATACTCTACCACAGTCCACAAGTCCGATTCTTATATTAATGAATACGCCTTTGAACAACCGTAAGGGTTATGTTCTGCCTTCAGTGGTTGGAGCCGTGTTAGGAACATCCTGACCACCAGGTTAGGTAGGCCAGGCTAAAGATTCAGCAGGCAATGTGACCAAAGATCAGGTCTAGAGGGATCTACAACCACTGGACATCCACGAGCATTATATCTAGTTGAAACCAACGGGAGGCGAACTGGAAGTTGTTTAAGCAGCCTAACTAACACGTATCGTAGAACAATGAATATAGGACATGCCACACAATTTAATTCATGGTAATTTCAATCGGATGTGTTGTAAGCAGTCAGGGAGATAATGTCAGAACTTTGCAAGAAGACATGGCCCTTTGAATAACTTCAGTTTATATGAAGCCCCTCACGCATTCAGGTAGGATTTTGGGTTTACTTTCACCAGTCAGGTTATAGGGAAGTTCTAAAGGTGTGGGGGTATTGCTTTAGCAATGATTCTGTTCCAAGAATTCCCTAAAGAGGCGAGGTCAAATTTATTCTGGTTAAAGGTTTTGTGCAGCTGTGGAACAAGGATGAAATCCCAGGTATCTAAAAGGAATGTTGGTGCATAAAGGGGAAATGGTGAAACAAAACCTTTACCTGGAAAAACTTTGACAGTAAAGACCATTACAGCCGGGAATTCTGAGAGAAAACTGTGGGACTTCTTAGAGGTGAGAGCCTTTTGAGGTCGTTTTGTGGAAAAATTCAGTAAGATTACAGTTGTGGTGAGCAGACCACTATGCGTGTTCAAGTTTGTTGGAATGCAGGACTCACAGATTTTCAACCCTGCTAAACAGCTTTCAGACTTCTAGAGAAAATTCCCTTAAAGACACCCTTACGTGGAAGACAGTTCTCGGCATCTGAGGCCCTGGCTGACTATTAAACAGGTGCATTACTGATGTGGCGTGAAATATATGTCGTGTATGCCATATCCTAACACAAACGGAAAGAAACTATCCAACGGTATACATATGGTGGAGAGGTGACTTAGTTTTTGCATATCCTAATATTAGAGGGTGATTTAGGTATTGACGTTTCTAGTCTTTTCTTTCTCTTTTGGATGCATTTACGTGGTCACCACAAAAAGGCGCTTAAACCTCGGAAGGATAAAATACGTGTTGAATATAGATTCTCCTACACAGTGGTTAATGACTGGAACTCCTTACCTGATTCACTAGTATCAGCTCCATTGATGAACACTTTCAGTGAGAAATTAGATCTCCTTAGGCGTATATATTGCGAGGATTAACGCAGGCAACGAAGAAATACTATCCTTAACATATGAATCTGAAAACTACACATTCATATATATATATATATATATATATATATATATATATATATATATATATGAATATAATGCAGACACTGTCACCAATCTAACAGTCTTATGTCAGTATCAACACAAGTCAATGAAGCAAACTAATTTCTATCGCCATTGTCATGCCTAATTTCACTTTGATTTGTTTTTTTCAGTTTGTTTACAACAGTTTTCGGTACCCATTTTGGTACCAGGTGGAAATGCGCTCTTTTTGATTATGGGTTTACGGGAGGGCGACTCTGCGAGTCGTGATTGGCGATCCAAAAGCAATCATCGTTGTTGTTTCAACTCACGGTTCAGGAATAAGGAAACCAGATATGCTACTGACTCAGTCTTCTCTTCATCGTCTTCATCAATCAGTCAGCGTAAGCGTTCCAGTACATCTGAGAAGGCCTCTTCTGGTTATGGATGTTCCAACCCTAAAAGACCTCGCATCCCAGCTCGTAGCAAAAGGTACACATATAAACTTTTGACTTTTCGATTGTTTCGTATTTATTTTATATGTCACTGAGTCTGTGATTGTTTTTATCCCCGTTGGTTCAGGCGGAAACATAGTTCCCATGTATCACTTCCTAATTGCAATCACACAACGGGTACCTGTAAGGCAAAACGTATCTCTGGTGATGAGGGCCGTCCTCGGGACCATTCTAGCAGCTCCTCTCGCAGTCGTGTCACTCGTAGTCACGCTGGCAAACATCCTGACCACCCAATTAAGCGAGAACGTCAGCGTAGTTCAAGCATCGACGGGCATTCAAGGCATGGTCAGTTACGTAATGGGCGATTTCCTGGTTCTCCGAGGCTTCCTGACAGAGATAACAAGCAGGTAGCTCGTCGAAAGAGAGAAGAGAAGCGTCGCGATGAGAAAGCACGAAGAAAAGTTAGCCATGAGCGACACAAACGCAAGCCATCTACTATTGTACCAGTCGGTGAGGTTATCAAGCGACGTTTTCGTGTGGAGAAGATACTAGGAGAGGGTAGCTACGGGCAAGTTTTTGAATGTTTTGACTTATACACAAATTCATTGACGGCTGTAAAGGCTCTGAAACCTCAGAGTGGTTACAATGATGCTGCTCGTCATGAGCTTGAAGTCTTAGAATCCATTGCAAGACTAGATGCAAAGAATCGATCTCACTGCATATCATCAATAGACTTCTTCGAGTGGCATGATCACTTTTATATTGTTTTTCCTCTGCTTGGTCCAAGTGTTTTCACGTTTCTTGAGGAAAATGGTTATGAGCCCTATCCTATTGAACAATGTGCAATAATTACCCGACAAATTTGTGAAGCTGTTGCATTTTTGCATCGAATTAAGCTTACACATACAGATCTCAAACCTGAGAATATTTTGTTTGTTGATGGCAGTTACGACGAAGTATTTGATAATCATCGTGGCAAAACTGTTCGGAGAATACGTCATCCATATATAAAAATTATAGATTTCGGGTCAGCTACCTTCGACAATGATCACCACTCAACCACTATTCAAACTCGACATTATCGTGCACCTGAAGTCGTAATGGAGCTTGGCTGGAATCGGTCGGCCGATGTGTGGTCTGTAGGATGTATTCTATATGAACTTGTAACGGGACGGTGCCTTTTTATGACACATGATAATCTGGAACACCTAGCTATGATGGAACGTGTGCTAGGAACGCTTCCTAAGTGTATGACAAAAGCATCTCGTCGACGAAGATATTTCCGCCATGGTCGGTTAGATTGGTCACCTACTTCATCTGAGTCTCGTTATGTCAGGAGAGCATTAAAGCCTTTGGGAGATTACTGGTTTTCTAGTTTCGATCGTTACAAACGCCTAGCTTTTGATCTTGTTAAAGAAATGCTTATGTACATTCCGACTGAACGAATTACCTGTTCCAAAGCCTTAGAACATCCTTTTATTCTTTCATTTCACACTTGAAATAACTTATCACCCCTGTACAATATGACCCCTGATCATTATTATTATTATTATAATTACTATTTTGAGACTTATTTTTTATGATGAGGTGTTGTCAGTATAACTAATTGCAATAACCCATTCGAGTTTTCGAAAACTTTTCTGTAAACAAACACTGAATAAAGTAATCGGGTTATAAGCCAAAAAGACCGTGCTGTTATTAATCATCATTAGTGAGATGACCGACCATCATTCCTTAGTTTCAGCCTTCGACGATGACGGCAAAATAAATTTTGCATATTTCCCAGTGGCGTGGTACTATTATTGGCAATATTTATTCGCAGTATCTTCATCGCTTTTTTCACTCTGAAAAATTAAGCTCAATTGTGAAAACTTTTTAATTCTGGCTTCCACAAATTTGACATTCATTACAGCTGGGGAATTCCTCAGTTCCAGTGCTCTTTCTATTACTCCTTGTGGAAGTCCAATATTCTTGGCTATTGTAATTGTTTCACTTTCTGAGGTTATGCCGTTAGTAACTTCGTACAGACATAGCAATTTCCCCTCATGAGTTGTCGTCTTCATTGTCTTAATGTGGTGAGAAGTCACTTTTATTTAGTGGTAGCGACTTACCAAGTATTGTACTCGTGGTCCAGACACTTGAAAGTGTTTCAAAATTCCATAGTTGCGGGTGGCTATGACAGCGAACGGACATTCTCCAAGGTTTAGGAGGAATTCAACTATGGCTGTTGTAAGTGCATTAAGTTCCAACTAAAACATGGTTTAAAAATAATTAAGCAAGATACTAATTACACAAAATACCTTGTCAACTACACTAGCAAACTCATCCATCACCAGGAGTGTTCTCTTTGTTGGTGTTCGTAAAGCAACGGACACTGAGTGAAGAGCTGATATGTATGTTGAGCAATCATCTTCCTTCTCGGAGCCTGTACCTGTGAGTATGTATATTGCGTCAAGTGGTGAAATAACTGCCTCCTCAGCTGGTACATAACTTCCTATTTGTGTGAGGTATATTATTAAGGCGATCTACAAGAGAACGAAGTAATAAACTGTAGCGTGCAGAAATGTTTCGTAAACAGTTATTAGGGCATAAATTTGTTATTGTTAATACAATCCTATTCGATGTACATGGCCTAGTTTAAGTAAGTAAGTCCAAATAGTCAAATTAGGTTTAGGACTGTAACACGAATATTGAAGTCGGTAATCTAATATATATATATATATATATATATATATGAGATTGTACGGTCAAATTGTAGCGAATTCGTTGGAGAGGTTCCGCTCAGGATCTCTTGTTTTCATTTTCTACAGATACAGTTGTCATGAAAAAGACTGTAATTACTGCTTTGACGTGTGTATTAAGGTGAAGATTGTTCTTCCCATCTGGGAATTGATATGGTCGCTAAAACCACTTTGATGTGATGAGGCTGCTTTGTTAACTACACTACGGGGAGTCTTACGTGAGTCTCTGTATTCTGTATCGCTGTTCTCTCCAAGTGAAAGTGACTAAGTATTTTCTTCGAAGTGATGAGTTCTGAACAAAGTAGTCGTCTTCATTGATAACATCGTAAATGTTCTTGTCTATCTGATAAGCTAATACCACCTGTGGTGTTAACCACTTGTGTGAGAAGCATTACACTGATAAATAGGATTACATTGATTACTTTCTTAGTCTGTTTGATTAGTGCATAAAGTTAGTCGTACCTGTTTCATGTATGTGCTTTTTCCACTACCATTTGGTCCAGTAAGGAAAGTGATTCTGTGCTTCGAAGCATCTGCATAGAATGAATTCTTGATAATGTTTTTGCATCGCGTTTCTTGTATTGGGTGACGCCCAGAACGGATGTGTATTAAGTCGTCTTCTGCTAACTTCGGTTTTTTCCAGTCCTTAGACTTAGCAGCTATCGCAAGTGAGCATAGACTGAAACAAATAGGTACAATTTCGGTATTTGTATTGCTCATTTTTTGCGACTGTAGTACAAAACATATTCACGCTTATTAAATCTACCCTATATACGATTGATCTTCATTTATGTGTTGGAAAAAAAGGAGAACTAACAGCTGGCTACCATATTCATGGTCGCTAGGTTGGTGACGCAAGAAGGATTCTAAGTTGGTTCACTTCTCATTTTGGCTGTTGGATGTGGTGCGTTTCTGTACCCACCTCAAGCGCCTCCAGATTGTTGATTAATCATTCTAGTCACATGAATCTTGAGCTACACAATGAGTGCTGTCGGTCACTCATTATGTGTCAACTGCTGAAATGTAGCCCGACTCAGGAAAGTAGTGGCTATGATACAGTATTTTCTATTGGTCAATGACTTAAGTAAAGTGACTTATGGAGTTTCACTGTCACAGTCTTTTGCATACGTAAACGATGGTTTGTGTGTCTTGTAATTGGGAGACTTTTGTGATTATGTTGAATAAATTGTTCTGTCAGGCTACCAGCGAAATACCTTACGATTTGCAAATGTTCATCTTAATTCGGGATTATGAATAGTTGAGGCTAGTTGCACCCACTACTTTAGCATTCCGTGTCTGCCTCACTTTAACTTACTGAAATTATAGAACATCTTGTTTATTAATGATGACCCGTCATGGCTTTTTAAGCATAGCCACATGTCCATTTGAGTGTGTTATGGTTAGTCTGACATACTCTGTGAAATAACTACTTTATGAATCTGCTTGGCATCATTTGATCCCGAAAAGCTGCCAGAGTGGATAAAAGGTAGAAAAATTGAACTTACCAATCTATTTCTGCAGAAAATTGTGATGCGCGAAGTAAGCTTTGTGCGTGAATTAGTAAGCGACGCTGCAGGTGCCGCATAATTGTGGTCTCCGTATCTAAAATTTTCATGTGTGAAACGAAAACCAAATATATTTGGTTAAAGTAGATATAGATGTAATACAGTGTTAAACTAATTTTTTATTAATTATCAAGTATGATTTTGTAATTAATCGCCTCGTAAACTTATTTTTCAGGTGGCTGAGGAAACGGCTCAAAGTGGTAAAGGTGACCAGGTGTCGTAGGCCCTTAACATTTTTGTGTACCGCATTGTGTTACATGTTGCCAGTCTTTTTATATCCGTTGCGAATGTGGTTTAATGACGTAGTCACTGCAGTATCGAAAAATAGATTGTGGATTGGAAAATTCACTTATTTACACCTCTGCACTCAGGAAATTTTAGCGGACTACTTACAACTAGTAGTGTCCTATTTCCTGGTACATATATAGAGAAGGTGGAGTTTTATTGCTGTAGTGGAGTCTTGTAACACCATACTTCTAACCGCACTTGATGTGGAGTTCAGAGAGAAAATAAAATGTAAACCAGGGGGTCGTATGATAGTCAAGTACCTGAGCCAGCAAATCACGTTCACATCCATATCTCGCTTTGTTTAGTTGCACTGTTATACATTTTCATCTGGTTTGCATGGTTATCATCATGCTATAAGTGTTGGAAATACGATATTACTGCAGTGTAAATTGTTCGCATTTCAGTGCCAACTTTATTTGCTGTTCCTAACAACTGATGATGTATGACTCAAATTAGCAATATTTTTGGCTTACACAGAAGAATTGGTTAATTAAAGCAGTATGGATTTTCACACGGATTATATAGTTATTTTTTAAAATCTTAGTAGCAACGATAGAATGGTAAAAATGCCGTCAAAGGTTGTAAAACTGATCAAACAGTTGAGTATATTAGTGAATAAGGCGTGAGTAGATGAAGTGTCATTAGGAAGGATCTTGTGAAAAATAAATAATACAGACATCTTCACCACCATAACAACATCCTTTGAGCTTCACTAAAATTGCTTGAAGTGTCCTCCATCAGTGAGAAGCGACAAGCTTAGTTGTCGTCACACACACACGTATTACGAAATTCCCATCGGTTTGCTTATAACTTATGTGGTTTTAAGTGACCTGAAAGCCAGCCCCCACGGGGATTAAAGTGCTTAAAGTAAGTTTCACTTAGTCACACATCTTGAGTATCTCATTCTAATTTGTAAATCATGGTCCGTAGAGAAAGCTCAACAAAATTTGAAAGAGGGTCAAGTTAAGATCAGTGTAGTGAGGAGTAGAATTGTAGTTGTGGGAAGGATGAAACTCACGTACCAAGTGTTGTGACAAGTCAAGCCCATTGTGGGTCCAGTGACCGAAGAAACCTATGTGTGCAGTCCAAATGTTAAATCGTGAACTATGTTTGCTGGAGGAGTTTTCCCAGTCACCGAACCTACAATGAGCTTAATTTATGTCAACACTTAACACGTAAGCTTCGTAAATTCTAATCTTATTTTATCACTTCTAACCCTTCATGCTAACACAACTCCACTGCTGATGACACTGTTCTTAACTTGACCACCTTGCAATTTTAGTTGACCTATACTCAATCCTTTCACATATGTTGCGTCATTCAATTCACTTATTTAATTTAATTTCAATTTGCAGCCGATCGCTTTCTGCATAGCGTAACCGTTGTCAACAACTTACGATTTTAGTGATACATTGTTGAAGAGATTCCTTTTGTTGCTATGATAGTGTACTCTGTATATATGCGATTGTACAGCTTGAGAGTGATATCGTTGAATAGAGTAACTCTTCGCTGAACGCCTCTTCTTTTATGTGACTTAATGGGGATTTTTGAGCCACTACTCACAAAATGTAATGCTGAAAAGTTCTGTTATTTCGTAATCAAGTCAAGTAAGTCAGCGTGTACTGCTTGATAGCTATTGTGAATGTTTCTATGTGGTTGTGCTCACGGATGTTAATGCAGAGAGTCGCTTTGCATAGTAGACAGGGGTGAAGGCTAAGGTGACTACTGACATTTAGTGATGAGGAACGAACTAATTACTGTTCTTCGTTCAGCATATGTTGGTGTTCAACATGAATAAATCACGGTCACATCGTTCGACGCAAAACACGTGTGTATTTTAATTGAATCACACCATGTGGATTTCAGTACTTGACGACGAGCTTACAATAGGCGTAGCTCCATTCCTTGATCTTTAGATATAAGCGTTGGTGATTTAATGAATCAAAACAAACTGAAATAACTGGGGCATTCAGTGCATACCGAATTATAAACATTCCTGATAAAGGATAATAGCTTAGGCTTGAAAATTGCAGTTAGAGCGCGGCAACAGCAAGTGTTTTAGTATTAGCTACCTGAAGTCCTTTTTGATGTTGGGGAAACTGAAGAACTCAATTCAGGCTGTTTGATAAAAGAATAAAGTTTAGGTGCTGTGGTGAAGTGCAATTCCTGCGTATAGTGATTTATTCAGTAAAAACAGTGATGTAGACTTTTGTGTTTACTGATGACGTTTCGAATACAGTTTTGCTCATAATAATATAAAGGTGCTCACATAAGTCTCAATCTGTGTACACTTCATTATTCCCTATCGTTTGATTTTATTGGTAGTGATGTTTTCTATATCTCTAGTGCCGGCGTTGCTTCATTCCTATTGCATGTGTTAATGTGTGTGGATTCGATGAAGGTTTCAACGACCAACTTCTCCTTCCGGCTAATTATATTAGTTGTCAGAACTGTAGGTCTGTCCCACCCGATTGTGTGTTAGTGCATGCATCGCAGTGTCAGTTTCTCACTTAGACGGTCAATCATTCTACACTTCATTAAATTCGTATATTTCGATAATCTGACTGATTCTGATCTGTGCAGCTGATCTTACAGTCTGTCTGGTTCAGTAGGGTCCTTTAGCCCAAGGAGCTTGTCCGTGTGTGAGTTTACAGGTTTGAATGCCGTCCTAATCCTTGCTTTATTAGAAATCCTTATATCCCTTATTTATGATATGGTTAGTGATTTCACTACTATGTTTCATGTTGGTGTGTTGTTTTTTGAACTTCCTAGTGAGTTTTATGGAATAGTCTCAGTTCAACCAGTTAGTAGGGGAACAAATCTTTGTGTAATTACTACAGTAGGCATCAGCTGGATCGATATGTCTTCTAGAACCACAGACTCTATAGTTCTGATGGATGTGATGCAGGAAAACAACGAATATGAGAAAGTAAAGTATGGATGGGTCTGCTTTGATAAAAAATTCACCCTTCGACAGGTTCAGAATACGGCATACTTGTCGGCGTTGGACACTAAACACATGTTTTTACTGTTCCGTTTGGTTTTGATATTTTCGGAATAAACACGCTACCATAGGATAGAGGATTGGTAATTCCATTTGAGTTAAGTTTATTCGATATAATACAGCGATACAGGGTCAGTAACTGGATAGCGTTTCAAGCACAGGTTGTTACTCATAATCATGCCAATGTATTCACATGACTGCCTTACTTGTTTCATATAGCTTTTCTACATCGTTGGGACAGGTATTATGTTAGTTTGATTCCAAAGATTCGGTGATTTACCTCTGTTTGTAGTAATATAATATTACGTTTCAATGCTAATACCCTAGCCTACCCTATTTTGTGATTACATGAAGCGAATGCATTTCAACGGCCGAACTTATCGGGGTCAATTATTTTAGATCTAGGTAAATTCTTATTCTCCGGTAACATTACCGACCCCGAGTAACTGCTCCAAACGGCATACAGCTAATAACACTGACATGTCAAATAAACTGACAATATGCAGTTGTTCAGAAATTGACAACCAGTGCCGTCTCTGACTGTCTGATTTTGAAGGTAGAACTTGACAAAGACATGCTGAAGGCCAAGTCGCTACACGTCGTTTTGCACGAAAAGGTGAAGAAAAATCATAAGTTCGAAAGAACTAGAATAGACAGAAGTATAGGGCAATTAGGATATTATTATTCCCAGGGTTTCAAGTAGAATATCTCCGTTTCATCCTACTCTTTACAGTCCGCTTTAACTGGCTACATGATTGCCTACAAGTCCCTGTCTTCTCACACGATCTTCTTCATGTCACCATGAGGTGTCCACCGTTCAGTTCCATCCGAGGAACTGGCGCACGCTGTCACTCAACGGTCTTCGTAGTATGTGTCCATTGCATTACCTTTGGTGTATTTGTTATATAATAAGTACCTGGTCGGTTCGTTCCCAGAGTTGCCCGTAGCTTATGAAGCGAAGACAGCAGTAGCCTGTAGGAAGTGCTTCTCGTTGTGCTGCAAGTCGCTGCATCATATAGAAGAACTGACTTAACATTGGTGCTGAAAATCCGAATTATGTTCCTTATGCTGACTGCAGAAGATATCCAAAGTGGTGACTGTTTGCCTTGTTTGTCCAATTTTGTCTGACTTTCACATCATCATCCATGACACTACTTGTAGTTGAAGCTGCCTAGAATTTCTCTTGCCTATGGTGATTGTTGTTGTTCGTCAGCAGGGTATCTTCATCACTTCCATCTTCTCTGTATTCACTTGAAGTCCTGTCTCCGCTACCAGCATCTTTCGCCAACTTCGTTTTCACCTGTAGGTCTTCGATGTTATGTGTCGTGCGACATAAATTGTCCTCGAAATACAGATCTAGAGTACTTTTGTTGGTCCAGCGTATTCCTATCTTCTCACTCTCCATAGTCTATCGTATGGTCCAACCCACAACGGTCAGAAATTTCATTTGCGACAGTAGGTAGCCTTGTTTTACTCCTATCTTCACTCCAAAGGCTTCGCTGAGTTTTTTTGTGAATCACCTGACACGTGGCACCATCATATATATATACTTGCATCCAAGCAGCATGGTTTCATACTCCTATGGCGTCGTTCGAATCCCTAAGTCGGGAGGTATCATGACAGCACTTGACTAGACGAACTACCGACACAACCCAACATATTAATCAAAAGAAAGTTTTTCGTCTTGTATGTTAGTAACAGTAAAGTGAGGGACTATAAACTGGACTAGAATTTTAATGAAATCACTCATAGTTATAATGATAATGCACTGAATGAGAAAAAACATCAGTGTGCATAGTAGTCAATAACTTACTGCGAATTCCAAACAGCTTATATGTATGTCAGGTGTTTCCACTTCGACTTTCGGAATTTTCAACAAATAACCGACCTGTAGAAAACAAAATTATGCAAGTTCATAATAAGTAGGTATTTGAGTTTTCACACTCCAGAGAAACGTACCGTGGGGAAGTAAACTAGCCCACATGTTCGTATATTTGCACGAAGTTCCGTTATTTGACCTTCGGCCAGATGTGATAACAAATCTGGCAGACATGTGTATGTTTCATTCCCTGTAGATGAAATAAAAGGCATAATCACTATTATTGTTAATCTAATACTGTTGGTTTATGTTGTGTTTCTGCAGTATAAGAGGTTAAATTGTAACTGAACTGTCGACAAAATGAACATATTCACAGTGATGTCAGATAGTTTAAAAAATATTTGATTCCCAGTTCGATCTCTCGGCTGGTTAGATTCATTTTTGTCTTTTTGACTTACTGAAAATATTCTCAATAAGGACTAGGCTTATATGTGGTGAAGTTCACATGCCTATGTGTCATGTAAGTAAGGCTTTGAACATCCTTGGTGTGCATTCCATTTGCCTCGATGGCGTGACCCAATACAGAAGTAATAAGTGTACATTTTTAACGACTGCTTAACTGGGAAAGAAGTGCTGTGTTTACAGCTAGTTTAGAATATGATCTTCAGAGAATTTCATCTTATTGACATCATTAGTGCTGATGTATAGTGTTTACTGGCCACAGTTTTGTTACATTGTGTGAAAAGGTAAGCACAAACTGCATAAGCTATATTAATGAGTTGTGAAACTGTAAACTAAAGCCCAAACTATTAGTTTAATCTGTAGGAGTCTTCCGTAGTTCTACTACTATTATTAAGTGCCTTCAACTTTTGTAGTATTACTGTTGAAACGCAAACATTTGATAAAAATATTATACTTACACTGATCTAAAGTAGGATCCACTCCGCTCCGAATAGCAAATTTTTGTTGTCTTCTAGTTCTTTCTACTTCGACTACATGAATTATCCAAGACCTCAAGTTCTGCAGCAACCTTTTATCGAAATTCTCTCTCAGTAATTCTCGGACTGGATACAGCTTTTCTTGATACATTCCACAAAAGTCAATAAGCTTTTTGAGTGAATCTAACGTCTTTTATATCAAACTGTTTGGTGGGATAAATGACTTTACTTGTATTATTAATTTCCAGTCACTTGATAAATCCGATAACGCCTGAATTCTGAGAATAATTTTCTGAAAAGTGTCAAAGTGTAATGGAATACTACTTCAGAAAACCGCTTTTCATTATAATATTGAATGTTATTGTAAACACTTACGCCCTCAAGAATTATTTTGCTAACATTACTGAGTGAAATTGAGTAACATGTTTTCTGCCTAAAATGCGATTTGTTGTATGTGTTCGGCATAGACTGCTTAATCGGATAGTAACGATTTCATTTCTGAATCACATATAATGTTGAAATGTGAATGTTTTCGGTCACGCTCTACAAAATAGGACCACTTCAGTAAACTGGCTTGATGTGATGGTTATTAAATCTGAAACAATAGGCTGAATTTCAGCAGGGTTCAAGCCAGTAGTCTATGAACTACTGATATGTCCCCTTGATAATCATAGTGATGAAATGAAGTTGTGGTCAGTCGCAAAATATTTAAGCTCAGTGGATTTAGTCATTCAAATGATACTGACTTGAGGTCTATGTCAGTCTACACTTAATTCCACTCAACATCGCCCTAATGTCGTATAAGTAAAATGTGACAAAATGTAAGTATTGTCGAAAAAGTTGGAAATCTGCCCGTCTTATGATCAAAATATTATAGAAATTCAAGAACATCAGCATGCATTATCTATTCGTATTGGAAACTTTCGTATTTCGAGTCGTATAAATACATTAGATCTATTGGCTAACTGTTGTAAACAGTTTCTTAAAAATCAACGCTTTTGATCTACAGTGTCTGTTTGGTTGTGCGACTTTTTACTAGCAGACTTTCAACTAACTGCAATTGGAAACTAATTACATGAGTAACCGCCTGTAAATAACAAAGAAATTGTTCGATAAATTCAATATATATTTTCATCGTGTGTTGTTTTCAGTTTTTCGGTGGGTGCTTCTGTTAGGTTCAGTGAAAAGCCGTCTCTTAGTTTTGGGCGCCTTGTTCAGGTTAAATTACATTTTGTGTTTACTCCGAACGTATTTAATTGTAAAAAGGACTTTAGAGGATGTTGCTTGATTTCTTTGTTGTGATAGGTGCCGATACAATGTAGCCTAGCAAACGAAACTAATCAGCACGTCTTGTGTTATTCAAGCGGAATCCAGAAAATGAAATAAAGCTATTACTTCCCTGAAAGCTATCTTTTGATGACAACTAAACTCATAGGTGAATGTTTCCTTATTTCAATCACTGACAGAATGGACTGAGTGTTACTATAGTTTGCGTGCTTGTAACAAAAAGCATACAACAATTCGCTCTGTAAACCTTATCCTATTCGGTCAAGCAAAATCATATTGGTATGAATTTAAAAGAGAAATATTCATATATATTAAGAAATTCAACATAGAGGACATCAAAAAAGACAGTTGTGACAAGTATGTTTTGAAACTTTTCAGAGAACCTCGGTAGTTTGTAACCGACTCATTCTGAAGGCATATTACTAAAGAAACACTTCAACTATACCCATTTGACTTTAATGTTTCGTTTGTACATTAAACTTTCACATCGAAGTGATTTTGAAACGGTTTTGCCTCTAAGTAGCCTCTTACATTCCAAATTTGTGTTAAAAGTTACGTTAGTATGAATAATGTGTAATTTTGCATGATGCGTATAATGCATTTTTATGATAGGGACTCTGAGCTACACAGCACTTTTCTACCTACATAAATTCCTGGAATAATGATTTCTGCCTACCGACAACTGAGTGAATCTTTCTTCAGGGCAGGCTGTATTTGTTGTTGTGAGCGTAAACCGACATCAGCTGTAAAGCTTCTCCAGAGGTTACCCAAATGCCTTCTTAAATGACTCATTAAAACACTCAGCTATCAATTATTACTTAACGGCTCTCTCAGTAACTGATCTACAAACAGCCATTCTCTAGACTGCACAGACTGATAGGTCGTTAGATGGGCGCAGTGCTTCTTATACAGTATGATCTCGCACTACTCTTTCACTGTATATTGAGGTATTTTTGAAAGATAAACTGATGAATCCGGCTATTGGCGGCCGTATAATGGAAAATAATATATCCTTATTTGGTACGCAATGCTTTTACTAGGAAATCGTTCAGTGGAACATACAGTAGTATTGCAGTTTGCTCTCACTTCACGTACCTGTTTGATGGAAAGTCGGATATTAGTTGCATATTTTAGAATCGTTTGAATGAAAGGCAAACAAAATGGTTAACAAATTTGTAAGTAAACGTATCGAACGTCTGTAAAATAGAAAGACTGTCACAAATACCTGCATATTTCCAATCTTTTTCAGAATAGATCTAATTATAGTTAGTACTTCTCCACCTTTGTACTCTAGAAGAAATTCCACTGCATCCAATCTTTGTTTAATTGATCTGTTGTTCCACAGAGGAAAGTGCATCCACTTTCTTAATTCTGCTTTACCTTGAGTTGTCACACAGTGATTTATTATTTCTGGAAATGAAGTAAAATTGTCTGCTTACTGAATAAGCTAGACACTGGATCACTCATTGAGTTAGGCATGATTGTTTCCTCAATTCTTTCAAAGCATTTGAAAATTTCCAAGTGTTGTAAAGTAAGTCTATTAATAAATAACGTGTCTTGACTAAAAAATTCCGTTAGTACACAAAATATGAATTACTTATTGAAAATCTGTATATCCGTTTTCTGTAACAGACTCTTATTCAAATCAACATTTCGCGTGTTTTTGGACACAGCTATCTTGAACACCAAACCACCTAGAGCTCTCAACTGTCATGCGTCAGGTTCTAAATGTGAACAAACCACTAGGCTTGAATTAACTTGGAACAATGACTTCACAAAAATCGTCTTCCCAAACTCATCAACATTGGGGGGCATAAAAAAATCTTCAACAAATGGCAAGAATCTTCCAGAAATTCCTCCGCTGAAGACGGTTAAGGTGTAAAGAGGTCTTACTTAAGTAATTTTCAGGAATGACTTCTTTACACACTTCTGAAGTATCTGTCAGTATTTAAAAAATTCAGACGCTTTAACTATAGTCTAGACTCTTACTCTCAGTACAGAGCTCTGACTTCAATGTATCAAAATTTGTTTCTGTGGCAAGAAGTATTTTTGGTTTGGCACGTTGAATCACTGTAAGGTTAGAAAAATATTATCATACTCTGTTTTAATCGCATATCCTCAACTTCTGATTCAGATTATAAGGATAGAAGGCTCTTGTTGCCTATGTTAATCCTCGCGATATATATCTCTGCAGAGATCCAGTTTCTCTTTGAAAGCGTTCACCGATGGAGCTGTTACTACTGAATCAGGTAAGGAGTTCCAGTCGTTGACCACTCTGTGAGAGAATCTAAACTCCAAACGTATTTTATTCGACCTTGGTTTGAGCACCTTCTTCTGGTGACCCCGTAAATGTATTCTAGAGGGAGAGAAAAGGTTTGAAAGGTCAATCCCTAAATCACCCTTGAATATACGGTAAGCCAAAATTAAGTCGCCTCTCCTCCTTCGATATGATAATGGGAAGAGATTTAAATGCTCCATCCTCTTATCATAAGGAAGGTGTGAGATGCCATTAACTAATTTTGTTCCTACCCTCTGTACTCTTTCCAGGGTATGTGCCTCCTTTTTGAAGCATGAACTCGCCGCTTGTATGCAGTACTCTAGATGAGGCCTGACATATGTTGCATAGAGTACTTGGAACATACCCTCGTCTAATCGTTTGAAAGATCTTCGAAGTGCCCATAGCATTCGAAAAGCCTTAGCTGCGGCTCGATTACAGTTCGCCGTTGTTTTTAAGTCATGGCTAACAATAATTCCCAAGTCCTTTTGTTCCCTAACATCTGGCAGTTCTGTGTCCCCCATGGAGTACGACGTGTAAGACTTCTGACCTAGGTGCATTACCGCGCTTTTCTTGGAATTAATTTCCAGACTCCAAAGGTTAGCCCATTCGGTTAATTTGTCTAGATCGTTTTGTAGTACCAACCTATCATCGCTACTATTTACGTTTTTCCATATCTTAATATCGTCCGCAAATAGTAAGGAAGATGAGGTAAGAATTTTTGGCACTTCATTTACGTATAATAAGAATAGCAGGGGGCCAAGTACCGTTCCCTGAGGTACTCCACTTAGTACTGCTTTCCACCCTGACAGTACACCATTAACCCTTACCTTCTGTCTCCTATCCATCAGGTAGTCACTAAACCACTCGCATAAGCGTTGGTCTAATCCAAAATGTTTAAGTTTACTAAGAAGACCTAAGTGGGATACCTTATCGAATGCTTTACTAAGATCGATAAATACAACGTCCAGTAGATGGTTTTTATCCCTGGCCTTGACCCAATCTTCCCTAGCTAACAGTAAGTTTGTCAAGCAGGATCGTCCTGGTCGGAATCCATGCTGTTCCACTGCCAGTAAGCCATGTTTTTCCGTATGAGCTAAGAGCTGGTCCCTTATGAGTTTTTGTAACACCTTTGCTATAATGCAGGTCAGACTTACAGGCCGGTAGTTAGATACTAACTGTCTATTCCCATCTTTGAAGATGGGGCTTATAAAAGCATCTTTTCAGTCTCTGGGTAACCTAGCCTGGGTCAGAGACATCTGAAAAATCTCCGTAAGTGGAATGTATATTATATCCGCCAGGGAGCTTAGCAATCTAGGGTGAAGTCCGTCTGGTCCAGGTGATTTACCTGGCTTCAACTTAGACAGTAGTTTCAGAACCATTACATCATCTACCACAATTGGGGGCATTTTAGGGGCTACACCAGTTACCTCGCTACACCCCTGGGTGGTACGATTAGACGAAAAAACATCACAGAAATATTCGGAGAGCACCTCAGCTTTTGTTTCGTCTGATTCTGCAGCCTCTCCTGTGTTACTAATGAGGGACGGTATGCCACTACTAGTTTTAGTCCTACGTTTGATATACGAGAACAGTCTTTTTGGATAATGCACACAATCCAGTACTAACTGTCTCTCATACTCTATACGACTTTTACCAATCTCAAACTTGCAAAGGTTTCGAACTTTGCGGTATTCTACCCGAAACTCATCCCTTCCAGTCACAGCAAACCAGTCCCATAAGTTCTTTCGTTTTCTTAGTAACCTCCTTATTTCATTACTAATCCAAGGTGGTTTATGAGATAATTTTCGAGGCGTAGACCAAGGTACAAAGGGTGCAGTGACGCACTCTAGTGTATTCCTAAATCCCATCCAAGCCTCCTCGACATTCTGGTGTGTGTTAACAGACCAGTTAGCTAGGGTTGCTGCATTTCGGATTGCAGGTATATTCGCTTTCCAAACGTTTGGGCGAGCGGCTGTTGACCTATGTATGACGGCCTGGATCCTGAACATAAAAGTAATAACTATGTGGTCACTACTGCCTAGCGGCGCCAGGCACCTAATGTTACCAACATCCTCTTTCTGGTGTGTTAGCACCAAGTCTAGAGTGGACGGATCATGTTCAGGATGGTATCTTGTTGGTACATCCATATGCTGCACAAGTGCGCATTCAAGTACCGCCAGTATTAGTTCCCTATTGAAACAATTGTACGAAGTAGTTGATGTTAATTCCTCCCAATTAATATGCGAGGCATTAAAATCACCTACTATTAGACACCTATTCTTTCTACTCCACGTCCTGAGGTGATTTATAACGAAATCGTCAGCTTGGCTGGTAGGACTTCTATAAATAACCCCTATCGTTACAGTGCCTTTGTTCAAGTTAATGACACAACCTGCGGCTTCACAGGTGCCACTGTCATGAGCTTCCGACAACGTCGACCTAATTCCTATGTCATCTCGAATGTATAGAGCGACCCCCCCCCACCTTTCCGGCTACTTACTCTGTCTGCTCTAATGCAGATGTATGAGTGGAGTTAAGTCTATACCCATTAACAACCATGTTTCGATGATAGCAATCACATCCGGCTGTAGTTCCTCAGTCAACACTCCTAGTTCAGGAAGCTTATTCCTAAGACTACAAGCGTTCGTGTAGTATACTGAGAGACCTATGTGTTCACTCGACTTATGAACAGAGGTCTGGGTAACATAGGTTTCCGAGACCCAATAGTTTGACGTCTTTTTCTAATCGGGCCTTTAGTTCAGCCACAGCTTCTCTTCTCCTAATTCTATATTCCAAAGGCCAGTCTGACCTAATTCTCATTTTTTTATTCTTGATCTTGAATGCGTTGTTGAGAATAATAGTTTTCTCCATCTCGTTCCCCAGTACCACCTTCAGCAGTCGTGGGGAACTTTCCGTTGCATCGGCGATTCGTTTACTGATTCTGATGACCTTCCTTATGTGAACACCATTCGTTTTTTCCGGAAGTATTTCACGGATGATGGAGCTAACTATTTCGAGATCGTCAGCATGTTGAGCAGCTGGATCTACCTTCTTCGATTCCTCCAAATTCCAAATTACTATACTGTAATTTGAATCCGAATGTTTAATCTTGTCAGTGTTTACGGCCGTTGAGACCTTGTCACTAACCACAGTACTTTTCTAGTGAGTTATCAGGACAGTACTGCAGTATATGCGTTGATGCATCCCAGAGAACCACCGCAGTATCACCATCCGAGATGCACAGTGATATATAATTCTGGATATCTAGGTTTTCTCCCACTTCTAGTTCCATTCCAGATCTCATCACCGACATCAGCTTACGATTTCGTGTACCCGCTCTTTGTTGTAGTTACAAATATCTGGCCAATGTTCAATAAGCAATAGCATTTTTACGAGCTAGTATAAACCAACTTGATTTCTTTGTGCTCACCTCTTGATTGTGAGGTAGAGGTTCCTGATCTTCGTTAACGTCTGCGTAGCTCGTCCCAACACTCCACTGTCGTAGCTTTGGTTGACTCCCAAAGGGGTAGTGCTGGGATTAATTATATGTGGTTTGTAGTATGAGGTCTGTTAAGACTCTTACTACTGTGAATGGAGTTGATCCTTTCACCAGTTGGTCCTTCGGTATCGTAGTAAAAAGAAAAGAGATAATAATAATAGATATAATTAGTGAAGTTTTCCAGACTAACAGACAGAAAAAGAATAAGAAAACGTAACAACAGTCAGCTGATTAAATTTGAAGAATAATATATATACCGGTAATAGTGATAATAGGTGTAGTTAAAGCTGTCAGGAGAGTAAGAGGGGAGAGAATGTAAAGAAGTAAAGCGACAAGTTTAATTGTCTACCCTTGAATGGTGTATGCGATTTTAAGTGGATAGGCCATTTGAATGCAGTCCTTGTGTCGCTGCATGGTTGTGCACCCTTCGCTTAAAGGCGTCCATAGATGGTGCCATAGCTACATCTGCCGGTAAGGAATTCCAGGGATGGCAAACCCGCAGGGAAAAGAAGTGGGAGCGCACCCGGGTCCTTGCCCTCTGATGAGCTATCCTTCTAGGATTTCCACGAGGGAGCCTATACCTACTCAATGGCAGAACACCTTTGTTTTGGTGATTCTGATCATTTGTTATTTTGTAGGCAGTAATTGAATCCCCCCTCAGGCGACGGTAACTGAGTGTGAATAGGCCTAATTTCTTCAGCCTTTCGTCATATGGTTTATTTCGGAGACCAACCACTCCTTTTGTTGCCCGTCGTTGGACTCTTTCCAAGAGGTTGGCGTCTCTTTTAAGCAGTAGGGGTGCAATGATATTATGCACTTCAAGGTGCGGTCTGACGTATGTTTTGTACAACCTTAGAAAGAGCTCAGGAGTGAGTGCAACTAAGTGTCTATGTGTAAAGTGTATGACCGCACATGCCTTCGCTACGTCCCCCGTGTAATTTACGCTTGTGTCCACTTTCTCCGTCAGAACTAGACCTAAGTCACGTTCCGACGTTGAGCAGGACAAGCTTTCATTGCACAGGGTGTAACTTGCATTCTGCAGTCTACAGGTGCGTAACTTCACTACTTTGCACTTTTTCAGGTTGAAAGTCATGCCACTGGCCACCGACCAGTCTTCCAGAAGGTTTAGATCTTCCTGTAGCCTATCTGAGTCCTCCGGGCACTTTATTGCCCTTCTCGTCGTCAGCGTATGGAAGAGTCAGGCAGCTTAGACGGCATGGTAAAAATCAAGAACATCAGTGGTCCCAGGATAGAACCCTGCGACACTCCTGATGACGAGCTGTGCCAAGATGATCGGACTCGATTGACCTTGGTGCGAAATTGCCTTTCAGTTAGGTAGTCCTTCAACCATGACAGAAGTGGTTTACCTAGACCTACCTGGCTTATTTTGTGTAGGAGAAGGTCATGGTGAACAGTGTCAAATGCCTTCTCAAAGTCTAGAAAGATCACATGGACAGGAACGTTCATATCCCAGCATGATGTCCAATCGTCCCAAGCTGATAATAAGTTAGTGACGCAGGATCTCCCTTTCCTGAAACCGTTTTGGGCTTCATGGAGTATTTTAGACCTATCGATATATTCCCTGATGTGACCGTCAATAATTCTTTCCAGTACTTTTGATACCACTGGGAGTAGAGCTACTGGTCTATAACTGGTGGGATTTTGCCTATCCCCACCCTTTAAGATCGGAGAAAGGATGCTTCTTTTCCATTCCCTTGTCAGTTTCCCCGATTCCATGGAGTGTTGGAACAAGTCGCATAAGGGACTACAGAGAGCTTTGGCGCACTTTTCAGAACAGATGGCCTGATGTCGTCACAATCTGGGGACTCCCCAGGTGTGAGTCGCTGTAGCTTTCTTAGTACTATTGCAGGGTTTATTTGTGGAGTAGCCATTAGGTCTTCCACCTGTGAAATAGTGGCGCCACCATTTTGGTCCGTAACGGTAATACCCACACTGCTGTTTAGCTATTTGGCGAAGGCTAAACTGAATGTTTCGGCAATCTCCAGACTAGTGAGATATTGACCGTTTTGGCCTACTTAGGCGCATGCCCCCTGGTTGGTTGGTTTGCTTTCCGAAATGTTCTTTGGGTTTGCTGAGAGTTTTTTAGCCTGGAATGACCTCCTGTCCCTCCTGACTCTTGAATTGCACCGGTTCCTGGGTTCCAGGTGTGCATCATGGTCGATCTGACTCTTAGATACGCGCCACGCAAACCAAGCCTTCCACTTTGCTTGCAGAATACGTTGCGTGCCTCTCTTTAACCATGATGACTTTCTTTTGGGCTGTGTTGTGACTAAAGGGACGGTATCCGAGATCACTGTATGAATAATCCTTTTTACCACCTCCCAGTGTTCATTCACAGACAGCTCATCCTATGCTAAGAGCCAGTCTGCGTCGCACAAGAGCCTCCGCATTTCAGTATAGTCAGCCTTGCCGTAACACAGACATGGGTGCGTAACGTCCCACTGCAAGTGCTCATGGAGAACGAGATAGAAACCTATGACTGAATGGTCACTACTTCCTAGAGGAGTCATGATCTGTACCTTTCAGACGAGTAGTTGGTCACTAGTTAGAATGTAGTCTAGTTTTGATGACTTTCCACTTGGGCCCCACCTAGTGTCGTCTCCAACGTTCTCAGTTAGTCCCGTGTTCCGAATAGCTTGCAGTAGATTTCGGCCGAATTCTCCCTTAGCATACCCCGAGCCAAGGTTCAGTGATGGGTCATTGAAATCTCCAGCAATGGTGATTTGGTCATAGCCCAAGTCTCGTATCCCTGTGATAGTGCTGAGCAGTAGCTGATTGTGCTCTGCCCCAAAGGTGGGAGATCGGTAGATGCCACCCAGTAAATGCTTGGTGTGGTCTACGGTGAAATGACACCACATGGAGTCTGGGCGTTCAATAAGTGGTGGGTCCGTTCCGCGCACACATTTAAGTTGCCTGTCAAAGTACATAGCAACTCCCCCTCCTTCCTTATTATCCCTGTCTCTCCTGACCAAAGCCATATCACATATACTGATTTCATTATCGGTGATAGTGGGGGTTAGCCATGTTTCGGTGAGAATGATCATTTTCAGTTGTAGGTGTGCTTGGAGATTTCGGAGTTCACCTATTTTTCCTCTCAGCCTCCTCACATTGCTATATAGGCAGCTGACAGTGAGTCTTGTGGCTTATGTTAATCCTTGCACTGGGTGTCTTTGAAGAGATCTAATTCCTCTTTGAAGCTAGAGCTGATAATACTTTGTCAGGTGAAGAGTTCCAGTCGTGGACAATCCAATGTAATGATCTCAAGCTCTCATTTACTTTATTAGGCCACAGCACTCTTTTGTGATGTTTCCGTCAGGGCATCCTTGAGAGAAGTTTAGAAATGTCAGCCCTATATTATTCCCTAATGTGTGATATGCCAATATTAAGCCACCTCTCCTTCAGTATGATAATGAGTAAATTTATTTGACAAAATCACACATTGGTAAGTAGTATTATTTACTGATGGCATCTTGGTCACTATTTACTGCTCAGAACCATGTCAAGGTAGCCACACAATCTTTCAACTTCGTTTATGTAACTCCATTATTTTCATTGTGTATGTTTTGGTTTGGCAGTAAGCGGAAATATTAAAGTGCGATTATACTGGTGCAGATGATTATGAGGCGAAATGGCTGACATACGGATGACATTTATATAAAAGGAAAAAGTATATATTAAGAAACAACTCCAACATTTGGTGTGTTCACGAGCAAAACTTGCTCGAAATATTACCTAAACAAAGAACTTATCATTATGTTTATAATACTGAAGTATAGTTATAATTTGGTCTATTTCACAATACACGCACTCTGTACTGACATGAAGTTGAGGTACAGGTTTGACTGCAGTTCTATGCTTTGTTCGATGATGATGCGTAGAGTTGCGATTTGATCAGCACTACATAACTTGCCCTTCCTGAATCCAACTTGTTCCATGCTGGTGGGGTTTTGCATGTAGTTTACCTTTTGTTCCCTCTAGGATGATGTGACTCTGTGTTTTACTTTGTGTGGACAAGAGTACTAATCTACGCCAGCCCTTGCACAATGGGGCGTACGTAACTTTTCGCTGGTAGCTTGACGAGGTAACCAGTGTTTCTTCTAGTCGGCAGGCAGCTTACCTACTTTCCTTCCAAACGTTTCCCAATAATGCCTACCTCAGCCTCAGTGCTTCGAGGCGAATTTTATCCGGTCCTCCAGTCTTCCCGACTGGTTTTCAGTTGCTTGATTGCATTCAAGGTTTCTGCATTCGTTGGAGGATTGGTGTCCACTGTCAGGCAGTTCTGTGCATGCTGTTGACGGTGGTGGCACCTCCACGCGAGTTGCAGGTGGCGGTCGTTTCGGGAGTCCTGTGAAGTCATCGCCGCCTTATTTTATTTGTCACTCGTCTTTGGTATTGTAGTGGTAATTAATTCCCCAAAATTATTGACCACAGCATTCACCACTGGACATTGGATGCTGACCCTCACTGTTTAAGCCAACTTGTTTAGCCGAAGGCTTCTGGTCAAGTATCCATGTCATTCGGTACTCCACCGTATCACGTTCGTTCGTTTGTACACGAAGCTAAGCAATCATCTCGCACTCTGATTTGGTCCCGAAATATAACTCGTAATTTGGGCGATTAATTATCGTGTTTTGCTTTCCTTTGGTCTACGCGGAACGAATACTATAGTTGTCGGCAACAGATCTTGCGATAGTATACTTCGTTCCATCCATGAACGTCAATCCCGTCAGCCTTAAAAACTGGCGAGCTCTACCACGAACTTCATCTTTGGTAAATACGCAGACGAATCCTGTGAGTTCGTTCCATTTTTGTTCCTGTACTGTTTTTAAACTATATATGCTCCGCCATGAGTGGTCATGCTCCTAATATCACTCGTATTCGCTCAACTGCCAGAACCATTCAGCTCATACCATTTTGGCCAGATAATGCTGAAACAGTAAACATTACTGTATAACACTGTGAGACTTATCTAAATAAAATATACCCATAATGGAATGCTGGAACATGGTCTCAGATAGATGAGTCTGATTTTAGTGAGCATGGGATAACTGATCAACATTCACAATTCCTTGCAGTTGTTCACGCCTCACCGCGGGAATTCAGGAAGTGCGCAACTGTGCAGATGTTGAGTCCAGAGGTAAGTAACTCGTATGAGTTGCTGAAAGTATCCCTCCTCAGGAGAAACGTTCTCATGGATCGACAGCGTCTGGACGAATTATTTCGTAACATCGAGTTAGGTGATCAGTCAGCCAACGTCAGTTTGATGAATGACTTTTCAGAGAACTCTTTTTATCCAAGCTGCCACAGTCAGTACAGATTGTACTTGTGACACTAAAGGGTATTATTAAGATGACTTAGCTGTTTCTGCAGATAAAATTTTAGCAATAACAAAACGGCGAGTTACTGAAATATGCTCAGTCGCCAAACAGACTTCGAGTAGGGTTACTGAAGTGGTAGAGTTATGCAACTCTATCCAGCAGATGCTTAGGTCAAACATGCCTTGTAATTCCTACGCTATGGTGGCAATCGTCACCGGTGGCACTAGTCGCCTACTTTACATTCGAGATGTGGTCAACCAGATTCGATACTTAGTCAACACGGGCGCCAAAGTCAGCGTCCTTCCAAACAAAGCGGCAGATAGGGAGAAGGAACTAACCTTCAACTTACAGGGTGCAAATGGTAAGCCGATTGCAACCTTTGGTAGGAAATACGTCTGTCTGAACGTAGGCTTACGCAAACCTATTCAGTGGATTTTCCTTCTCGCTGACGTAACAATGCCCATCATCGGCACGAACCTACTCAATCATCACAATTTACTAGTAGACGTCCGCCGAAAACGTCTTATAGGCAGTACTGCTAGACTGTCTTGTCACTCGTTAGGAAGAAGGCAATCCTTGATCCAACTTTCCAACCGACTGTTGATACGTACCCGGAACTTAATTGCCTGTCTAACGATCCACTGTGCATAACCAGCAATGTTATGCATAACATCGTAACCTCAGGACAACCCGTGACATCTAGAGCACGGCGACTTGCTCCTGGCAAACTGAGACGCGCTAGAAATGAGTTCGACCATATGCTCACCCTTTACATCATTCGGCCATCGAATAGCCCATGGGCATCCCCACTGCATATGGTACCAAGAAAGGATAGCAACGATTGGCGACCCACTGGTGACTACCGGCGAGTGAACGCCAAAACAACCATTGATTGCTACCCTTTACTTCACTTACACAACTTGACGGCAACACTATCTGGCTTAACCATATTCTCTAAAATCGACTTGGTCAAAGCGTATAAGCAAATCCCCATGGCAACGGAAGATATTCAGAAAACTGCTATCATTAAGGACTTTTTGAATTTATACATATGCCATTCGGTCTCCGGAATGCAACACAAACATTCCAACGCTTCACTGATGAAGAATTTCTTGGTCTCGACTTTGTATACGCATACTTAGACGACTGCCTCATTCCCAGTCCAGACAAGGAAACTCATCTTAGATACTTGAACTTGGCATTTGAAAGGTAACATCTACATGGTGTTACCATCGATATTCAAAAGTTTCAGACAGGCGTTGGTTCACTCGATTTTCTGGGCCGCACCATTGACTGCAAGGGTATTCGCTCACTGGCTAGTAAGGCTGAGGCGAAACTGAACTTTCCATGGCCACAAACAGTGAAAAGTCTGCCCACTTTTAACGGCTTGGTAGGTTGTTACTCACGGTTTATTCCCAGCTGTGCTTGTCTGATTCAGCCATTAACAGACCTTCTTCTGGGGAATAACAAGTCTATCGAACTCAACGCGTCTGCTCAGAATGCTTTCACTCAAGTTAAAAAAGCTATTGCGGATCCCACACTTCTAATGTATCAAGGGCCAACGGCACCGTTAAGTATCCCTATTGATGCACCAGACTGCAGTCGGCGCAGTTCTACAACAACTAGTAAACAGAGAGTGGCAACCACTCGCCTTTTTCTCGCGGCGCCTATAATTAGCAGAAACGAAGTACAGCGCATTCGGAAGAGAACTTCTGTATACATACTGTGCTATACGTCGTTTCCGACATTCAGTGGAGGGCCATGAATTTAAAATTTCCACTGACCACAAACCTCTGACATACTCCCTGAACCCAACTTCAGATAACTATTCACCCAGGGAATCACGACAACTGGACTACGTTTCACAGTTTACATCGGATATTCGCCATGCATCCGGAGTGGACAACACTGCGGCAGGTGCGTTGCCGCGCATCTGTTCCCTCGCCCAAATAGATGTCACAGACCTTGTAAAACTGCCTCGTCTTCAAAAAGAAGTTACCGAGCTTCAACATGAGTTGTCGAAAACAACTCTACAATTAGCCGAGATATTATTCTATGTGGCATTTCCACGAGTACTCCTTGCCCCATCGTACCTAAAAGTCATCTCCGTAACGTCTTCAATACGTTGCATGGCTTATCCCGCCCGGGCGTTCCAACTACCGTCAAGCCCATGACTAGTTAGTTTTGTTGGCCTGGTATTAATAAAGAAGTAAGGGAATGGGAACACACGTGCTTAGCTTGTCAAAAGTGCAAGGTAGTAAGACACACCAAAAGCCCTTTTGTCATCTTTCTTATCCCTGATGCTCGTTTCGAACACGTTCATGTAGATTTGGTTGACCCTCTTCCAGAACCTCATGGATATACCTATATGTTAACCTGCATTGATCGTTTCACACGATGGCCTGAATCAGTACCCCTCAAGGATATATCCACTGAAACCGTCGCACGCATCTTTGTCGAGAGATGGATCGCAAACTTTGGATACCCATCTTCCATAACAACTGGTCTCGGGCGGCAATTCAAAAGCGGCTTATTCTTCGCCCTGACTAAAATCATAGGTTTCATACGTATTAGAACAACAGCCTACCATCCTCAAGCTAATGGTATGGTAGAATGTCTATACGGACAGTTGAAGGCTAGGTTATCAGCTGAAAACAATGTACATTGGACTGGATCACTACCGTTGGTTCTCCTAGGGATACATTGCATTGAAAACTGATGCTGGTTGCACTGCCGCCAATCTAGTATATAGCACGACACCACGACTTCCAGGTGAGTTTGTTTCTCCCTCTAGCTTCCCACCAGCGGCAGATCACACCTCATAAGTCAACAGGTTTACGAACTCAATGTGTTCAGTTAAACCTGATCCTCTTCGACCACAGTCCATGGACGTCTTTGTTCACCCGTGTTTGAAAACTTCTTCACATGTATTTGTTCGTCGTGACACTCCGCGTCGCACTCCGGAACTCCCATACGACGGACCATATAAAGAAATTAAATGTATGGGTAATCTCTTTGTCTTAGACGAAAAAGGCCGCGAAGTCACCATCAACAACGACCGTCTGAAACCGGCCTACTCAGAAGGAAATCCTATGAGCCTAGAACTGAGCATTCCGAATAATAGACAAGTAATCGAATATCCGCTAGTCCTCGAAGGAATCACTAGCACGGCGAAAGCCACCGAACATCCTGTCGAACCCCCAAAAAACGCGTTTTGGACGAAACGTAAGATTCCCGGAACATCTTCACACTTATATCACATAACTAAGTGATGTGATCCACCCAGCTCAAATTCGTTTGTGGTATTTATTTTTTTCTGTTCAGGCACATAAATTTCTTTATATTGCATCCTGCAACACAAGTAAAATCTTTTCTATAGCCGTAAATGTTACATCCACTAAAAAATTAGATATATATACCTTTCTTCTACGTTCTAATTTTCACATTACTTTGCTGTATGGTAGATGCATATCATTTTTCAAACGTTACTTTTGGTACATCTTCCTCAACAAATTTCTTAGCATTCTTGTTTTCTTTTCCAGGTGCGACGGGCACTGGACAAGGAGCAAACAAAGCACGAGATCCAACGGACAAACATCAAGCAAGCAATCTACAGACACTCTGTTAGCATGAGTAGACGACCAGTAGGCACTACACCAAGCTGCTCGGAAGTCTTTCTACCGATGGAAAAACCATTGGGTTTTTTACTTTCGGTTAGTTCTGTCTTAGGGTCCTCACAATACCACTAGCGTAGGAGTGAGCTGTAGCGGTAAATAACTCCCCAAAATTATTGGCCACAGCATTCACCACTGGATATTGGATGCTGACCCTCACTGTTTAAGCCAACTTGTTTAGCCGAAGGCTTCTGGTCAAGTATCCATGTCATTCGGTACTCCACCGTATCACGTTCGTTCGTTTGTACACGAAGCTAAGCAATCATCTCGCACTCTGATTTGGTCCCGAAATATAACTCGTAATTTGGGCGATTAATTATCGTGTTTTGCTTTCCTTTGGTCTACGCGGAACGAATACTATAGTTGTCGGCATCAGATCTTGCGATAGTATACTTCGTACCATCCATGAACGTCAATACCTTGAGCCTCTAGAGTGTATTGGTTCCTTTGAACTGTTTTATGGGCTTCTCTTGTTTTGAGCCTTTTTCGAATAGAGATCTTGTTTTGTGATATAACGTTCTGAGGTTGCTCTTACCTGTGACTGGCCTGTTCCGCTTCCGTTTCCAAGCAGTGTGTCGTAGAATTGTCTCTTGTCTTTCCAAGCCCTCTTCAACTCTTTCTTTATTCACTGCGGTGTACATTGCTGTGAACTTAGCTCCTCCTTCTTTTGTCCATGTTTGCATTGAGTCATTTTCTCATGCATCATCCTCCTCTCCTCGATTAGCTTACAGGTACCCATTGAGAGCCATTCCCGGTCTTTCCTTTTCTCTCATCCTAAAACGGTTGTACAGGCTCCCTTGAACACCGCCTTCAGGATGCTTCTTCCAATGTTTTGTTTTCACACACAGAGGTTTCCTCACTGATACCATGTAGTGTTTCCGACTTTGCTCCTATCTGATCTGATTTGTAGCGAAGCTACCCGTCGTGGTTCTACTCCTCAATTTGCGAGTGTTGAACTTGTATTGAGGTATGGCTGCAGATGATCTGACGGATTCCAGTTTCACTCTGAAGGCTCCTAGAATTACACAGCGGTCTAAACCCACAACTACTCCCCATCTCGACTTCGAATCCAGCGGGCTGCGTCTCCGCTTTCTTAAGCAGCATTCGGATGTAGTCTATCTGGTTCAAGGTGTGTCCATCATGTGAAATCCATGTCGCCTTGTGTACATCCTAGTGCTTGTACACACTGCCTGCAATCACCAAATCACTGAAAGCTCAGAAGCCTGCGAGCAGTTTTTCGTTCTCATTCATTTTGCCTAGAGCCTCTGGATGCATGATGAGTTCTCTTCCTGTATTATCTGCTCCCGTTTCAGCTGGCACTCATATCGCCAATGAGGATTTTGATGCCACCATTTGAGATGTTGTTGATTACTTTTTGTAGTAGTCTGTAGGAATCTTTATTCTTCTCTTGTTCCGCGTTTTTGTAGAACTGTGCGTTGCATTGGATAATTTTAACCTCCCTTCCTTCACTATGAGTCGAATCTTTCTGTCAGAATCCAGGATAGGGAGGTTGTTTCTTAATGCATTAGAGCTTTGTCTGCCACTGATGACCCTTTGATAGCCACTCACTACTTCATTATGTTCGTGGTTGTTGTCTGGGTGACCGGAGTTTATTACTGACTCACTAGTTGACAATTTTGACAGTTCACGCCCATTCCACCTGGTCTCGCAGATTCCCAGTATTTTTATGCCATATCTTCTCATTTCTTTGATTACCTGGCCAGTCTCGTACACTGTATATATTTTACGTCCTGATTCTTGTTGTTGCTTTTATCGGGAGAAGACACTACACCTTGGCTGACCTTCTTTCTGAACGCTTTAACCAGTCCTTATCATTTCGCCTCTCCGATTGGAACGAAGAGTAAGTAAGTTTCGAGTTGATCCTAACCCTCTGTCTCCTATCTATGAGGCATTCCCCGAGCCAATTCAGTAATCTGCCTTTGATACCAGAACTTCTCAACTTCATGATATATATATTTCTTATCTATGTAGGACACACCAGTTGTACAGGCATGGATAAGTATTATTTACATTACATGAATTTGATTTGTGGTGAAATTTCATGGTTGCTGTCCTCTCTGTCATTAGTTAGTGGGTACAATCTGATAGCTAGTCGTTCAATGGAGCACATAAAGAAATATAGAAATATTGTCTTCGCATTAACATAAACACCCAAGTATGGGTTGGATAAATTACAAATATTTGGGAAAAAAGTAAAGCTTGAAGTCAATTCCTCCATATAACTTTGTTGTGTGCGGTATCGTATCTTGTACTTGTTTTATTTTCAATTTGCGTAATAATTTAAAATGAGTGATTTATTGTATGATTTTAACATCATTTTTATTGCAAGTAGCACCGGATGGGAATCCTACTGAATGCAGATTAATATTGGTTGTTGACAAGCAGATTTGTTTTACTGCACCCACGTCAGCCAAAACCGCCATTTGTCTCTGCATGGTTGTTCCGTACGAGTAATAATAATAATTTATATTTCGTATAAACAGGTAAGTTTACATGAAATGCGTGCCATTTTACAGGCACGATCAATTATGTTACGAATTACAATTGTGAATTAGCATACATTATCACTTTTTTAAAAAGTTCAAATTGTTGAATTATATAGTACAAGCAATCGGAACAGATTCTTATTATTGTTAATTTGTAAACCTTTCACGAAGGTCTCCATCGAAGTTGAGCGAGACAACCCAAACTTCGTTCCATTTCCTGATGATGATAGTAATGACCCATCGATAAACAACATATATTTGAGTGAGTACTGTGACCCCACGTGCTTGAACGCTATATCAGGAAGAGGAGAAAATCCTGCACAGCTATAAAGTGGTATAAAATGCAATCATGAATAATACATTATTGGAAGTATATTTACAAGAAAAATACAAGAATAAGCTATACGGTACTTGATATGATAGTGCACATTTGCTAACCATATTGGACTTACCGTAGAAAACTATGACGTTTTCTATGAAAATAAAGTTATTCTCAAACATGAGTGCTGTTGTTATGTTTTTTACCATCAGAGCAACCGAACTTCATGCGAGAGAAGAGTGTGAATGAGAAAAAAGAAATACGAAAGAGTAAATTTCAGCTTTACTAAAGTCCTAGGAAGTTGAGATAAAATAGGGTATAATAGTAATTAGGTAGAAGGATTATCGTGAAGTATATAAGTGACATTTCAGAGAGAAGCGGCTAGAAGGATCAGAACCTGTTCGATATGGTGACCTGTAAGATGTCTGGCGAACTTGTGTATGGCCCATGGGATAGCATCTTGACAAGAAACTGAGCAGGCTTGTAGATGGTAGGAGCGAAAGCATTATTTTTTTACAAGCTAAAACTGTACAGTCATTATTGTTTCAGTTTTTTGATTTTTTTAAAGTCTTTTTTTATATTTTTATACATTCAGTATCTAAACTCACGTTTAATTCTCGAGCTACCAAAATAATGCATGTTGCTGTCCTACAGATCGGAGCGATTCACATTTGTGACCACTACCAAATCTGTTGATCAGCATGCACCACCCTCCCTCCTTTCTTGACATTATGCTCTGAGACCTTTTACAATGACTGCAGTTGGAATATTGCAAGTGCTTCCCATTCGGTCACATGGCACCATAATACCAGAGGACACTGTTAGCAGTATTATCATCATATTGGTGAACAAGTGGATTACTACAAAAGACTAAGAAATTAGTAGGAGATCGGCAACTACGTACAGTAAGTGGAAGTTCGTTCCATAATGCACCGTACTGTATTTTGAAGAAACGTGATCGCAGTTTTGTCCGGTACCGGGTTATGGATAGAGTATTTTCATGATTTCTAAGAGTATATATGGTTAAATTGCTGAAAGCTATGGGATTACTGCTTTTGATGTAGCTGTGTAAAAGGCGAAAGAGGAATGTAAGGTTGAGTTTCAGGTGCCTTAACCAAAGTCGCTGAAGTCCATATATTTTGCACCTATCCGCGTAAGTCAGTCCTTCATGTTTGTGTAATAGACGTCGTGTAAAACTTCGCTGAATATTTTCAATACCCATTCATGGAACCGAAGACAATTGTGCAGTATTCAATTACTGGACGGACCATGACTTTGTATAAAAGGAATTTAGCCTCGGCTACAAGGCAAATACAACAGAAGAGGCGAGCAGCAAAGTACCAGATAGCAGAGAAAAAGTACGTGGAGTGGGATATATATGTTTATATTCGTTGTACATTGTAATTTGGTAGTCTGAAAATAAGGGAAACAAAAATCTGAATGTATCAGTGGAGGTCATCGTCGTCTCCTTATCTCTGTATTGAGTTTGTTACGACTATTGTGTAACCACCGTTGAATAGACGCATTGATGGTGTTTACTACAATTTGTCTATCAGCACTGCCTTGATGGTGTGTTCATGGCTCCTGCAAACAGAAATCATTTACGAATTGCAAGGGTAGCACATCTTTGTGTGCTTGAAAGCCCGTGAAAATAGAGTTCTGCACGTGGTCTCCAGTAACGCATTCATGAAACTGCCGAATGAACTTTGGATACCCAAGTCATTCAAAGCCCCAAGGTCGGTAGATGGAACGTGACGATATTCCCCCTTTGGATGATTTCGTTTTGAAGGAAGATATGACCGGCTGCTATCTGCCCGGAGACCTCATTTCCAAGTTACCTTGGCTCATGCTGTCAGACGCTCTGACTCGCACAAGCTTAGCGTTAATTCTTAGCGTGGCATGATTTCACGAGTGACTTGAAAGGCCTCTTAGCGTGTTTTCACGCGTGACCTAAAAGACTGTGGGCGTGACACAAAGGCCTCGGGACGTGCTGAGCAGCCACATATGCAACCGCCTATCTCCTTATTCCTTGCACATACAACTAATAGTTGCTACGAAATGCAACCTACATGCCAGCTGTAAGTAATCGACGGGAAAGCAAATTTAGACAAGCTGAAATGTTATGTTGTTGATGAACTTGAACAAAACTTTCATTTGCTCTGACCTTTTGTGACTGTCGGAAACTGACTGAATTGAAATGAATCTCCTTATCAGCTAACAACCGAGATGGGCAAAACAATGTTGTGGCATCGATGGAAACTCTTGTCGGCTTCTTAACACTGTGAAGATGAGCCAAGAATTGCAGTTTACCGGTTCATACTGAAAAGACTCGCAGGCTCAACTTCCTCAGATGATGACTGCTGGGCTCGGTCCTTCGGCCACTGTTTCAACAGTTACAGCTTCGTAGAAAATATGTGAAGGGGAATGCTAATGCAGAATGTCAAATTATTGAAGTGACCAAATAAAATAAAATCATAAGTCGGGGAACCTGGTGAAACCTCTGCATCTTCCCTCAATTCTGTGGAAAAAAGACAAAATGATAGCCACAGTTTCACCAATTACTCACACATATGCAAATATAATGAAATCATCCAAAGCAGAAAGATCAATAACCAAGGAAATAGCGTCATTATATCCAAAAATAGGAACGTGTGCAGAAGGGAAGTTTTCGATGACATGCGTTTATACAGATGTGTTTGCACATTAAGATGAATGAAACCGGAAGAGAAATAAGACTTGCCAGTTGACTGTACCCTTGGTATCCATGTAGTTGAGGAACGAGCGATCAGTTCATGGCTGTTTACTCAAAACCAACTCCATATTTTGGTAGGAGTCACCGATACTGCAGTCATCGTTTGTTCTATCGTACGCTGTTCGTTAGAAGACGGATGAATACTATCAGAAGTATTATTGTGATTAATCGTTATGACATTTATTTTTAGACTTTGTGTATAATGACCTCAATGTTGGTTCCATATTGGTGCAAGAAAAAGGATTTTCGAGTCGCCAATCTGTGCTCTTTTCTTCGCTTTGGTTATTGCACATAGTTGGTCTTTTGAGGAAAGCGTTAAGTTCACTGTAGTTAGACCTGAACACTTACAGTTTCTTATAGCTCCTGGAATTATTCACTGTATTTGTTAGCAGTTTGTCTTTCCTCGTGTCTCCAGGTTTTCTTTGGACGAGTGTTATCTGGAACTTTTCTAGATCGTTTGGTAACCTTCATTAATGCCTGGGTCAAAGAAAGGACGAAGCGTTTTAGAGGCAGACGACAAAGTAAGTCTTAATGATTTGTCTAAAGTGTGCAGTGTTATGTCTGATGCTATGTTGGATAATCATAATGTATCAGCCAGAGAAATAAGTTGCTTTAAGCCGCCAAAGTTCGAGCCTAGGTGTTTCGAAGGAAATCCTGCTGACTTCCTCACATTGTGAAAGAAATCGAAGTCATGCTAGAGCATTTGAAACTAAGTGATGAAATGAAACTTATGTACTTGTTGAGGAATTATGCTGGTAGTGCGGCGAGTGCAACACAGTGTTGCAAGTTTCTGCCACCCAGGGAGGGATATACGGAGGCTATGCGTATCCTGCGTCAAAGGTTTGGAAGACCTTCGGTGATTGTAAGGAATATATTCGAGGCTGTTAAAGATAATGTCAATCAGTTACGAGATGACTCCAAGGCACCCACTGAGTTTCTGGATAATCTGATGTCCTACAAGAATACGTTGGTTTCGGTGAACTGTATGAGCGATCTGAACTCGAGTTCTGTCCTAGATGTAATAGCGAGACGCCTACCTACTCGACTGCAAAGGAAATGGGTGAAAATAAGCTCTCGTATAGAGGTTGAAGGTTTAGAGCCAGGGTTCGGCGATATACTGAGATTAGCGACAGATAATGCTTATCAAGCTGTGAGTAAATTCGCCAGTATATTGCATCCGGCTTCTGAAATTGAGAGGTCAGCGAGTAAGGCAAAGTCATTTGTGACGAGAGGTCCTCAAAGCATTGGACGTTCAGGAAAGTGTGTTATCTGTGGTGACGTACACATACTTAGTGAGTGTCTCGTTTCCTTCAAATGTCTCCGACAGAAAGGTTACAAATTGTGAAAAGGAAACGGTTATGCTTCTGCTGTCTAAAGGACGGGCACACAAGGCTTAACTGTGAGACAGCTGAGAATGATGGTAGTGGTTCATTGGGGTTATATCCGCTATTTACAGTATCGAAGAATCAGGGGAGTTCTATTAATTGTAATAGCAATTTTGCACTGCTGGACTTCCAGAAGGTCTATTTAGGTGTTGTGCCAGTAAGAGTAAGAGGACCAAGGTCGTGTCGGTACATATGCGTTGTTAGATAATGTTTCTGACATTACATTGATAAATGCTAAGCTGGCTGGCTGCTTGGGCTCAAAACAATCCTTGGTTCTAAATACTTTCAATTCTTCGAAAACGTTAATATGTGAACGAGTGTCATTTCAGTTAGAATCCTTGACTACCGGAGAAATCGGTGAAGTAGGTACTGCCCACACTAATTCCAGTATGAAACTTGGCGAAGCTATAGTACCTGGTGGTGAAATAGTTGTCGGTAAGCCCCACATGTGTGACTTACCGTTTCCAACACCGCAAGATAGTAGAGCGAGAATACTCATTGGATTTAGTGTACCAGAAGCTCACAAGGTATTAGAAGAGAGATGAGGAGGTATAGATGGTCTGTTCGCGTCGAAAACACCACTGGGATGGACAGTGAAACGACCTATACCCATGCCCCACATATCATCATTGGTTACGAACAATGGGGACAAACTGGAGACTATGGTTAGAAATATATATGACAGGGAGTTTTGTGACAGCAGTGTCCCAGAGAAGTGTCGTTCTGTAGAAGACTCAAAAGCAGTTAAAATAGTTGAGGAGTCTTGTAAATACGAAAATGGGCGCTTCAACTTTGGCCTACCATGGAGACAGTTGACAGTTGATTTGTAACAGAGAAGCTTCTCTTAAGAGACTAATGGGTTTAAAGAAGAAGTTTGTAATGTATGAAGATCTCTGGACCAAATATAAGGATGTCGTCGACAAACGAGTAATAAAGGGTTACGTTGAAAGACTAGTTGATCAGAGCGAGCCAGGAAAGTGGTATTTGCCTCATCATCCCTTCTTTAATCAGAGGAAGCCAGGTAAACTCCGTGTGGTGATCGACTGTTCTGCAAAACACGAAGGAATTTCTTTGAGTGATAATCTATATGGTGGTCCAGATTGCGTGAGCTCATTAGTCGGGCTGCTGTTAAAATTCAGAAAGTTTGCACTTGGTGTCGCTGCGGATATAGAGGAAATGTTCCTATAAGTGAAGGTTTCAGAGAGCTATGAAGATCACTTAAGGTTCTTGTGGTTTGATGATAGTCCTTATGGTAAGGTGTCAGGATATAGGATGACAGTTCATCCACTTGGCGCCACGTCCTCCCTGTTTTGTGTTAATTTTGCTCTACGTGAGGCTATGTCCACGTCCGGTTCTCATTATCTGCTGGACGTCATCGGTTGTTGCTTCTATGTGGATGATTGTTTAGCCTCTTTCGATGATGATGAGTTTTCAGTTAAATTCGCAACAAGTATTACCGAGGTGATAGCTAAGGCTGGTTTTCGTTTAAATAAGTGGGTTTCGAACAGCCTAGACGTTTTGAAGCATATAGTTCCAGAAGACGGAACACCTACTGTACGAGATTTACCTGTTGACATTCTACCAGTTGAACGCACATTAGGTATGCGATGAGATGCCTTTGGATTTAGTGTTGGTGATATTGATAAGCCAGTTACTCAGAGAGATGTGCTCTCTGTAATGTCGTCCGTGTTTGACTCACTTGAATTAGCAGCACATTATCTACTTACGGCAAGAAGATTATTTCGAGAGACGTACAGGAAAGAGTTACAGTGGGATGACCCATTAAGTGAGAGACACAGTGAAGAGTGTAAAAGGTGGGTTAACAACTTAAGAACGCTGGATCTACATCCCGTTTTACGTCCACTTAAGCGATGGAGAAATCATGATATAATTGACTTCCATGTTTTTTCTGATGCCTCTGAAGTTGGATTTGGAGCAGCCGCCTGCTTCAGAACTGCCTTAAGGGGTGATATAGATGTTCGCTTCGTGAAAGGTAAATCTAGAGTTGCACCTCTAAAGACGGTTTCGATTCCGAGATTAGAACGTACTGAAGCCTCGCTAGCTGTGCAGTTATTCACAATGGTATGTAAGGAGTTAAATTATCCCATGTATCCTTTAACGTTTTGGACTGATTCGACGACTGTGATATAATATATACGCAACGAATCAGCAAGATATGCATGTTTTGTAGCTAACAGAGTATCTCAAATTTGAGATTTAACAGCCGTTGAGCAATGGAGATACCTACCGTATGGAAAAAACCCAGCTGATCTAGCATCGCGAGGAGTTACTGATACGAATGTGGTTAAAAATAGGTGGTGGAAGGGTCTGGAGTTCCTGCTACGAGCTGATAGTATGTGACCTAGTAGAGAAGATGAACCACCAATAAATGAGTGTGTCTTCGAGCTTAAGACAAATGTCAGGTTAACATCTACTCAAGAAAGACATTCGGGCTTACACCCACTCTTTAAGTATTATTCTTCTTGGCACAAATTACTGAAGGCTGTTGCGTGGTTGACACGATATGCTACGTATTTAAAGGTCATGCATCTTGCAGGATACGATAATATGAATGTAGGACCTTTGAGAGTCTGAGATATTAAAATTGCAGAGTTAGCGATTTTGAGGGCTGCTCAGTGGGAAGCGTGGGTTGAGATAGCCGAGGAGGATAGTCCCGATTTCTCAGATTTCAGGGGGCGGTTAGGTAGATTATCTCCGATGGTTTCCGAAGGGATCGCTAAAGTTGGTGGACGTCTACAAATGTTAGAATCGTCGTACGAGACCCGTCATCCGGCCTCATTACCTTGCTGCCATCCAGTCACTAATCTCATTATAGGACACCACCATGTTCTGGAAGGTCATTTGGGTCCTTCACAAGTACTATCAAGTATTCGATGCAAATTTAAGTGGAAGGAGGTACTGCTGTCCGTAAAATAATTGGTAAGTGCATGGAATGTAAACTAAGGAATGCTCGCTCAGCAGAGCAAATGATGGCACCATTCCCAGCGTGGCAAGTTTCTGAAGGGAATTATTCATCCGAGCATGTTGGAGTGGATTTGTTTGGACCTTTTGTGGTGAAGAGAGGCAGAACCCTATGCAAAAGATATCGCTGTTTATTCACCTGTTTGAAAATGAGAGCTGTGTATATTGAGATGGTTCGTAGGTTAACTACTGATTGATTCGTTCTAGCATCACTTAGATTTATAAATCGCCGAGGTACACCGAAGATGATGTTCAGTGATAGGGGGACTAATTTTGTTGGCTGCCGCGCCAAGCTTAATGAGCATTTCAAAGGTCCCCAAACGAGATTTCATGAAGAGTTATTGAAAAGAAACACCGAGTGGCACTTCAACCAGTCACAAGCCAGCCACAGAGGTGGGCTATGTGAAAGACTTATACGAATTATAAGCGTATTTTAAGTTCCATAATTAAAAACCAGAGTTTGAATGACGAAACGTTGGAGACATTTTTATGTGAAGCTGAACGAATAATAAATGACCGGCCGCTATTACCTGTTAGTAACGACGTCAAGGATTTTGATACATTGACTCTAAATCAATTATTGTTATTGAAAGGTAACCCCGGACTTGAGTGCGGAACGAATACCTACGATTAAAAGATGGAAACAAGCCAGGTACATGAAAGATATATTTTGGAAACGATGGTTAAAAGAGTGTGTTCTAACACTGCAAACAAAAGACAAGTGGAAAAAGTTGTAGAGAAACTTAAAGGTCGGTGATATAGTCTTAGTAGGAGATAAATGTGCCACAGACAGTTGGCCTTTGGGAGTGGTAGAAAGGGTACTCTGTAGTGGTGATGGGTTGGTGAGGACGGTCGAGGTGAGAACAAGTTGTGGCATGTTGGTGCGAGATATTAGGAAACTAAGTATGCTGGAAGGTGCTGAGAGTCGAGAATCAACTAGTCATTTTCGAAATTGAGAAGGGTTGCGGGCGTATTGCTATAAGTCCTGCGATTCTTCAACGGAATTACATCAGGACATGATCTGCGAGGTTATGTGTACTGTTTATATATATGCATGGTGGGTCGTATCAATTGGTGTTTTTGGATTCAGTGTGTTTACTTGTTCTTTTCGTATTTTGTTGTAGTGTACAATTTTGTTGAAATTTTCGTCGTGCTTACTTCTAAAGTTGTTTCGAGTCTTCTACGTCTGTGAATTAATTGATTGATATTAAAGACAGCAGATGGGTCGTATACGCCGGGGAGGCTATTGCTGAGAATGAAATGCACACATAAACTCAAAGATTGAGAATGAATGTTTCGATTTAGGCTGTGGTCCCACACTCCAGGGAGCGAGAGTGTAGACGACTGAGGCTTGCACACGTCACCGCTAATTGGACTGCGGCAGAATGAGTGACAATGTAACGACAGAAGGCAAGAGTCAGGCAACAGATCATTTATTAAGGAAATCAACGCATATTTATATACGTTTTCATGTACATTACTATGGATATGTAAACAAACAAACACAGTCTTCCGATTGGTTGTTTCTCACGACAAATCTTGGGAACTTAAATATTGACATAAATTACTGTCTACCAATTTGGCTAGTAGACAGCTCTCACCACAACAAGTGATAGCAGTGGCAATCGGTACAGAATAGATAAAAGGGTGTGCGAAGGGTATCATGAAGTGCTGCTTCGGCAATATTGCTTTCTGCAAGAGTCATTCTAGCAAGTGGCGATTGTGTTGCACAATGTCAAGAGGATGCATTTAGCTGGATGGCAGAGGTTGTCGCCGACAAGCGAGATTGTGCTATGAGTATACCTGTGGTGTGTTGGCTTTGTTGTTTTGTTTTCCATTTCAGCTTTGTCCTTGTGGCTCAGGTTCTCGCACTGGCATCCAAGTAAACGTGTATTGATCATTATGGAAAAAAGGGATAGATCCTTTTTTGCCGGGGAGTGTCAATGTAGTTGAGGAACGAGCGATCAATTCATGGCTGTTTGCTCAAAACCAACTCCATATTTTGGTGGGAGTCACCGATACTGCAGTCATCGTTTGTTCTATCGTTAAGTTCGGTGTAGTTAGAATTGGATATTCACACCTGTCACCGCCTTGCTGCGGTCACATATAATAATAATAATTGGGTTTATTCCAGAAACAGCACTAGTGGTGCAGTGTGGAATTTTCAGCACATATCTACAATATTTGCATCTAATTTTATCAAACATTTAAATGGAGTATTTCACAAAATAAATATGAAGACACCAACAGCAAAAAACAGGAAAAACACAAAATAGTTTTTAAAAATGCGAAAAAATGCCAAGAAGTAGAAAGGAAAATAGACATCCTATAATAATAACTCAGTATTGCGTAGTGGAAGCAATGATATCATTATGCATGGTGACAGTATAGTTATAGTCATGCAAAAAGTTATGAAATGATATAACCTGGAGGACTGCTGTTTAATTCAATAATGACACGACATGGGTCAGACAAAGAGTGTATTTATACATATATCAAATATTTAACTGTTCAAACATTACTAACTTGTAGACAATCTACTATTTGACATTATATCATACTTGATCGTGCCTGTAAAAATGGCATGCATTTTCATGTAAATTTATGTTTATATGAAAATATAAAATTATTATATCGCCAAGACGATCAGCTAATTTGGTTGAAACAACTATAAACAACCATAAAATAACATTTCAGGGTTCTTGTCTTGTTTTCTTATTGTCAGGTCTAATGCAGTGTTTGCAGTGGTAGCATGAGTAATCCTGTATAATACAAAATTTTTAAGGTGGTGACAATGGAGTTCACAACCAACTCTCATACGTAGCCAAAATTTTGATAACCTGGAAGTATGCAATATGAGGATGATAATGACAAAAAACTGGAGCTTATACACTTTGCTTTAATTTCCCCGAAACTGGGATTACGTGTCTCCCCCTGAAAGTTGTCTGTCTGAAAGATCCCAATATCCCTAGAATCAAAAGTTTGCTTAACGAAAGCCTTGAGCATCTTATAAGCACGAAGTCTGGACTGAGTTTCATCTATTATTTCACTCACAACTCCTGGTACATTGCCCACCACAACGCAATTGTGTGGGAGAACTGTCCTCATTCGACGGCCAAAAGAGTTGCAGTTCTTCGTTATATCATGCCAAGCCCCTAAACGAAGTGCATGGCGAAAAACTATCAACTAACGTCAGACTGTAGCAGCCAAGGATTATGAGACCACGTAAGTGCATTTAACATTTATCTGTTATGATGCAACGATGGTCAGATTTGACCCAAGACGACACAAGTCGATATTCTATCGGCGCTCAAAAAATGCATTCTGGAGTAGAAGAAGCAGTTCGCAAGTAAGCTGATAGTTTCTTTCAATGTACGCAGAGCCCCTTGCGAATTCCTGTCAGGCAGAACCAGTACAAGAGGCGAGCCCATCAAACATGTGTACTCCCCAGGACTTTCTCATTCCGTTGAATTTTGAGTTCATTGTGGGGTTCATTGTTTTTCTTTTTTCTATTATTTCACAGATAGGTTTCAGTAATGGAATTCTACAGTCTCTCTTGCTAACGATTAGTTTAAGTGAAAAAGGTAATAATTGTACCTACTTATACAGTTCAATGGTAGGAATGTTTTTTGAAAAAGGCTTAAACCCAGAAGTCAAAGTGCGTGAAATACGTAGAAGAAAAGAGAGGGTTTAATAATATCTACTGTTTTCCGGCATATTCAGTTAGGTGTCTTTCTGAAGTAGCGAACTCATACCACGTACTTGCATTCAGGGAGTTTATATTTAAACTCCGGTCTATAGGCACTTCTCAACTTCTCTTTCTTTTTTAGTTATTCATGTATTTTGGGCGTTGAACAGTCTCGGGGACATTTCAATGCCGGTCATCTTCGGGTGATTTACTACTGGTTCAGGTTCTATTATACGGTTTTTATACCTGTCGGTTTTGTGGATATTCGTCACCGAAGAGAGGTGTGATATCAGGCGGTGAGCATCAAAATTACAGTACGGCATTGGTCTGTTATGCTTCACAAACAAATTGGCAGCAGTGGTACATCACCTGAAACGTTACCACAAACCGCAAACCACATAAACCATGTTGAAACTGCTCGGTGTTCTACGTAAGTACTGTCCGCCTCTACGCATATTCCAGCCAAAATGGTGATAGTCGAAGTAATCAAATTGACTACACGATGAGTCTCGAATATTAACGAATCCCATCTCAATGTTCTACAGCTACAATCCTGTGTAGTCAAACTTTTATTATCCATATATTATAGCTTGCAGGCTGTATTACACAAATGCAAATCACTAAGTGTACGGCACCAATTAATCAGGATATCCAAAAATTATGAAAACATGCCGACAGTTGCACTTCATGTCTTACTGACTCATTCGATGGTAGTATTCTGTTGATGCATACTTCATTTGTCATTTTGCATGGATTAGTTAGCAGTGATTCTGATTCCTGGTCGAAATGATTTTACAAACCCCCGGTTGCTGCCTAAGGCGATTCACTAATGCCTCTTTGCATGTTTAACAGGATACTAACTGCTGTGGTGAGCCTCCTGAAGATAATATTGCTGAAAACATTATTGCCGGTAAAACAAATAACGTTCTACAAGCCATTTTTACACTTTTGTGAATAGCCCACCGTGCCGACCACATGTAGGACAGCAACATGCATTTTTCGACAGCTCGAGAATTAAACATCAGCAAAAAGAGGGGTGTACAGATCTAAATTATAAATAAAAAAGTGCTTTTGCTCCTACTATCTACAAGCCTGTTCAGCTTCTTGTCGAGATGCTACCTATTGAGCCCCACAGAAATTCATGAGGCATCTTACAGGTCAGCTTGTTCTACGGCTTCCAATTTTCCAGACCATTGAATTCATTCCTCACTTAAATATCACTTACCTACCTCACAATAATCTTTTTATTTACGCACTATTATACTCTGTCTGATCTTAACTACCTGGGCCTTTATTAAAGCTAAACTTGCTCTTTGTTCGTACTTGTTGCTTGCCCAAAGTCTGGTTGCTTTGATTAAAAACACGACAACACCAGTAATTGAACAAAGCTATATCTTCATCCAAAACATCATATTTTCCATGCTTAAACCAATACGGTTAGCATTAAACATTGCAAATGTATACTATCATTTCAAGTACTATATAGCTTCTTCTTCTTGTATTTATCTTGTAAATATACTTCCAATAATGTATTATTCATAATTGCATTTTATACCATTTTGCGGCTGCACAGAATTTTCTTCTCTTCCTGAAATAGCGATCAGTCACGTGGCGGCATAGCACTGACCCAGATATAGGCTGTTCACTGGCTGACCATAACTATCAGCAGGAAACGGAACGAAGTTTGGATTGTCGCTCAACTTTAATGACGACCTTAGTAAAGGATTTACAACTTAAAATTTATAAGAACCTGTTCTAGTTGCTTGTACAATAACTGAACAACTCAAACTTTTGAAAAAGTATTAATTTATAGTACTTCAGGATTGTAATTTATAACATTACTGATCTTGCCTGCAAAAATGGCATGCATTTCTTGTAAACTTACCCGTTTATATGAAATATAAATTATTAATAATATTATTAATTGTATTAGAGATAAAAATACACGCTAGACAAAAATTCCATAAAGTTTTCTCACGACAATTAAGTAGCCACATACTAGAGTGTGGAAGAGGCCGTTACTGTTATCAGATCATAAAGTTCTCACTTTTTTGAAAGTCCTCCAATGCGTACACAGGTTGTTCCACGCATGTTGCTTCCACTCTAACTGATTAGATGCGAGGAACTTCCAAAAAAGGCTTCGCTAACGAAGTGCATTAATGCCACAACTTTTCACAATCAATTCACAAGAGACAGAACACCATTCTACATGAGTTAGAAATGCCAAAGGAGAAAGCAATATTCACATAAGCGCAAATCAATAAATGTCTTGATACACACACGAGATCGTAGTCGCTGAAGACCACTATAATGGCTAACCAGTTTCAAGAGAGTGTCAATGAAAAGAGAATTGAGTTCGTCTAAAAACGGCGAAACAACATGTGACTAGTCAAATGTTACATTTCTATTTATCACAGTTGCTTGCGAATCACACATAACACAACCATACAAAACCATACTTGAGAGCACCAACCTGCAGCAAGTCAAAAATCCAACTGACCGCTTCTGTTCTAGCCAATGAAAGACGAGAATACCAGAAGCGATGTAAATTTAAAATGCGATAGCATTTATCCCCACCGGAATTTATAGCCATGTAGTTTTACAGTATCTCATACTAATGATTAATTCAAGTGTATATCAGTTAAAAAGAGATGAGTGTTTTGGAATAATAGAGAAGATTTGTAGCAAGAGATGAGTGTCCACACCTCTATACCTCGATGGTAGGAATAGGTTCTGAAAAAGAATTTAAACCCAAAGATCAAGGTACATGAAATATGTGGAAGAAAAGTGGAATTTCGATAATATCTATACTGCTGTTCTGAAACATACAGTTAGTTGTCTTTCTGAAGTAGCGAATTCACACCATGTACTTGCTTTCAGAGGGTTAATAATTGGGTTCTGGCATTCAGGCAGTTGTTTTTGTAAAGGTCATTCGCAGTCAATATCTCTAGCGATAAGGCGCTCCTCCATAGATAAGGCTGGCTTTCATACGTACTCATTATCATATCCGTTGCGTAGCAGACATCACCCCCTCACCTTTTGGTGTGCATACCCAGGTGAAGTGCTTCTTTTTAATAGTGGAAAACCCTGGTATTCTCTACACTACATTATTTGTTTGTTAACAGGTCTACGGAAAAATATAGATTTTTGAGAGCCAAGCAACCAACTTATAAAGTACCTCAGAACTTGGAATACTCATCAAGATCAAATCTGAGATAGATTCAGTTTAACTTTGCCGAGTGGTAAAAAGAGAGGATAAATCATCATGTGAGGGATACTGATTATTGGGATTATTGTATTACCGTATTCAAGAAGTAATTTTTAATGAGATGCAGCACTCTGCAACCTCACATTCAGGTTGTGCATACTACACAACTTACTAAGCAGTATGAAGTTTATGTTGAAACATGGAATATTTGAACGAATTAAAGAGCCTTTAGATGACTGAAAAATGACGACTAGTCTACCAGCAGCTAGGAAGCAGCTCAAAGTCTTCACATATTTGGGGGCTATGGTGTAGACGCAGTCCCAAGACAAGCAGGTGCAGTTGTGGAGCATGCTAACCTTGTTTTGACAGTGCACAGGGCAACCATTATGTAACTTGAAAGGAATGAGTTTGGAAACTAGGGAACTAGAGAAAGACTAGGCTGCTTGACAGTCACTTTAACGCCAAGGCTAATTGTTACAGGCACCATGCGAATAATTCTCGAAAATACAGGCTTTTAGCCTTCAACCGAATCTAAATAAAAACAAATCAATGGAAATATACTCGACTGAATCCGAAAAGAAGTGAAGTGGATATGCATAAGGTTGGGGAGAAATGAAGTGTGAAATGGAAAATTTGATAAGCGTGAAATTTAAATGTAAGGTGTCAGATAAAGTAATCCATAACTGGAAGGGACCTTACGAGATCTCAACGATGTGATCCGATATAGTGCACAATAGAAGAAACGAAGCGGAACTGGCAATTAGCAGTGGGAAACACTGCAACGAGAGATGATAATAGCTAGATGCCCTCTGAAGTTGTGGAAACGACTTGGCAATGCAGTGTTTAGCGAGCTACCTATTATAATAGATTAAGATAGCAGTCATGTGGAGCTTACAGCAAAAGTAGTGGCGAATCATGTACAGATGGAAGAATTTCGTTTCGCGATAATAATACTAGATGGAACAAAGTAGTAAATAGGCAATCAATAAGCTGAAGTGTACTACTACTGCAGATTCATTTGAATGAAGTCCTTTTGATAGGCTCAGTCGGAATGTGAAAGTATAATTAAGGGGAAGCTTTCCAGTTTATGTCCGATTTAACTACAAGCCCGGCAGGTGATAGCTCTACTCCTCAGGATTTTCTGGGTCACCATCGTACAGTTGCTCCCACGTCAAGGACTCGGATAGAGTATCGCAGGGATTTACATCTGATTTACGCAGAAGTTCCGAGGGACACTACGGCAGACACACCCAGCTGCCTCAGAGATTTCGCATAAGGAATTATCCGCAGCTGATTTGGCTGTGGCTACGTCAGGTGGTAGCTTAAAGAGTAGGTTAGACCAAAGCGCGAAATGGAAGGCCTGTGGAAGCACTGTGGTTATGGATGATTGCAATGTGCTTTTTCCACATGTTTGCTTCAAATACGCCAGTGTCACTTGTTCTTATTCTGTGTTCTTCCTATAGTTTCACATGGCTTTTCTGAAACATACCAAACACCACCGTCAAATTTAGTCGGCAATCTTGCTCTTATTGCGTTCTTCAGTTGACAGGATAGACTTTCTGCACAGGAACATATCACATATCTAAAACCGTTTTGTATTATCAAGAGGCATGCATAAAGAAGTTTATAGGCTAAAACAAGTTACCAGCAAGCATATTGGGAATTGGATGTGGGATTAGTAGAGCGCAATTGTTGTTTTGAGACGACACCTTAATAATTCAACATGGATGAGAAGATTCAGCATAAAATGGAGGTTGATTATTCCAGCACTGTCGATGACTTGCTTGTAACTGTGAAGTCTTTATCACTGGTAAGCTATAATTCCTGATGTTCATAAGCTATATATATATATATATATATATTGGTGGATGTACATTAAAATTTACCCAATTTATAGGCTGGTAATTTCGAGTCTGCCCTTGAACAGTGCATTTCTCTTGAGAAACAAACAAGAATGGTAGTTTGATTAGAATAACCGACTTTATTATAGGCTTCCGATGCAATATCCACTGGTCGACTCCTGGAGGCTATCGTGGAAATATTGGGTGACAGTTTACAGTGGTCCAGACTCAATGAACATCTTATCCTAATGACTAAAAAACATGGCCAAATGAAACAAGCCGTTTCTAAAATGGTTCAGAAGGCTATGGAGTATCTAGAAAAAACACCGGACGAGAAAACTAAACTTGAGTTGATAGAAGCTCTCCGAACTGTTACAGAAGGAAAGGTTAGATAGTTTTGGTGTCGAATTTTTCGCAGATATATGTCGAAACCGAGAGAGCACGCTTGACCAAAGAGTTAGCACGGATCAAAGAGTCCCATGGTGATATTGATGGGGCGGCCACAGTGCTACAGGACCTTCAAGTAAGCTGTTTTATTATGTGACATGTTAGGTTGAAACATTTGGTTCGATGGAAAAAAGAGAAAAAGTTGAATTCATGCTGGAACAAATGAGACTTTGTTTAGCCAAAAAGGACTTCATTCGTACTCAAATCATCAGCAGGAAAATATCAACCAAGTTCTTTGCTGATGTCGAAAACGAAGATTTGAAGTTGAAGTATTACCAGTTAATGGTCAATTTAAATGCCCATGACTGTCTTTACCTAAACATAAGCAAAAACTACTGGGAAATTTATAACTCCAAAAGCATACAAGAGGATGATGCAAAGCGACTACAAGTATTTGGAAGTTATAAATAATAATTCCTTAGATACTTAGGCATGTGATTGTATATTTATTACTGTCGCCTTATGACAACGAGCAGCATGATTTGATGTGCCGTAGAAAATTGGTGAAAGATATGGAAAAAATTCAAAACTACCTGTAAGTTCACTGTTGATCTTGATACAAATATTTCGGGATTTATATTGTGCATACTCTGGGTTTTGTGTTACTCTTGTCGTCCTATAATAGTTTGGTTATTCAACTGGCATTAAGCGTAAGCTAGTAGTAATAACTAGCTTTCCAGATATGTTAAGATCAGATTTCGTTCCACAAAGACTGTACATGTTTACTGAAGAGGCTTTTAGAAGTAAAAACAAAAAGGGAGAGGTGTTTTAACTACATAACACCCATGAGGGATCTAGTGATGCACCACTTCGGGTGGCTGTAACAAGTCATACCGCATAGGGGTTGGTTGGATCGTTTATTGAAATCTTTCCTCAGTTACATTTGCGTAATTTTAGTGACCATGTAAAGATTTTAGCTTTTTAACAGTGAAACAAATAAGACATTTCCATATAACACTAACTTTTATAGGATTCTTGAACTTCATCTCTGTTAATGGGATAAACTTCTAAAAACTAGGTGAGCCGACATCATTGTGTTTTGGAACTTTTGGCTGAACTTAACCACAAGTGTTGTTGCGTTTGCTTTAGTATTATGCTCCAGTGCTCTGCCAAATTAGAAATAACTGTTGGACAGCATATGCATTATAATTTAAACGTGGTTCTCGTCGGTAAGCTTGTTAATATACATAACTTGTATAAAAGACTAATAAGTTGAACTAATTATATTAATAATCATAGGGGATGTTGACGAATGGTGAGTATACCTGCCATGTTTTTGATTAGACGTGAGTACTTCTTGGTCTTCCTTCCTGATTTTAAACCCTTGACTTCTAGCTAGTTTCCTGAGTTTGAGCTGCACCTCACTCGTCTGAGACTGGTTAGATGAACTTTGCCCAAAGTACAGCAATTCAAGTTACCACACTTCATGAAGCACACTAATGTAGAAAAATAAATTCATAGAAACTAAAATGAGAAATACATGGAAGAGAGAATAAGTACATGGAGAATAATGGGGATTTGATAAATCTGGTAGTTTCTAAAGAGTGAATGCATCTGAGCCATTGACAATTATAAGCCATGTCACCAGTCATTCATCCTAAGCGCCCTGAGGACGACGGCAAGTCAGGGGCATTCCTACCTGGCTGACTAAAACCAATAGTCAAAGACTTTGTGGATTGATGTCAGGCTTTGATTTTACCAGCCAAAATACTTTTCCACCCTAATCCTATGTCAGCTAACATTGGCCATCGTATAAGACACTGGCTAGACATTTGCAACACGTCCTAGTCATCTCAATCAATGTGACTTCATCACTAATTAATCTACTTACTTGCCCTTCATACCTACCCTCTCCACGTCTAACCTCAATATTACTCAACATATACCACTTAACAGGTGAGGTCGTTAACCCAGTCGACAGTTCGCCACTATCACTCTTCAATACCTCTGAAGGCATAACTTTAGGTCCCTCTCCTCAACTCGTTTCAGATTAGAAACACCTTTTAAAACCTCAGTTACATTCGTACGATTGGTGTTTACATCCCATTCAGGTAAGTGTTGTATGCTAGGTGGTATGTTGGTTAAATTGCTCTTGAGTATTTCAGGTAAACAGATTGCTGTTCTTCTCGGGAATCCTTTCAATTATTTCCCATTTCCCTAGTGAGTCTACATAGTTGTCTGGTGTCACCTACCTTCTATGCATTTTCCATCTCATCCGCTTGTTTTGCCTACCACTGTTCACAGTTATTACGGAGATTTTTATTCTGCTTGAAAAGCTTTCGCTTCTCATGGGCCTGCCGGAATCAACGTCTATCAGTTGGGGTGAAGTGACAGCAGAAATCCACTGACATTTACTAACCTTTGGTTTCACGTTGTCAACAGGACGGATATTACTGTCACTCGAATTTGCGTCTAGTTATTGCTTTCCTAAAAATTGTATTCCTTTCAAGTTAGAGTCATAGCGGCTTCGTAGTATCGTCAGTCGTCACAGTAATGATCACAAACCATTCCTATGCAGTCAAGCGGGTTGAGTGTTTCTCTCTCTCTCTCTGCCACAGTTGTTCACATTTGTCATTATTCGAAGACTCATCCTCGGTTAACAGGCATTTCGGCAAATCAAAGTTTAGCGGTCTCAAAACACTGTCTTCCTTTGATCACGGTGTTTTGTTGTGGACTTGCAAGTACTCCGATTTCTTTAGTCAAAGGTCAAAAAGGGGAGATCAGTATTCTCAGATAGTAGATGGGTATGCAGTTTTTTATTACTTCAGAAAGAAATGATTATAACGTTGAAATCTTCGCTTCCACCCATTCATCGGTTTTAATTTTGGTATCAGTAAGCAAGAGCCGTTAAATTCTGAAGTCTTAGTAAAAATGTGAAATACGATAACATACATTTTTTTTCCTTCACGTTCCCCAGTGGAACATAGGGCTTCAAGCTAGAGGCTTGAAGTTTCTGTAGCATTGCTTGTTTTTACAGGATGGGGTTGCTAGCCTCATGCCCAACCTTTCCTCTTTACCAGCATTATTTCTAGCTTAGCGAGGTAAAGGAGTGCGTCGGCCGGGGATCGAACCCCGGACCATGCGCATGGTTGGCGAGCGTCCTAACCGCTATACCACCGACGCACAACATACATTTACTAGTGTCTTTTTTCTTCACTATCGTACGAACGCAATAAGGTATTTTTCAAACATTCTAATTAAGTAAAATCATTATATAAGTAGTCTTCTAACTTAAAACTCCATTTGACGTGGATTGGAGTAGTCGTTAATGTTATTATATTATTATTGTTTCCTTTAATTCCTAGAGGAACATAGGGCTTCAGCCGTGCGTCTCCATTGCGTTCGGTTCTCTGCTAGAGTCTTCACCTGGCTCCAAGCCTGCCCGCATGCTTTCATCTCCTCTTCACATGACCTCCTCGAAGTTACCCTTGGACGACCAACTCGCCGCTTCCCTTTCGAGTTCCACTCGAGCAATGGCTTGTCTAGTGATGTCACTTGATGGTTTCTTTTCTCAGAGTATGGCCAATCCATCCATCTCCATTTCTTCCTGCCTATTTGTTTCACAATCGGTTCCTGGTTGGTTCGCTCCCAGAGATCCCTGTTGCTGATCTTTTTTGGCTGGCCATCTGATCTTGAGTATTGAGCGAAGGCAGCTGTTGATGAAGGTCTGTAGTTTGTTTGAGATGCTCTTTATGACGCGCTGGCCAAGTCTCTGATCCGTATAGTGAGTAGCACTGACTTCACATTGGAGTTGAAAACCCGGATCTTGTTTTTCATGCTGAGTGCTGTTGACCTCCACACAGACTTGAGAGTAGTGAAAGCTTGTCTTGCTTTTCCGATTCTTGCTCTGATATCCTCGTCAGTTCCGTCCACCTGTAGTTGAAACGATGCTTCCCAGGTAGGTAAAAGAGGTTGTTTCTTTCAGGTTCCTTCTATTTATGCTGATTGTTGTCTGTTGTTGTTGTTCTTGTCCAGGAATCTTCATCACCTCTGTTTTCTCTATGTTCACCTGAAGTCCTATCTTTGATGCTTCTTCTGTCAACTTGTTGCTTTTCGCTTGCATATCTTCCAGTTTGTGGGAAATCAGACATATATCATCGTCGAAGTCCAGTTACTCCAAGTTTTTTATGTGAGTCTATTTTATGCCTGTCTCCTCGTTGCCCGTCGTCTGTCTGTCTCATTATACAGTCTACTGCAATCAGGAAAATCATTGGCGATAGTAGGCAGCCAGCTTGTCTTACTTCTATCCTCACTTTGAAGGATTCCGTAAGTTTCCCATTGTGGATTACTTGGCATGCAGCATTGTCGTACAGCTGTTGGATTAGATGTATAATTGTCGGTGGCACCCCGTAGTAGCACCTCTTGATCGACGCTGTCGAATGCCTTTTCAAAGTCGATGAAGTTGAGATAGAGAGGTGACTGCCATTCCAAGCTTGTCGTTAATGTTATTCTACTTTATAATATTCGTATGCTGAATTACTATTTCGAATTTCGTTTTTACACTTTTTGCCTCCTCCAGTGATATGCTCACAGCATTTACTACTCAAGAATTGTTAAGGTGGGATGAATTTTGTATTCGGTATGAATCTGTCTTACGTACAGAAACTGACATATTTTCCAATAAAGTTGATCCATTGGAGTCTGAAAAACGTTGGCGTGACTTACACCTACGAGTGGTTGAACATAACATTCGTGTAATATCTGGTTATTATACTAAAATTCGTCTTCATCGCCTAGCACAGTTATTGGACTTGGACATTGATGTAAGTATTTGCTAACGATTCATACCTCTATTAGTAACCTTTGTTACTATTTTACGTATAGTGTACACTAGTGCTCACTGTTTAATGGTCATATTTCATGTTATTTCATTCTTTAAAAAAAATAACACCATGGCTTAAATATCTAATGTGAACTCGTAATACTAAATTCGGTTTCATCTCCAGTAACTTTTTAGTTTCTAAAATGTCCATATATCCCTCATTGATGTGTGAGGTGTAAAAAAAGTGTAAAGTTACTGAAAATCTGTCAATTCCGAAACTTTCGATCTCCTCTGTGAAGGTATTACTGCATGTAAATTGTTGAATACCAACTGTCCACTTCTGTTACTAGGCCTTTTTAGTTGTAACTCTATTATGGATAAGATTTTATTTTGATGAAGTCACACAGTGTTATACATTAATATTAATTGATCAGCACGTTTCGAGCACAAACTATTGCCACTAATAATCATATGAAGTCACTACTCACATAACTTTTTACTTCATTTATATACATGAGTGGAATTGATGATTAGATATTTGAATAAAAATCAATATGGGATAATGTACATTCAGAAATAATAATATGAGTGTTACTGATCAAATACAATCAGAGGGGAAATAAGACGAGTGTTTTTATAGTCAAAATAAGTAACTCGTTAGAATGTTATGATGTACGTGAAATGAAATAGAATTTTAAGATTATTGATTATCCTCCTCTGATTTGACTGGTGGTAATAATATGAGTCTTATTCCCCATCTGATTGTAATTGATCATTAACACTCATATTATTAATTATGAATGTGCATTATCCCATATTGATTTTTATTCAAATGTCTAATCATCAATTCCACTCATGTATATAAATGAAGGAAAAAGTTGTGAGAGTAGTGACTTCATATGATTATTAGTGGCAATAGTTTGTGCTCGAAACGCAGTCATCAGTAAATATAACTGTACAACACTGTGTGATATATCAAAAGTGAAATCTTATCCATAATGGAATTATACTCTATCACCAAAGTCCCTAAGTTATGTATTTTTTAGTTGTAGTTGGAAGTAAATAAGTCACGTGTTCAAACACTTCCGCTTACGAGGGTTACCCTGCAAAAATGTGGTTGCTGAGTTTGCGTTTATATATACATATATATATATATATATATATATAAAGCCTAATCAACAACCCACGGGAAAATTTATGGGTGAGTGACTGATAGTGGAGCTGTGGCTCATACGTTTAGTTGCTCGACTTCCAACCAATGGGTCACAGACTTAAAATCCGCTCCATCTACAGATATTTAAATTTCTAAATAATATCACTGGCCGTCACACAACAGGTGTGCCTCACTGCAAACTGCATGGAAATGAATGTTAGTTGTTGATTGAGTGACAATTGTCTTCTTAAGCGACTGGGCGAATCGGTAATGTAGGACTTAGAACTGTAGTGCAACAGTTCAGGTTAGGGAACGTGGAATATTTGTAATAAAATAAAAAAGATTGGTAACATTGGACACCACTGGTTGTGATCACTTCAGCTGAAAACTCCCCGTAGGCTGTCGTACTACTGTGTAGTTCCAGTCACATCACGGTATACGCCTTTTGTGCTGACTGACTGAACACAAGGGCTTCGTGTGCTTTTAGAAGTGTGTGGGCGGCTGTTACTTCCCGGCTGCCCACACTGTAGAAGTTGGCTTTTCCTTGGAATACCTAAAACAAGAAGAGAATAAGTGTTGCGTGACCGCAGAGCCCAGAAGACAACTACTTGAAGTTGGCCACACAAGGTCTGTCTGAACTGGCTTTTTGGCTTGATTCCTCATTAATAACTTGCCACCAGCTACAGACCACCGTACGGTGAGTCAGGATGTACGATTTTCGAGTGTGACCTTTTCTAACCCGCTCTCTCCAGATTGTAGAGACAGCATAGCTGGCTGGCATGCTGATCATCTGAAGGAAACACCTTACTGTTGTTACATCTCTGTTCCCCATCAGTATCGCTTTGTCCACAGACTCCCAGCATATTGTAAAAAGATCTTACACTATGCCGTTAACTGCTTTTAATCTAATTGCTATCCTCTAACAATCTTCCTGGCATAGTAGGACCTGCAGGAACATTAGTTCCAGCCGGTGTAGCTTGTTGGGCCATTGCGATATGGAAGCCCGACCACGACGTCAAGGTAGTGGTTATCAGTTGGGCGCGTTTCTCATAACACTTTTAGGTCGAACAAATTAGATGGCGTCGTCAAGACATGAAGCGTGGCAAACGTCGGACACCGTGAATTGGAAGTACGACGTAACTTATTTTCCCGATTTCCTCCTAATTTTCATATGCATCTGTGGTTATCACAGGGAGATTTATTATATTTTTATAGACTGGGTTGGTCAAGAATATGGTCCACTGTGATGCCAGATTATTCTTTGTTAGTGACTGATGTCACAATTGTGAAACACATGAAGCCAAGCACCACATATTGCCCATTTGTCTCATTTTAGACTACAGGTGGCGTTTGTATTTTCACATAGATTCGGATCAGCAGAGTCTAAATCCATTTTAGGCTGATTTTGCATAGCGGGCGACAATAAGGTGATTTATAAGTCTGCATAGTATCTTACTCAATGTTTTAGCCGTTAGTTTATGTTTGAATAGCTTTCACTCATCATGTTTTTGGTTCGTTGAAATCAATCTCAGTTTGAATCAGACGACCGGTATTTATTAATCTCAAGCTACAAATCATCAGCTATTCCTGCCGCTGTACAGGAGGCTAGATTATCGTGTGAAAATTCTTTAAGATGAATATTATTGTCTTTTTCAGTTGTGTTTGGTTAATTCTCTCCATCGATATGGTAAGTTTGAGGTTAAGCATAGAGTGTCAGTTAGAAAGGGGAAGTATATTACTGTCTGTTTTCGACATAGAACTTTGCACCGATGTGCAGCAGTTCAAGTCACCACACTCCCTCTATGTAGCACACAAAGCAAGAGAAGAAAGTAGAAGAAATGCATATTAGAGACAGTAAACAGAGGTGTGAGACAAAGGTATAGTAATAACGAAGAACAAAACAGTTTCATTGGAAATCATAAGTCATAAGGAGTGGATGCATCAGCGCCATCACTGAGAACGATGTTGAGCCATATCACCAATTATTTCCAGCCATTGGTTTTTACCGTCCCGAGGACCCCAACCAGGAAGTCTACACCTTCCTACGTGGCTTAAACTAACTGTTGTGGATTTCATTGACTGATGAGGCCATGTTTTGGTTTGACCGCCGCCAGCTCTTTTCCAGCCTGACCCTGTATCAGCTAACATTGCCAGTCGAGGAAGGAGATGGATAGGCATGCATGCGTAACACTTGTCCTAACCATCTCAGTCGATGTAACCTCACAGCCTCGTCTATTGATTTCCCCCCCCTCCTTACCTAGCATTCTTTATTTTATTTTTTTTTTATTATTTTGGTTACAGCTTGATGCCACACCGTATTTTCAGTACAAGTATGGCATTTTCAGAATGGATATCGGTAGCCCAAATTCAGGCCGACCATAGATATCGGGTGTGCGCCGACAGGGGATCGAACCCCGGACCATGTGCATGGTCGGCGAGAGTCCTAACCACTGTGCCACCGGCGCCTAACCTCAATATTGCTCACCTTATTATACCACTTCACACGGGAGATAGAACGCAGGCACCTATGATCAAAGACAGCTAATCTTTTCATGTCTTCCACTCTCAATGGCCAGGTCTCACAGCCATAAAGGAGGACATAGCGGACTGCTGAGCAGTACACCCGCCCTTTGGTCGATAGCCAGATATCGCGTTTACTCCAGAGACGGCGTAAACTAGCATATGCGAATATATATATATATATATATATATATATATGTACGTTAATTATTTCTTGTGATTTCGCGAATGAAGATCATTTTAACCATCGGATTTTATATAGTACTCAATATCTTCTTTTCTTCTTTTTATACAATTTATTTTGTTTATCTCTCTTTATCTCTCTCTACATCTTGTATTTTCTGTTTTAGAAAGCAGAAGAGTACTTGTCGAATTTAGTTGTGAGTAAGACAGTCTACGCGAAAATTGATCGACTTGAAGGTGTTGTACATTTCACGTCAAAAAAGATGCCCACAGAAGTTTTAAACGATTGGTCTTACAATACTCGGAACCTAATGGCACTGATTAATCAAACAACACATCTCATCAATAAAGAACGTATGATTCACGGTGTATAAAAATATATATATATATATGTATATAAATTATTGTTGCACTACTCAAGAATAAATTCTTACTTGATAGAAATAGTTATTTTTTTGCATTATACAATTTCGTGCATATTCTCAAATGGAGTCCTCCTTCTTTTCGATATAGAGTACAGCACAAGTAATGATAGTCGGCCTATGCCTTTTTTTATTCCTTTACGTTCCCAGTGGAACATAGGGCTGATTCAAGCTAGAGGCTTGAAGTTTCGGTAGCAATGGTGTTTTATTTTTAAGGGATGAGGTTGCTAGCCTCATGCCCAATCTTCCCTCTTTACCAGTCTTATTACTAGCTTGGTGAGGTAAAGGAGTGCATCGGTGGCCGGGGATCGAACCCCGAACCACATGGGGCGTGGTCGGCGAGCATTCTACCGCTGTGCCACCGACTTACCGACGATGCCTTAGATCACATAGAAGTACACTTTTAGGTGGCATGTTAGCGTGTAAGAATCTGACAATTTTCATTTCTGTTTAAAGTTATAATCCATGTGTAAAGTAGGAGGAATACATAACCCCATACCCGGCCGACTAGGCATAACTACTGCTGCTGACAGGTAATTTTCAAGAAGTTGCCTAGCATACTTTATTCGACTGGTTGATGCAGTTTACTGTTGTCATGGTGACAATGGAAAACTACAGGAAGGGCTATGTCTGATAGTGCTCAGGTGGTTGATTGTGATGTTGATGTTTTCTAAAGAGATAGGTGGTTTAATTGTGAAGCTTTCGTTGTCCTTTGTAGACAGTATCTTCAGCGCAAACTTCGATATAAAGTGAACCTATTTGAATTCCCCATGAATGATATAATAATTATAATAATAATGGTCTTTGTTTCAGAAACAATACTTACAATGCAGCCTTGAACTTTCAGCATTTGTCATAATGTTGTGTCTACTTTACTCAGAATATAAATAAAATTAACCACATGAAAGTTTCGACATTTACAGTATGAATAATGTCAAAAATGCGCAAAGTATAAAATGAGAATAATAACTATGATAATAACATTAGTAATAGTAATAATAACAGCAGGTTTGTTTCAAGCAGTATCTTCGATACAATATGGAAATCTTAGCATGTTATTGAATATTGAATCTAGTATTCTCTTGACGCAGCATGGTGAGAGGAAAAACAGAAGAACCTGGATTCTCCGTGCATTTCCTTAAAAGTTTCCGTTTAAAAGGCGGCAAAGTAATCTCTCAAGCCAGACACCTGTTGGAAATTAGTCAGGCTTTCAAAATAATCCATGCACAAAGAAAAGCACAGTTACTTTGGTTCGCAGAAACCATTAGCATCAAAAGACCTATGCACTACCATTTGGTATATCCCGACTTACCCTACAGTGGCAAGTTATTATTGCGGAACCAAACCAAAAAGCCAGTTCAGATAGGCCATGTGTGGCCGGCTTCAAATAGTTGTCTCCTGGGCTCTGCAGTCACCCTTCTTGTTTTAGGTACCCCAAGGAAAAGCCAACTTCCAAAGTGTGGGCAGCCGGGAAGTAACAGCCACCCACACACACACTTCTAAAAGCACACGAAGCCCTCTTAGTCATCACTCTCTTTTATCTGCGTCACACTCATCATCCTGTCTCCCTCCTGCTGTTAATACTATTCAGCAGGCCGATCAGTCATCTTCCTCTCACTATGTGACCATAGGTAGCGACGAGAGTCAGAAAAACATTCCCGATAGTCTCTTAAAGCCATGCCGCCAACTTCATATTGGCTCATCCAACGTCAGAACAACAGGCCAAATCGGATAATAGACGTCACTAGCCAGAATTCTGGCATCTCGAGCCATGGATGTGTGTTTTGTTTTGGAGACACGCATACAAGACCCGAGTGTGGTCATTTACTCAACCCAACTCCACTCGGTCAACAAGGTGAATCTATGAAATTCACTTTAAGGGTGTCAGGAGACCCCTCAGCTAGTCCGCTAGGACTCGCAGGTGTATGGAGAGCATTGAGTGTTAGGGTAGAAAAATCCCTTCTTGATTAGATCCCAGTAGATAGTCATATGTGTGCGGTTCGTCTGAACGGGTCCGTTAGAAGAAGGAAGGATGGCGTTACCCGTCGTTGTCTTTTCGTAGTCTCCACTAATGCCCCAACAGACTGTAGTTCGGGTGAACTAAAGGATGATTTCTACCTGAAACTGTCTAATTTGCTGCTAAAAGCAAAACATTCAGATATAGTTGTTTTAGCAGGCGACTTCAATGCCCAAGTAGGGAAGTTATGCCAGACTCAGAAGTAAATAGGTGGTACGTACGGAGTTCCTTGCCGACAATGGTGATCATCTTCTACAGTTCTTTTCAGATAATCTGTTTCTAGTCGGTACTAACTTAAGGCACAAAGAGACACATTGTTACCTCCCGACCTCCATCACCAAGTCAACGCTGGACTCAGATAGACCACATAACGATAGGGTCAGTAGAAGACTGCCGATCCTTCTGAAACACGTGCGCAGACTCCGACCACACTCTGGTTCGTGCACGTTTATGTTTACAATTTAACGGACATAAGAAATTGCTGGTAACGAAGCAGTTACGTCCCCAACTAGATTGCTACTCTGACTCCCTATTTAAGGAGGAAATAGCCAAACGAGTATCTGAGGTCGACAGCAGTACTCCTCCTGACGCAGCCTAGCACAATATACAGTTAGCTGTTAATAACCTGAAACCTAATGTTAGTAAGAGCCATTGGATCTATACCACCCCATCTGAACTGATTGACGCAAGAAGACTGATTCTAGCGAGCTCCGATTATGATGAGGAACGAAAGCTACTCAAACGAAAACTAACAAAAGGCCTCCGTTACGACCGTGAACACTGGTGGGCGACAAAAGCGAAGGAGATGGAAAAGGCATCGGCGATTGGTAACACCAGACAATTATTTAGACTTCTCAGGGTAGTAGGTGGTAAAGGGCAATGATAGGTGAAACAATCTCTGAGAAAAATGGTACCATAATTAGCTTCCCGGATAGACGTTTTGGAAGGAACACTTTGAGGAGCAACTTAACTGGTCTACAGACAAGCTCAACTTACCCAGCATCCGACAGCTCCAAGAATGGGATATAAACACAGGTCCTCCTTACTAGGCAACATATTCAGCGCATATTTCAAACTGAAACAGATCCTCCATCCCTGACATGGTTTGTTAAAGCTAACTGTAATCTGAAACGGGAAAGGCAGCGGGACCTGGTTGAATGACTCCAGAGATATTTAAGGACGGTGGAGACAATTTACTGCCTGGGCTAACTAAGGTGTTAGACAGCGTCTGGGAATCAGAGGTAGTCCCGTTGCACTAGTGCAAATCATTGATTATCCCGATAAACAAGAAGGGAGACAAGTCCTCCTGTGTTGATAATATAGGGATTAAAGTGACTAATATGGTTTCTAAAGTTTTAGGCTCAATAATAGTGCGTAGATTAAGGGGTGCTCGGAAGAAACAAACACAAGAGAACCAGGCAGAGTTTAGACCAGGAAGAGGGTGTATTGATCATATCTTCACCCTTTGACAGATTCTGGAACACAGGCACACTTACGGTGTTCAACATTTCTTGACCTAAGGGCGGTACTGAATTCCGTCGACTGAGAGGTACTCTGCGATGCTTGGCTGTAAAGCGAATGCCGAGAAAATACATTGCACTGATCAAGGCACTCTACTCAAACTCATACAGCCAGGTGAGAGCCTACGGAGAGTTGTCATGTGAAGTGGTGACAACTAGTGGTGTCCGTCAGGAAAGCCCACTGTCCGATTTTTTGTTTAATTTCATCATAGATGTACTAATGGACTTAACCCTAACTGACTTCACAGACTCAGAGATTGACTTGTTACCACCAGGGAATAATCTCGTTGACTTAGAATATGTGGATGAAATAGTCCTCCTAGTTGAAGACGCTGACTTAAAAATAGGGATGAGTGAAGTGATACAGACTGTTTTTGATGGTTTCATTTATTTGAGAAGTTGAATCAGCCCCAGAGTGTTGATCGCTGACGAAATCTCAGCACGTATACAGAAGGCTCGTTTGGCTTATGCCAAATTACGCTATCTCTAGCCTTGATGCGATATCCAACTGTCGACCAAATGACATGTCTACTGCTCAGCACTTCGCTCCATCCAACTTTATGGTTGTGGGACATGGTCATTAAAAGTGAAAGATATGAAAAGGCTGTATAGCTCTCTTTGATCATAGGTGCCTGCATCCTATCTCCCGTGTTGGATGGCATAAGAGGATGAGTAATGTTGAGGTGAGCCATCGGTCAAGTGGTAGGTAAGGGGAGAGAATCAATCGACGAAGTGGTGAAGCAGCTGCATCGACTGAGATGGTTAAGGCATGTGTGATGCATGCTAGTCTAGCAATCTCCTCCATCGTCAACAGGCGATGTTAGCTGACATAGGATGGATCAGGTTGGAAAAGAGTTAGCTAGTGGTGGTCAAACGAAAACATGGCTCCAGCAGTCGATGAAATCCGTAACAGTTTGTTTGAGCCAGCCAGTTGGTCAGTCGCATAGGAAGGTGAGGACTGTCTGCCTACCTGGTTGGGTTGCTCGGTGTGATGGTAAGAACCAATGACGACTGGAGACTATTGGCAGTGATATGGCTCAGAAGCATTGTTCTCCATGGACGGTGCAGATGCATTCACTCTTTGTGATTTGTCATATCATTCAATAAAACTCCATTGCTCTTCTTTACTACTATTGTTTTTCCTTCACTCACACTTCTGTTTACTGTCTCTCTCTCTCTTTTGAACCTGTTCTCTTGCTTTGTGTGGTACATGGAGTGTGTGGCAACTCGAACTGCTGCACTTCTGTACGAAGTCCTATGGTGAAGCCGGTCAAGCAGTCAGTGGATATGAAAATTAATTGTAGCATTCTGCTTTAGAACAAGACATATAAGCGAACAATATTGTTTTCAATTATATCTTCTTCAGGCTTTACTCTAATTTACATAGATTTATACACAAAAATTCTAACCAATGGCGGTGATTTTGTCGATCAAATAATAATACTGATGTGGTAAATGTTTTGGACGTCATGGATAACGATGGTTATAATGATAACAAATTAATGATAATAAAGTTTATGCAGGTGGCGATAAGAATAACGAAGGTAGTAATATGTTTTTATATGCAGACAATCCAATAAATGAATTCGGTCAAATCTTAAAAGTTACGTTATACTGAAGGTGAAGTGGACAGATAATCAGAGTTTAAATAAATATCATAAAAGTACGAAGGAAATGGATTAGGATTGTTCTCTCGAATTAATTCCCATAGCTTCGACTATGTGTAAAAAGTGGGTTCGAATTCCGTTCGAAAGGTTCGGTAGGATGCGTTAGATGACTTTGAAGGCACTTCTTCTGTGTGCTTGGTGACTGCTACCAATCAAATGAGCCAAAACAAAACTTCTCTTAGATTTTATCTGGCCTTTTCCGAACAGTGAAGGAAGGTGCTCATTAATGCCCTTGTTGAGCTGTCTAGTTGTTCGCTCTATATAGCTCTCTCCACAGGAGCAACTAAATTTGTAGATATCCATAGAAGTGGCACAGCTAGGTAGCTTATCTTTCGCTTGAGCAATCAAAATTGGTTGGCTGGAAAATGAAAAATAAAGAGTCACGGCAGTATAGGTCCGTTTTATTGCTCTCGGTGGCACAGTGGTTAGGACTCTCGCCAACCATGCACATGGTCCGGGATTCGATCCCCTGCCGACGCACACCCGATATCTATGGTCGGCCTGCAAAATTTGGGCTACCAATATCCATTCTGAAAATTCCATACTTGTACTGAAAATACGGTGTGGCATCAAGCTGTAACCAAAAAATAAAAAATAAATAGATGTAAGACCTCACTAGTCACGTCCCCATTAAATTGCAATTTTAGGAACAGTTGTTTCTTTTTAACTGTTGCCAGCTTCTCTTTATTGTACCTGGTGTTCATGTGTCTCCTTACAAATGTACTAGGATAACCCATTTGAACCAGTGTATTTTGGATGGATCCTAACTAATTTTCTAGGGAGTCATATGTACAGATCTGTCTTGCTCTATTCGTGAGGCATCTGACCGAATTGATTTTGTATCGGATTGGTACAAAACTGAGGAAATGTGTATATAGATATCTCTCTTGAGTGAACCATCCTCTCTTCTGCTGCTCAACTGGACTTCTGCACTTCTGGAATCCAGTACGTTTATTGTGGAATTTGGATCTTTGTAAACCCAAGTAACAAAACTTTAATATATTCTTCCCGTAAACTCAATTGATTTGGTATTTTGTTTTCCATTTGAATTTGGGTTAATAAGCTAACAGAGCAAAAGGTCCACCACAAGTGTAGTCCGCACCATCATGTTTTCCTTCTTCACAAGTGAAGATGAGCGATGAATGGTACGTTGGTGAACAGTGATGCGATATCTAAAAACATCATTTGCTTCCCATTTACATTGATATCATGTAGGTTAGAAATGAATTCAAAAACGTCTTTAACACTATGATTTACTACATTATGGTGTAACGGTTGGAGTTCATCTAGCCACTTTGCCACTCCATGGTAGATGGAATTAGACATGTCTACGACTGAGAGAATAGGAATTCCTGGTTTATGTACTTTGGGCAGACCGTACAATTGTGAAGTATTACTTCCAGTTAGTTCTGCTTTATTCAAATGAAACCAGATCTGAGAATATCATCATCTATTTAGAGAAAAGTAGTAGCTCTGATAGCCTTATTTGAGTAGCAGGTGTTATTTCACTATTCGTTGACTGGCGGATTCATGTGTAGCGTACACAATCCAATGTAATTATATTTCGCTTGTCGACGGTTGGTTGATGTTATAAAGATACAGTAACCTCGCCTACTGTACTAGCCAGTGATAACCTCGGGAAATGTGAGGAGGCAGGGTGTGGGACTGGTGACCCTTCCACCTAAAATCAACACAATCGATATAGAAACTTCAAAGTATAACAAAAGTATAGGATGTAAACTTATTTTTCTCTGGGAATTGAGAGGCGAAATGACACAGCTGGTTGGTGAAGGTCTTTGGCAAGCCAGTCGTCAGCCGATGTGTCTTTTTTCGATGAAAGCAAACTACTCATTAAGACGTGGAATGTTTTGCACGATGTATGAAGCTGAGTAGGCTTCTCATGTTGCAAAGGAAATGAGACAATATGGCACAGGAATCTCTATGTGATAGGGTTGAATGAATGTGTACGCTCCAGATTGTTAACTGGAGAGTCAGTGATCCACTCCGATCACCCAGAGGAAAACAACCAGAACACTGAGGTTGTGGCTATCTTGATGTCATCAATGGAACTTAAGGCTCTGTTGGATCCGTTCTCCTCCAGGTTGATGACAGCAAATCGAACTAAGAGGTTAGGCAATTGCAATTATCGTATGCGACTCACGGTGTTAGAATTGGAGCAGGTCGACAGAGGCTGAAGAAGATCTACTGAGAACGGATAGCAGTAATGAACGGGACACCAACGAGGTGGCAAAAGCGAAATTCTGGTGTTTGATATGATTACGGAACGAATTGAGAGCAGAGAGTTCACAGTAAAGGAATTCATCATCGGTCGATTGCTTGGAGAAGTGAATGAGGACGGAGACCTGTTTTCAGACCTCTTTGCCTCCAGTGACTCAGCAGTTGGATTCATCGTGTGCAATCACGCTTAAAGTATTCTCAAGAAGTGAACTGTAAAACAACTACACCGTTTGTGCTGAAGACCTGAATGTATGTCTCAGACACTGAAGCATACTTCAAAGTCTTTTTATTAACTATTGGCAGCTTGTTTTCAGAGCATTTCTACAGTTAATATTGATTGTTTGGAATTAAAAATTCTGGTAGGCAGTCAAATCATGCTGCTGAACTGTTACAAATCTGCAGCAGATATTGACTGTTAAGGTGTTCCGTGACTTCATCAATCTAATGAGTTACTGTTTATTTCCACAAATTAGAAAATGTCTCTGTTAACAAATCAGGTATCTGTCAAACGTGGAAACTACTACAGTGAGCGCATCAGATGAGTAGACAAAAACCATTAGAATGGCGAACCCGACCTCAGGGTTATTCTTCCGGTTTACACTGCGTCTCCTGTTACACATCTTTCTCCTTCTTCTCCTATGACTACATTATTGCTGTTGTGGTGACTGTGACCTTAGGATTTTCAACAGATTTTCACTACTGTCCATTTCACCAATCTCTTTTGCCACTGAGATTGTGTTAGTCTTCCGGATACACTTGAGCGTTAGTGGTAGATAAGACCAGACAACTGTTTACAGCCATTGGGGGAACGGGTTGTAACAAACCAGTGACAAGTGAAATAGATTACTAAAGGGGTTTTGCTTTAATTACCTCTTGGAATACTTGACTGAAACGTTGGAGGGAACACTCTGCGGAGTGATTCAACTGTATTCCACAATCCAACACTTATGCATGGATCCTCCAACTGCAACTGAGATTTCAAAAGTTGTCTGTAATTTGAGACGAGGCAAAGTAGCAGTTTTATGGCGAGTCGTCGAGAACTAGCTGAGGGATCTCCTGACACCCTTAAAGTGAATTTCATAGATTCACCTTGTTAACCGGGAAGAGTTGGGTTGAGTGAATGGCCACACTCGGGTCCTGTATGATTGTCTCCGTAACAAAACACACATCCATGGCTCGAGATGCCAGAATTCTGGCTAGTGACGTCTGTTGGTCGATTTGGAAGAGGATCCTGACGTTGGATGAGCCAATATGAAGTTGGCGGCATGGCTTTAAGGGACTATCGGGAGTGTTTTTCTGACTCTCGTCGCTACCTATGGTCACATAGTGAGAGGAAGATGACTGATCGGCCTGCTGAATAGTATTAACAGCAGGAGGGAGACAGGATGATGAGTGTGACGCAGATAAAGGAGAGTGATGATCAAGTGGACTTCGTGTACTTTTAGAAGTGTGTGGGTGGCTGTTACTTCCCGGCTGCCCACATTGTGGAAGTTGGCTTTTCCTTGGGGTAGCTGAAACAAGAAGTGAATTAGTGTTGCGTGACCGCAGCGCCCAGGAAACAACTATTTGAAGCCGGCCACGCATGGCCTATCTGAACTGGCTTTTTGGTTTGGTTCCGTATTTGATGACTTGGTGCCAGCTATAGACCACCGTAGGGTAAGTTGGGATGTACGATTTTCGGGGTAGACCTTTTCTAACCCCCTCTTTCCAGAGTGGAGAGGCAGAATAGCTAGCTGGCATGCTGGTCATCCGAAGGAAACACCTTACTGCTGTTACATCTCCGTTCCCCATCAGTATCACTTTTCCAACACACCGTTGTTATAGTTTAAAACATCGTACATTATGCCTATATCCTAACTGTAAAACTTATGCATAAAAGTGGCTAGCACTTTAAACAGAAAGTGTATTCCATGATGTTCAATGTTAAACTACTCCGATTGACAAATGATATAAAGCAATGACCATACCGTCTAGGGATACCAGATTGACGACTGTACAACCTTCTGCATATCCCTAGTAGTCAGATAAAACTGTTGCATGTTGTTTATCAACACTGCTATTCGCTGCTCAAGAAAGCACACTGTCTAAGCCAGGGAGCTTAATTCCCATGATATGCTCAATAAATTTCGGAAGGTTATAGTGCCTTCTACTTATAGGGACCAATTCACTTCGAAATATTATCACTATAGACAGTTTCTAACAAGAATACCTCCTATTTTTACTCAAAACCGTGACTTTGTTGGGTGTTCTTATACAAGAAAAATCTATCTTTCTAGACGGACTTTAGCAGCTAATAAACCTCTTAAAACATTACAGGTGAGCCAGATAATGCTCACTAATGGAAATATCAGTTGATCAAGTAGTCGGAAACATTTCTATATATATATAAAGAATGATAAGAACTGTGCAATGTTAAATACTTGCCAAATCGTTATCTGAATCAGACAATAATCATGAATCTGAAGTGTTTTCGGTATTGGAAATCTACCTAGAAACAATAAATAATAGTGTAGCCTAGTATTCAATAATTGGAGGCAATCGGCAGGAAGCCTTTCAACTATGTTGCATGCTAGTTGGCACTCACCAGTCAGCAAGGCATATCTGCAGGCTTGAATGAACTCATGTCCCTTTTGAGATTCGAAGCCACGTCGTCCAGTGCTGCATTCGGAGGTGTTATCACTGAGCTTGTAGCGGTAAATAATTCCACAAAATTATTGACCACAGCAATCATCACTCAACATTGGATTCTGACCCTCACTGTTTAAGTCGACTTGTTTAGCTCAAGGCTTCCGGTCAAGCATCCCCGCCATTTGGTACTCCGTCGTGTCATGTGCGTGCACGATTACTAGCTAGCTAAGCATTCACTTCAACCCGCGACTTGGTCCCGAAAAATAATACGTACTTTGGACTGCTAAATCTGGTCTTTTGCTTTATCTTTGGTACTCGAGGTGCGAACACTATAGAAGTTGTTGGTATAAGATCTTGCCTTAGTATAATCCGTACAACTGGCGAACGTCGATACCTGCAACCTAAAAAAGCTATTCAGGCTAACGACTGATCTTCTGTAGGACTGACTGTATCGGATACTTTGATTGCACACTAGCTAAAATCATGATTCTAGTCCTTTCTTTATTACAGACTGAACTCTGTCAGTTAGAATTTTCTGAAGGGACGCGAATTCCTTCGAGATTACAGAGACGCTTTGCTAGAGAGTGCCGACAAGCACGAAACCTAGTTCCAGGGCTTCCTGCCGATTGTCTTCAACCACATAATACCAACAATTTACAGTGCATTGTGGTGGCGAGCCACCTAGCATGGTGACATCTTTGCAAACTTGCCTAACACAATTCAGTCTGTACCATAAACATGACAAGACACATGACACTAGTTACTAGCTAGTGTCCAATGAAATGAAGTCTAGCAACAACGAATAGGTTTATGTTCAAAACTGTAATCGCTTTTGATTGCCGAACAGAAGGTACCTAGAGTCAGCTGGTGGACTGGATTATGCGTCAGACGGTGGGGAACGAGAAGACAGGGATATCCTGGACCGACGCAAATAACCTAGAAGACCTGGATTTCGCGGATGATTTATGTTTGATGTCACAAAACATCGAAGACTTACAAGCGAAAACCAACAAACTGGTCGAAGAAGTAGCAAAGACAGGACTCCAGGTGAACATAGACAAGACGGAGGTTATGAAAATAACCAACCAACAACAACAACAGCAGCAACATCCAGCTCCAATCGCCATCAACGGGAGGGATTTGAAAGAGGTTACTTCATTCACTTATCTAGGGAGCATTGTCTCAACTACAGGAGGAACGGACGAGGATGTCAAATCGAGAATCGGGAAGGCGAGAAACACATTCATCAACCTGAAACCAATCTGGAAATCTTCCGCTGTCACTCAGCATCAACAACGAAATTCGGATTTTCAATACAAACGTCAGTCAAGTCAGTTCTTCTATACGGATCAGAAACTTGGCGGGTCACAAAGAATATTTCCAACAGCCTGTTGCAGACCTTTATCAACAGCTGTCTTCGTTCCAAACTCAAGGTCAGAAGGCCAGAAAGAATCACCAACAAGAAACTATGGGAACAAACAAAACAAGAACCAATCGCCCAACAAATATGCAGGAGAAAGTGGAGATAGATGGATTGGACACTCGCTGAGGAGGCCACTGGGTGACATCGCGCGTCAAGCCCTCGAGTGGAACCCGAAAGGGAAGTGGCAAGTGAAGAGGAGTTGAAACAGTATGGGCTAACGTGGATGCAAGTGAAAAGTACAACAGAAGACAGAAGCAAGTGTAGACGTGCAGTTGAAGCTCTATGTTTCACTAGGAACCCAAGGGAACAATAAATAAATAAAAAGATTCAGGTTTGAATTCGCAATGCATTATTTGAAAGTCTAGTATCCGAATCATTTGGCCACTTTTCCATGTAAGCATTAATATCACGATTCACTCATTCAACTTTAAACCTAGAATACCAATACCACGACATAATTGCGGTAAGCCAGCATACACCGCTACTCCCATTAATGTCAGTATATATAGCACCTTTTGATGTGGTCCTGTTCCTTCAGCTGACTTCGTCTGAACAAAGTATAACACCACTACAAAATGTTTTTCCGAAGTGGATTGGATATTGAAGTTTCAGTGCCTGTTAACTCCCAGTTAGATTGTGCTAAGATAAACAGCTTTCTATCAGTAGTAAGCAAATGGTCTGTCCGATAGTCTTAAACTAAATCCTACTAAATGTCAGACTGTCAATTTCACTCCTAGATGTAAAAGAAAGTTAAGTGAAGCTGTTCATTCCCATGGCCGTTTCAAAACTGATGATACTGACATAGAAATCAAGTCATATGTTAAGTATCTTTGACTAATTCTTTCTTCTGATCAATCCTGGTCTTCCCACATCTTAGCAATTTCTAGCAAAATACCGCGCCTGAGATTTTACGTCAAGAAGTTAAGGTGTTCGAGCATAACTCAACCCCTCCTCTTACAGTTTGTCAACTCTCGTATCTTGACTGTTCTTCTTTATTGTTCATCCTAATTCTTTCCTCGGTTGCTTAAAAAAGACTATGTCATGCTTCGTAGAACTCTGAAGACTGTCAGTAGGGCGAGTAGTGGTATCTTATCCCATCGGGCCATATCTTTGACATTGCCATTGATGATAGGCATTTGATTTCATGCAATTAATTTGCTAAAGGGATTTTATCAGACTGTGAGCATCCACCGCAGCACCCGCAGCTTTCACCTTGCATCTCCTCAGTTGGAACAAGAAGTCACTTCAAAAGACTTTATGCGCACACATCTAAGCATAAAACTTCCACGATACGATATTTGGAACATATTTTATGAGATGAAAATCATGTCAGGCACTAATTGACTAACTAATTAACCTTCTTTCCAATAGTAAATAAACTATTTTCTCCATCCTTATACCAACAAGTGTTACTACTATCATTCCTCTTATATTTACATTCCCCTCATTTTTTTCTCAGAACTGTAAACAACATTTGAGTTCTGTAATAATTGTCATGTTTTTCATACAATCTGTGAGGAATGACTACAGAGTTGTTTAGGGCTGGCTGTGATGAATTATTATCTGAGACTAGGTAATATTTTGGAATTTGAGATGGTTCCGTTAGGCTGATGTAAGTCATTGTCTATCCCAGTTTATAAGAACCCAGACAAGTTTTCGTGTGATAATCATCAGCGGAATAAGATTTACTAGCACAGTATGTAGAATTCTAGATTCCAGTGTCTTAGAAGAATGGTCTGTTCTCGAGAACAACAAACGCGTAAAAGCTGGTAAGCCTTTAGGCCTGAACAAGTGTGAACTGACAATATCTTCATTTTTCAGAGGATTCTGGAATATAGTCATCACTAGGGGCATGTAAGACTTGAAATATTTATTCACCCGGTAACAGATTCTGACACTGTCGATCAAGACAATGGTGTGGATGGGTTCGAAGAAGGAGGATGTTCAGCGTCAGACAACCTCACCCACTTTACTAGCTCGCCAGTTTTCAAGCCGGTCCCAAGCCCGGGTAAAGAGGTAGAGTTAGGCGTGGGGCTAGCTACGCTAAACCACAAAACCTGTCAAACTGCTGCAGGAATTATAACGCACAAGAAGAATAGTGAAAATACAAAAAATAAAAAACACAAACTCATCTCCTCTGGAATCGGTAAGTCGAAATGACACAGTGGGCTAGTGAAACCCCACCTTCGGGAAGCCAGTGGTTAGCCGATGTGTCTTTACTCGATGAAAGCAAGGATAACAATGGAGATGTGGGATGTATGTACAGTGTACGAGGCTGAGAAGGCTGTTCAGGTAGCCAAAGAAATGAGGAGATATGGTATAGAAGTGCTCGGATTTTTTGAAAGCGGTTGGAATGGATGTGGACTGTAAAAATTGTCAACTAATGAAGCAATCAGTCACCCAGACAACAACCACAAGCGCACTGAGGCAGTGATGGGCTATCACGATGTCACCAGTGGCAGCCAAAGCTTTAATGCAGTAAGAACCAATTTCGTGTCGATCACGACAGGAAGATTCAACTAAAAAGAAGGAAGGAAGGTCAAAACTATCCAATGCTACGCACCTACATACAAATCAGACGAAGAGAAGTACGAAGATTTTTGCAGACAAATACAAAGAGTAATGGACAACGTCCCGAATACTGACATTAAGATCCCTATGGATTAAAAGAATGTCGACCAAACTAGGAGCAGGCAACGCATGAAGAGAACTCATCATGGTCAATAGGCTTTCGTTCGGTGAAGTTTTGTCCCAGCTAGAAACAAGACGTAAAAATGATGAGACTAACCTTAAACTGGTGGGTTTTCAAATAGTCAGGCCTTGGAAACATATGCTTCCAAGACCTGTGTGGATAAGCCAGACCACATAGGAAGCCTGAAGGTAGTGTACACTAATATACGTAATATCGGGAACAAATTTCACGAGCTAGGTGTATTAGTGGAAGACCTTAGCCCAGGTATTGTGGCCATTACTGAAACATGGCTGGTTTCTGGATTAGAAGATACACCTGAGGTATGCGGATTTAGTTGCTTGCGCAGCGACAGGGTTAAGGGTCGTGGATGTGGCGGGGTCGCTCTGTACATCAACAACTCCCTACATGTTCGTTCCGTGAAATCTGAAGCGCATGACAGTGGGACAAGTGAGGTAATTAGCTGTGAAGTAAGCTTTGCAACTGGCACTCTACTCATTGAAGTTCTGTAAAGAAGTCCCTATTGTCAGTGTGATGACTTTATTTTAGATCACCTCAAACAATGGAGTAAACACAGTAGCTGTCTTATTCTAGGTGATTTTAATGCACCTCATATAGACTGGGTAGCTGTCACATCTCCAGGATCCGCTAATAAGTTTGACAGCCGGTTACTCTTGCTACCATGGAAAATGCCCTGACACAACATGTCTTAGGTAGTAGAAGATTCGGTTCTTCCCAAGGATCTTCCTTGCTGGACTTAGTGCTTTCTCATGACAACGACGACGTGGATGGTCTAGTTATTCATCCACCCCTAGCAAACAGTGATCATGGGGTGTTAGATTTTAACTTAAGGGCTGACAATTTAGCCAGTTTTCAACCCAAATCCCGATCTAGTGTTTGGCATGCTGACATATTCGCTATAAAGGAGCGTGCTTCAACTGCCGACTGGTCAGTCAATATGGTCTCATCCATTGAAGATGAATGGGATAGATTTAAGAATACACTTGAGACGGTTACCACTGATTTCATTCCCTGGAGGGTTCCTAAAAGGCCAACAAATCGGCCACCATGGATAAATAGACAAGCTATAACACTCCTAAGACGGAGAAAAAGGTTCTGGAATATCTTTGTTTCTACTGGGCTACAGCAGTTTCGGCTGAAATACTGTGAAACCAGAAACCAGTGTAGAAGCTTGATTCACCAGTCAAGGATAGCCTACGAAACCCAGTTAGTTAAAAGTTCACCAGGCTGCCCAAAAAGACTCTTCTCATATATCAAGAGAAGAACACGTAAGAGTGATGCTATCCCACCTCTTATGCTTGAAGATGACCAGACAAACATGGCTGAGGATAACTTGACTAAGGCTGAGGCTTTGTCCAAGCACTTTAGTCAAGTATTCTCTGATAATATTGATATCAGCTTTGTAACTTTTCCAGAAGGTAACTTGAAAATGGCACCCTTATACATTGGAAAGGATATTGTCCTAAAGTGGCTTCTTAGGCGCAATCCTGGTAAGTCCAGTGGCCCTGATGAACTCCACCCACGTGTATTAACAGCGTTGGCTGAAAACATAGCCGAGCCATTGTCGGTAATCTTCATATCACCAATATGTCTCTGGACCAGTCTAAATGTCCAAGAGACTGACTGGAAAGATGCTATCATTAGTCCGGTCTTCAAAACCGGATCTAGAAACTTAGTTCAGAACTATCGTCCTGTTAGTTTGACCAGTATTGTTGTTAAACTACTAGAAAGAATAATTCGTGATGCTATCATTCAGTTCATTGAAGGGAACAAACTTTTCGCTGTGGAACAGCATGGTTTGAGAGCAGGTCATTGTTGCTTGACCAACCTTCTTTTGGCCAGAGAAAGTTGGGCAAGCTCAGCTGATGCTAATATACCGGTGGATGCCATATTCATCGACCTTAGCAAGGCGTTTGACAGGGTTTCTCATTCAGGTCTTCTAGTAAAGTTAGGTAGTCTGGGAATCAATATAGTGGTTACCGACTGGATTCAAGACTTTCTAAAGGACAGAATACAAAGAGTACGAGTTAACGGGGTTTTATCAACATGGGAATCGGTTAAGAGTGGCGTTCCTCAGGGTACAATTCCTGATTTATGTTAATGAGATTCCATCGGTAGTTAAGTCATCCGGCTTACTGTTTGCTGATGACATCAAGATATGGAGGGCTTTACACGATGACAGTGATCAACTTGCTTTGCAGGAAGATTTAAACTTGTTAAGTGATTGGTGTAAGCACTGGGCCTTGGAGATTAACTTAAGCAAGAGTGTAGTCATGCATGTATCTCATGGTCACGTGCACAATTACCCAATGAATGGCATTACTCTCCCAGTGGTCACTGGGTACAAGGACTTGGGAGTGGTTGTGCAGCATGACTTGAAAACAGCAACAAACTGTAGAGCTGCAGCCACTAAGGGTTTTCGAATATTATGGGCCATACGCAAGGCCTTTGCGAACTTTGACGCTGATATATTTCGTATATTATATCCGACTTATGTCAGACCTAATTTGGAATATGGGATCCAGGCAGCGAGCCCGTGTTTCAAATACGAAATAGACTTATTAGAAAGGGTGCAAAGAGTAGGAAATAAGCTAATAAAGGGTTTCTCAACGCTTTGCTATGAGGAGAGGTTAAGTCGACTGGGTTTATTTCCGCTGTCATACAGACGACTTAGGGGTGACCTAATACTAGCATACCGTATCCTAAGAAATGATTTTAGAGCTTATTTATCTAATTTATCTCTTCCTTCCAGCACCAACCAATTGCGAGGACATCACCTCAAGGTTCAAAAACCACGGTCGAATCGTCTGAGATTGGAGATACGTTTTTCGCATCGAATTGTTAACCATCGGAACTCCCTACCGGAACACGCCGTATCAGCGCCATCCGTTGATTCATTCAAGGCGAGATTGGACCTCCTGTGTAACCACAAGCATGTAGCCTACTATCATAAATAAATTGTAAAATGTAAACTGAAAACTATATCTAGATATCCCTAAATTCTTTGATTTAAATGTTGAAATGAAATCGTCACTGAAATCTCAGTATGACCGAAAGCGAATTGTTTCTTCACTTTCAATTTCCACTATAATTTCTGGTTTACCTAAGGCCAAGATGACATTATCCGGTGAATAAGATTTGAATATGGTGTTCAGATACGTCATCCTTCCTTTAGTAAACTCAGCGCCTTAAGTACCAACTTCTTTTGGTACATGCTTGACACCTGTACTTTTCATTAAGTACACGTGCTCAAGATAACGCTGAGCTACCTGCTTAGCCACAGAATATCCGCAGTGCAGTGACTCTCTGATCTTAGGCATACAGGATTCGAAGGGTAAAGCACTGCATCCTTCTAACGGCTCAGGGAGCTCAAAGTCATCCGCTATATGTTTCAGAGAATGAATATTGTAAACAATATGTTCACTTCCGAAACAATTCTCATATTGCAGTAAGAAATTAGGCTTCAATCTGTCCGAGCAGCATCCAAAAGCAGTCGACTGTATTTGGTACTCGACAGTAAGTATACTGCCAGGGATAGTCTCCGCAAATTATAGTACAGGTGTGGTGGCAGAGTGTTCCTGAGAAGGATGGGACCCAAATATAATAGGAGAAGTCTACCCTCCGTTGCTTTGCATTGGCCAACCTCATCTAACGACTTATATTTCCTCTGAAAATTATAATGAATGTGATTCCTACTTCTAAGTAGGAACCATATTCCTTGCAGTCCGTTATTAATATCTGCAATAACTTTACCCTGCCAAAGGAACACCAACTTCTTAACAACACCAAGGGTATAGAAGATGCACTTGCTCCAAAGGAAATGATTTGATCATGTCAAGTGGCAAGTCCTCAAGACAAGTTCTGCCCCGATGGTGACTTACTTCAACCTTACCATGGAATGTATTATCATTTCCCAGGGTATGGTTCCCATTAGGAAATGTCATCCTAACCTCCAAACGAAAATCGATGACTTCACACTTATCACCACCTGTTTTTCCATTGTGACCTACAGTTTGTTTTACATTACAATGAGCAAGTGTGTCACATATAAACGCTAGAACACTGACAGACACACTCCTACCACACTTGTCAACGTATCCACCGTTTTTACAAAGATCCTTCAATTCATCTAATAGTTCCCTAGAAACCTGATCGAGGTCATCCCGTTTTACAAACCCATCATGTCTGCCAATTAAAAAAACGTCACTGAGGTATGGAGTCGTGATATGACTTAGGAATGGCCACGACTGCTGCGAAGAACTGTTTGATATGGATAAACCCATCATAGTTGATTCGCACGTCAACACGTTGAAAAGTTCCATTGTCAGCCAAACTATCTAGATAACGCTGCAGATTTTCCTTCAGTCCCATATGATAGTAAACAGCTTGTCCAAGAAATGTAGGTACACATATGTCGCTGTCTTTTAGCAAACCTCTTATGGTTGTTGCCACATGTCTATTAAATTTACGAATACAGTCCAATATTTCTGGCGCACCAACTCCTGTTACATCTGATGATAGTAACAATTCCATGATGAACTTTCTGAGCAGCTCTACGTATGCCACTTTTTCAGGAACAACCTGAAGTTCTATTAAAAATATTTATTACATAATAATGCATATTACGGTCCTCCTCAGTTTATGAAACAACAGTGATGGCCTCACTAGTACTAGGTATACCCACTGTTCCCTGTACAGTTGAACTTGAAAGCAATGGTACTGTATTATCCCTTGGCACCTCTTCACTAGATGCGCAGTAACGTTTCCAGAAATCTCAGTCACTAAAAGCTGCATCAAGTAACCATTTTTTGACGGCGGTAAAATGTGGAGTAGCTGTATCCAAGGCATTCATGCAGTTTGCCGGAAGATCTTCACTAGCTAGTGAAGTCATATCCTCCTACTTCATACACTTATTTACTTTCCTGAACTGAAGGGTTTCTCAATAAACCTTTCACTTTTACATTGTTATTTTCTCCTGATAACTTTGATTATCCTGCAGTATGGTTTATTTAAGAGTAACTTTTGTCTACATGGACCTCGTTGGTGGCTCATCGGTAGAGAGAGCGTGAGCCGGTGTTTGAGTCTCCACTGGCGCACACATTTGTCTAAATTAGCTGGTTAAAGTCTGAATAGTAGAGATCTCACGCATCATCCTATTTGTCTCTTGTCAGTTGAATGCATCTCACTTCAAAAATAATGACAGATAATGGTCGCTGACTAAGTGCTAGATATCCTGGGACAAGTGGTCGACGCACACCAGCTAGCATTTCTTTCGGGCGCACAGACTTACTTGGGACAAGGCCTCTAAGCATGCTTGAACAATCTACAATTTTCCTGATGCCTGCATCAAGAATTATAAGATGCGCCTAAGTACTGAAAAGATAATTCTGTAAAGCGCCTTAAATTTCCAAGGCTGACTAAAGCCAAGGACTACGAGGCAACGGATACGTAATGAAACGTTAGTCGCCAGCAAACATAGAGGCAAACCTCTTATGTACACAGCTCTTCTCAAAAACAGCATACTGGCAGCAGATCAACAACTTACGATACTAGAAAGCAGTAGAGTTTAATGAAACATATATTTAATATTCTTGGCGAATGAATTTACAATGCTTTGACATATCATAAAAGTCAAACACCATATAAATCACCAGAAACATTCATCCGTGTGCTTTATGCATCTGGTCTGTTCGTACGATTAATGCAACAGGTGTTAAGTTTGAGTCGTATTAGGTCACTTGGATTCACGAACCTCCAGTTGATGAGTTTCGAATGACAAGAGAACCCAATCCATGGACTCCATAGACAACTAAAACTGAATGACATCGAAGTAGAAATCAGGCATAGGATCATAAACCTTCAGTTTCTTCAATTCATTTAAGTAAAATCAACAATGTGAAATGATAATAATTACCGATAAATAATTGTATTTTCATTTAGCTACTTTATCACTAAACAGTAGTAAGTTTCGTAATTTTAAATTTTTCTTGTTCATGGTTCTGTTAGCGTGTAATTTGCTATTCCTGGAAATTTGTTGTTAAACAAGCTTGACATCAACTGTTGATGCAAGCACCACCGGTGAATTCGAGTGGTATCCATCTACTCATATCAGTCAATCAGCAGTGCATGGCATCAAGAAGAATTTCAATCTATCCACTTATAATACCTCATAATTCAGGAAATCTTGACAAATAGTGTCGAAACAATTATGGAGGTGTCACTGTAATTGATTATAAAATTTAGGGAACTTTGTTTCAATAGTTAGCTCATGAAAAACAATAAAAAAAATGAAATGTTGAGTTAATACATCTGTGTTACTCAAGTTGCATGCAACAAGAGCTGGAGTAAAATCTTACCCCGCATACTGCATACTACATGAAGCAGGCATATTCCTACATTATATATAATTATGCCTTTGGGTTTCCAGTGGAATATAGGGCCTCAACGGCGCATTTCAATTTCTTTTTCAAATCGTAAAGGATACCCATCAGGATATTAGAAAGAAAAGAAAAAGAAGTTCAGCAAACTGATATCTTTCCGGAGATTTCATTTTCAAAAACGGCTGTACAGTCGCATTTATATACTGTACTCTTTCTAGAATATGTGCCTCCTTTTTGGAGCATGGACTCGCCGCTTGTATGCAGTATTCTTGACGAGGTCTGACATATGTTGCATAGAGTACTTGTAATGTACCCTCGTCTAATCGTTTGAAATCCCTTCGAAGTGTCCATAGCATTCGAAAAGCCTTAGCTGCGACTCCATTACAATTTGTCGTTGTTTTTAAGTCATGGTTTACAATGCTTCTTAAGTCCTTTTGTCCTTTAATATATGGGAGTACTGTGTAGCTTTTGTGTTACATTTTGTTTTGATACGATTGCAGTTGTACTATTACGTCTGCTATTTGTTTTAATGGTCTTCGTTGTTATTTTGTCCTTGAGTATGTCCTTTTAACTTGACCTAACTCTATTTTCTCACCTCTCACCTTTTTATTGATTTCAGATATATTCCTATGACAAGTCCGTGTGTGATCAGATTGTTCGAAATGTGTTGCGCAAATACATTACCGATTCAGACAAATTACCTGTTCTTATTGCTTTGTCTAAATTCATAAAGTGAACCAAATTGTTTTGAATAGAAACAATTATTATTTAATCCTACATAATAACGACAAAGAGGATTATAGGGGGTAGTAATTTTCAACTTGACGTGCAAGTCTTAAGGGGTGAATACCGATTACAAGGGGCTTAGAGACAAGATTACACAGGATTGGAACAAAGTTGCAGTGTATGTTAAATAGGTTGTTTTTTTATTAAATGCAGGTGGAAACAAGTTGAGATAATAGTTGTTTTGTTGTTATTTTATATATTTATTTATTTACTTTCCTCAAAATAACTGGAGTAATAATCTGAACTTGATATGAAAGTTCAGGGTTACTAGGAGCTTCGAAACAAAACTGTACATGATTGGAAAATAGTTTTTTTAACGACTAAAGGTGTGGATGGGATGAACATGGGAACAAGTTGAAAGAATAATATTTTAGAAAGCTGGAGATTAAAAGATAAAAAAGAAAAAAGGAAAATGAAGGGAGCGTAAAAAGGGGACCTAAGGAAACAAACTGGACTAGTCCAGCCTTTACAACTACCATGGATCTAGTTCGGTAAGTTTGTTTCCATGCTCCTCCTGATCACACTTGTAATCCGTTTAGAATAACCATTTTACAATTATATTCTAATCTTGTGTAATTTTTTGTTTCTATGCCTCTTGTAATCTATATTCACACCTCCTAACTTACATTTCAAGTTGAAAATTTTGATTTCTATTTTTTTTCCATGCTCATTTTGTTCACCCCTGTAATTCGTTCTATCCCCACGTAACTTTTGTTTCTAAGCCTCTTGTAATTCACATCAAGTTGAAAATAATTGTCACCTTTCATTTGCCTATAAAATTATTTCTCCAGTTATCAAATATTAATTTTGCATGCCTTGTAACTGTTTTCTAATCCTATGTAATCTTGTCTCTAAGCCCCTTGTAATGTATATTCGTACCTTCAAACTTTCATATCAAGTTGAAAATTATTATCTCCTTCGTTACTATGTGGAATTAAATAAATAATAATTGTATCCATGTGAACTAATCTATATAAATGCGATTGTACAGCTGCTTTTGAGAATGAAATCGCCGAAAAGATCGCCATCTTTGCTGAACTTCTTGTTCTTCTCATTCTGATGTCTCGATGAGTATTTTCCACGATTTGAAAAATCTGTACTAGGACCATTGCAAATTGTGCTGGTGTGATACAGACAATGTGTGCCAACCGAATATTATTCTCTCATGTTCCCACATTTCAATACTGCATCAGCAACAGAACACTATATGTGTATTGCACATTTTATTTCATGTCGTTTAGTGTAAACCAAAATTACACGCTCAGAGACTGGTTAAAGAAAATAAATTGTTTAGATATAAAGAGCTGTTGGATCACTTGAAAATATACCTTGGCTTCCGTGTCTTGCCTTCTGCTGTTACAAAATGTTTGCGGTTGTACCAGTTTCTTTTGAACACACAGCTCCGGTATTTCGATGTGTTTCCATTTCTTCCTGTTTCCTGAAATCCTGTTTAGCTGGCCCCACCTTTACCCATAGGTTTCCATCTCCTCCTCCTCCTTCATCTCACACTCGAACATCCAACTCGTCGTTACGCATTAGGGTTCCACTTGAGGGACTGGAGCACGATGTCACTTAGTTGTCTCCTCAGCGTGTGTCCGATGAATCATCACTTTCTCTTGCATAATTTTTGCTGGATAAGTCCTTGGCTGATTCGTTTCCAGTGTCTGTGAGAACGAAATCGAGAAAATGGAGATGTGGTCTCAGTTCACAATTATCTAGTGCAAGGAGCCCTCAAGGTCAACTTGAAAACCTTCAAAGCAAATGAAGATAGACCACAATTCAAGTTCAGCACTCAGAAACTCAGGAACAAAACTACAAACACTTAAGAAACCTCTGAGGAGGAGCAACGGAACTCTGTGGTGGCAATGTAAGAGGAAATGTGTATAGCTATTTGAGAAAGAAAGAAGAGGCAAGACAAATACCGCCTCTCAACGGGCACCTGGAAGCTAAGAGGGAAAAGCAGGGTGGTGAATTAGAGGATGAACCAATGCAAAGTTGGAAAAGTGAAGGAGAAGCTGAGTTCAATGTACAACTCACTGAAAAAAGAAGTAGAGGGGAGTTCTAGAAGCGGAAGGAGAAAATCACACCGTACACTGGCAAATGACAGGCTGCAGGTGAAATGAACTTCAAATTACTAAACCAGATGACTAGGCCGCTATTCGGGAAGGGATCAACACAAGTGAAGGCAGCCTAATTACCAGAGAGGAGAAACGAAAAAAATGGACTCCTGAACCAACCACCTTCTGGCACACATCCAGAAATACCACACCAACGGCCACAGAATTACCAGTAAACACAACCCTTCGAAAAAAGTAGAGGTCTTGAATATAATGAATATAACGTTATCAAAAGCCAGCTTAGAAGGCAACCGGGTCGGATAAAAATTCTTTCCGAAGCACTGAGAATGAATTTAGAACACCCAGTGGACATCCCAATGTAACTGTTGCAGAAAGTTTGCCAGGGGAAAGATAGGTACTTACTGATTGGAAAAGATGCTACCTTCTTAAAAACTGGAGTGGAGTCATATTCTTGTCCATGCCAAGCAAGATATTAGTTAGCGTCATCCAGAGAGAAACAAAAATATGCTCTGGATGAGAAACTCCACCTGGAACATGTTGGATTCAGGTAATACCAATCATATCCCGATCAAATCGCAGCGCTACTTATTGTTATCGAACACAGTAAAGAACGTCAATATAACATCTACCTCAGCTCCGTAGACTGTGAAAAGACCTCCAGCAGTTTTGACTGTGAAGTAATTTGGAAAATGCTTCACCTCTACTGACCTCCCAAAAACATCAGCCAACAGCCGTATGATTATGATACATGTCAAGTGATTTACAACGGAAAGCTCCGTAAAGCCTTTGATGTGAAGACAGACAGAAATGAGACAAGGCTGCCTATTATCACCGACGGTACTCATAATTTTGGTGGACTCGATCATGTGGAAGACTACAGAAGAGTGAAAAAACAGGAATACGCTGGACAGATAAGAAGACTCTGAGAGATATGGATGTCGCGCGTGAACGATTTGCGTCTCATGTCACACAAATTCGAAGATATACAGACGAAGGCTAAGGAGTTGGTGGAAGAGCATGACAGCAAAGGCAGGACTTCATCCAGGTGAGCATGGAAAAGACAGAGGTGATAACGACACCTAGTCAACAACAACAACAAGCACTAATCACCGTCGAGGGAAGAAATCCAAACGAAGTCGTCTCTTCCACTTACCTGATCTGTGTAGTGTCGTTTCAACTACAGGCAGCACAGACGAGGATGTCAAAGCCAGATAGCATCACAAAGATACGATAGACATTCATTAATCTAAAATTGGTGTATAAATCTGCTGCGCTAAGCATAAGGAACAGGCTTCAGACCTCCAATACTAATATCAAAACGGTTCTTCTATATGGTTCAGGGAATTGACTTGTGTATCACGAAGAGAATTTCCTACAGCCTGCTGAAAACTTTCATAAACAGCTGCCTTCACTGGCCGCAGGGGTTGGCAAAAACCCAACTAAACACATATTCTTGAAGAAAAATGCAAAAGAAAATGGAGAAGGATAGAACAAACACACTGAAGAGACCTTTGAGTGACACTGTGGTTTACGATGTGCTTAATTCTCATTGTGCAACTGCATGCCCATTACAAATAAGCATTTAAGTGGTGGTCATCTGACAGCAATCTAATGAAATGAAAATGCCTTCATCAAAATTCTGTTTCTTAAAAGCGACGGAACAGTAAAGTTTTCTCAGTCGCTACAACTAAACTACCCTACTGGTTGGAAATCATGCAATTTTTATAAACCAACCTGTGACAGGTCTAGGTTAAAACAAGTAACTGGAACCACTGGGTTTCTTTTCAAATGTTGATTTTCAGGGATTTGACTGATGTCAGTTTAGATCACAGATTGCCATCAGCTGGAGAACCATTGGAAACCAGAGGAGTACTGAATACCTGTTTCGTCCCAGTATGGGACTCTTCGCCAGTACGCCCCAGTGACCCTCTCCTCTGGAATCAGACCTTGGACATTCAAGTTAAGAAGCAGTCACTGGGAGGGAATTTAGCGTGACCAACGGTCATCGCCAGTGTCATCAGTGAATAATCTTCTTCGCGCTCAACTTGGAGGACTTCACTGGTCACAGCTTCTCACTGGAACTTCAGGCAACGTCGTCCTGTAGTCCGTCACTAGATTAATTTTCAAGTGTCAGATATCACTGTTACACAATTATTATAAACATTAATGGAAATGATATGAAAACTGGAGAAGTTCAACCCTCTGCTCCTTATAGTCATATTGTAACGAACCCAAATGAGAAAAGTTTTTAGACGTTATATAAAGTTTAGGTTTCATGAAGAAGGAAACACTTAAACGTGCGAAAATTTGAAGGTGATTACTTCCTTCAAGCTTAAAACACGAGTATATTATTATTATATTTATTATTTTCTTTAATTCCTAGAGGAACATAGGGTTTCAGCCGCACGTCTCCATTGCTTTCGGTTCTATGCCAATGCTTTCACCTGGCTGCACGTCTGCCCACATGCTTTCATCTCCTCTTCACACCACCTCCTACTCTATGTTACCCTTTCACTGACGACCAACTAACTAGCCACTTCCCGTTCGGGTTCCACTCCAGCGATGACTTGGCGTGTGATTTCACTCACTTGATGGTTTGTTTTCTCAGAGTATGGCCACAATTCAATCCACCTCCATTTCTTCCTGCATATTTGTTGCACAATTGGTTCCTGTTGGGTTGGTTCGTTCATTGCCAGAGATCCCTGTTGCTGATCTTTTCTGGCTGGCCATCTGATCTTGAGGAGTATTGAGCGAAGACAGCTGTTGATGAAGGTTTGTAGTTTGTTCAAAGTGCCCTTCGTGACGCGCTGGCCAAGTCTCCGATCCGTACGTATAGTAAGTAGCACTGACTTCACATTGGAGTTGAAAATCCGGATCTTATTTTTCATGCTGAGTGCTGTTGATTTCCACACAGACTTGAGAGTAATGAAAGCTTACCTTGCTTTCCCGAGCTTCATAAAATACCAGTACAAGTCTCTTTTCATTATGGAATGTATGCAGTTATAGAAACAGATAGAACTGATTGTCTAATAACCATCTACCAACCACTAAAAGGAAGTATTTGAAAAATATATTGGTCAGCGTGTTTGGTAACCAATGGTTACAACTCATACAAGGATATCGAGAGTTTTCTTTAGCATTTCCTGGAAACTTTCTGACAAGATGTACCTATACAAAAACGCTTGCCAGAGCCTTGTAAAAGAGTAGAACCAGATTGAAAGCTATCTCTCAGAGAGCATTAATTTGAAATATACCCTCAGACTATTTATTGCCTTTCTCGTAGAGCAATATTAGATGACATTAGATCAGGTTGGAAAACAGTTAGAATTGACCACACCAAAACTTGGAATTTGTCTATGAAGTCTTTGAATGCTGGTTTAGGTCAGTCATGTGGAGAGGTGCGGTTAGCGCCTGGTTAGCGCCCTCGAGACGCTAAGAACCACTGGCTTGGAACTGCTGGTGATATGGCTTACCGGTGCAGATACCTTCTCTCTTCATCACCTCTCACATCGATTAAGTCGTCATTATTCTGCATATACTAATAATTCTTGCTCTCATATATGTCTGCTGTTTATAGTTCTTTTGATTTGTTTTCTTTTTTCTAACATGGAGTGTCGAAATTAGAACTGGTGAATTTCTACATAAAGTTGTACATTGAATCTCAGTCAGTCAGTCAGTTAGTCGGTCAGTTTATGCTGTCCAGTTATGAAGAAAAAAACACATTACTGACAATTTGAACCATTTCACACCAGTGAAAGTCAAACATGATTTCATTCGCATCATAGAACTTTATGATATTTTAAAATGCCTGTTAATAAACTCACTTTACCGACCAGATTTTCTGTTTTGTGGTGCTGTTTACTTGATAGCTCATCTGTAATTTGGTGATATGCGCCAGGATCAAATGTTGTCTCAGATGTACGAAGTGAAGTCGACAAAACACCAGCACCTGTGCCATTTTGATCAGGTTTATGTGAATGATGCAAAAGAATAAGTAAATTAACCAGCTAGGGAAGAAAGAGAAAAAACAGACAGAAAGTGAGATAGACTATGAAAAGTAGAAAAGCCTATAAGATCCCAATAAAATTCTAGTAATTGACAAATATTACTAATCAGTTTATTTAGAACGAACAATTTGAACATTGGACCTCACCACCACATCTCCATGTAACTCTGTTCTCTGTAGTCTACCTTAGCGAGCTCCACGGTTGCTCATTGGCTTTCACTCATTCTCACAAGGTCTCCATGCCACTGTTGGACGTTCAATTTTTGCTAGCCGGTCTAAAGATGCGAAAAAAACAGGGAACATTGGGCACTGTAGATAATTACAGTTAACTAATTTCAAGACTACTGATCCTAAGGAGGCAAGAAAACTGGGATTGAAGTCATGTTTGTGTTTAATAGGCTGAATGATTGAAAATCCAAAAATTATCACTTGAAATCCAGTTCATCGAGGGCTCTCCTTCACTTTCGAACATCAATTTTATCTAACTGATTATGAACGGATGGCAGGTAATCAAGAATACTGCCGAACGAATCAAGATAAACTCATATTTGAGTAGTACATGTTCGGTCATCTCACCAAGTGCTGCATCATTAATCCTAGATTGTATGTAATGCAAATTCAAAGTATTCATTTCGAAACGATTTAAACTAGAGCGATCGTATGTATAGTGATGAAATACAGCTCATGGCATTATTATGTGAGGCGGCTAGCTCACTGTAGCGTTACTATACTCATATAATGACATAAGCAATATGTAATTTAGGTATCTGACGCTACATTATGAAGTAGAGAAATTTTCTTATGGGGTACTTGTTAGGACGGCTTGATAGTCACATATCTAGGCTTCAGGCTTCAAAGTTGCATCCTCTCTCTTATAAGCGACCTGCTGCACCATGAACGCTCTGCTTTTACATGCGTCGAAGTGGTATCGATTTAAATTACGGGTATTTAGGTATTTGCAAGTCTGACTAATTCTCACTGTATGTTCCGTGTCAATCAGGTAGGTGTGTAGTACCAGCAGAATATTGTCTACACATCCACATGAATATCCACCCGAAATGGTTGTGCAGAGGAGAAATTCAACAAAACAAAAACTCAGTTGTTGAGCACTTCGTGCTGTATAAGATGAGGACAATTTATTCCAATGATCTGCAGGTTCATCTTCTGTTCACAAGAAAAGCCTGGAACTGTATATTACAGAAATGGTTACTCTAATCACTTTTACTACTATGGCCTAAAAGCTTTCTTCTCACTTGCACAATTATCTGTTATGAAATCTGCCTTAATTCACTTTATCCCATCTTCTTTTTTTCCAACTCCTAACTTTAAAATATTCTTTATACATATTTTGAAGCTCTCCTGCCGTTTTGAACAATGGTCCTGTTCAAAAACTGATTTCATTTAAAGAACCATCTGAAGGCCGTGGCACTGTATCACGAACTGACAGAAGTCAGAATGGATGGACTATTCCAACCCCTCCAGTGGCTGAATGATCTATGAGCCCGTCTTGCAACTGGAAGGTCCTGGGTTCAATCACTGGAGAACGCATGCATGCGTTTTGATAAAGAGTACCCAGTTGGGACGAAACAGCTGTCCGGAGGTCCCTGGTTTCCAGGAGTTCTCTAAATGAAGTGAAATCAATCAGATACCTGCAAGCCCGTACTTGAAAATAACTGTGTATTGCTTTAGTCAGACAATCGACACTCATTCGTTGTTATTACAAAATGGCTAAGACACAGAAACAGCAGTAACAACAATAAAAACATTACTAATGTAATGAGGAGCAACACATTTAAATTAGACAGCATACCTTCTCTAAACTTTGACAGTCTATACGGCAGACAAAACTTAAAAAGGCCAAAGCGGTTTTCTTTGTTAAAGGCTGAGCACTTTTAAATACATCCAACTGTGGCAGATTACAATGTCTAAACAATACAGACAGTGTACGCCGAAGACGTTCCCGTTTAGAACACCTCTGTGATGTCAACTTTGATGCATTTAACAATACTGATAATTCTTTCGCTGTTTGATCAGACAGTAGATATCTAGCCGCAGGGAACAAGCATTCCACTACAAGATAGCATATGAAATCTCTTGATAAATATAAAGCTTGAGTAGCTATTTTCATAGCTACACTAGAATGAATAGGTATCACAGTATCTGTGAATTCATTGTTTACAGTCAACTGATGCAGGCCATCGTCACTTTCATTAACTACTGACAAATCGGTTTTCGCCAATGCTTCTAACAATTGTACCGGTGGTAATAACTGACTGCTGTCGGCGTTGAATTCTTTTCGTGAATAGTTGAAACTGTTCAGTCCAGAAGCTGGCTGATCTATCAGGGTCGCTTGCTTTTTCAGACATTTTGTTGTTGATGTTGGTGCGGTTGTTGATGTTGTTTTTGTTGTCGTGGTCAGTGCACCTGATCCACTATTGAATGTGCACAGAAAATGACTACTGACACAAGCCACAGCCTGTGCACAGATTAGTCGAATTGAATTCAGGTGACCAGCCAACAGACAGTCGGAAAGAGCAACTTTATGCGCGTTCAAATTTCTGTCAAAATCCATCATATTTCTAAACCATGATATATCATTCTAAAATGCATAAATAAAGATAAAATCACATGTTGTTGTTTTGTTTATTTGAGAAAGTAAACATAAAATGTTTTCAGTTAACAGGAGTAAGAGACTTAGATAGAAAGAAACTCTTCTATCTCCGTTGGCATGCATGCATCCTATAACTGCATGGTCAAACAATGTTTCGAAAGTTGACTATACTCTAAAGATCAAATCACTAGAAACGATCACAAACAAAACAACGAAAGAAACAGCAAAGGTGGTTAGACAGAGGAAATGGTTTAAAATTATGCCAAAATCATGTAATACACCTAGGATATATGGTAAGATAAAATTGCATAATAAAGAAGGATATCAGATAAGACCGATTGTAGACTTTAGAAACACACTAAGGTATTTGTTGTCAAGATTTCTATCAACTAAGACCATACTAAGACCAACAAGAGACAACTCAAAAGCCAGAATAGTAGATTCATTTGAACTAGTGAGACGAATAAAACCACTAAAAAAGAGGAAGAGGGAATACTAGTCAGCTTTCATGTAAACAGTCTCAATACGAAAATACCCATTCAAATGGCCATGAATGCACTGCCAAATCGGACTACAGGCTTCAATAGCAAGAACCCTGGAATCTAGAGCCATGGATGTATGCTGTGTTTCGGAGACACGCATACAGGACCCGAGTGTGGTCATTCACTTGACCTCACCCAATCAACAAAGTGAATCTGCAAAATTCACCTTGAGGGTGTCGGGTACCCCTCAGCTAGCTCACGAGGACTCGCAGGTGTAGGGATAGCACTGATTTTTAGGGCGGAAAAATCACTCCTTGATTGGATCCCAGTAGGTAGTCGTATGTGCGCGGTCCGTCTGAAAGGGTGCGTTAAAAGAAGGAAAGACGGCGCTACCCGTCGTTGCCTTTTCGTAGTCTCCGCTTACGCCCCAACAGATTGCAGTTCGGATGAATTAAAAGATAACTTCTACTGAAAACTGTCTGATTTGCTGCAAAAAGCAAAACGTTCAGACATAGTTGTTTTAGCAGGCGACTTCAATGCCCAAGTAGGGAAGTTGTGCCAGACTGAGAAGTATGTAGGTGGTACGTATGGAGTTCCCTGCCGACGAACCGACAACGGTGATCATCTTCTCCAGTTTTGCTCAGACAATCATCTGTTCCTAGTCAGCACTAACTTTAGGCACAAAGAAAGGCATTGTGTAACCTGGCGACCTCCATCACCAAATCAACGCTGGACTCAGATAGACCACATAGCCATAGGGTATCGTTGGCGAGGGTCAGTAGAAGACTGTCGCTCCTTCTGGAACACGTGCGTAGACTCTGACCACGCGCCCTGCTGCAGGATTGGACTTCACCGACCTCTAGATTAGAAATAGGAAGTGAAGTGGTAGAACACGTTGACCACTTCATTTACTTGGGAAGTACCATCAGCCCCAACGGGTTGATCTCCGACGAAATCTAGGCACGAATACAGAGGGCTAGGTTCGCATATGCCAGTTCACGCCGTCTCTGGCTTTGTAGACGTGATATCCGACTATCGACCAAAGGGCGTGTGTACTGCTCAACAGTCCGCTCCGTCCTCCTTTATGGCTGTGAGACATGGCCATTGAGAGCGGAAGACATGAAAAGACTAGCTGTCTTCGATCATAGGTGTCTACGTTCTATCTCCCGTGTGAAGTGGTATAATAAGGTGAGCAATATTGAGGTCAGGCGTCGAGTGCGGGGAAATCAGTCGACGAGACTGTGAAATTACATCGACTGAGATGGTTAGGACATGTGTTACGTATGCCTAGTCATCGCCTTCCTCGACAATGGGCAATGTTAACTGATATATGGTCAGGCTGTAAAAGAGATAGCGGCGGTCAAACGAAAACATGGCACCAGTCAATGAAATCCACAACAGTTAGTCTAAGCCATGTAGGAAGATGTGGACTTCCTGGTTGGGGTCCTCGGGACGGTAAAAACCAATGGTTGGAAACAATTGGTGACATGGCTTAAAATCGTTCTCAATGGCGCAGATGCATCTACTCCTTGTGACTTATGATTTCCAATTAAATTGTTTCGTTCTCTGTTATTACTATACCTTTGTCTCACACCTCTGTTTACTGTCTATATTATGCATTTCTCCTACTTTCTTCTCTTGCTTTGTGTGCTACATGAAGGGAGTGTGGCGACTTGAACTGCCGCACATATGTGCAAAGTTCTATGTCGAAAACCGACCGACCGACCGACCGAATGCACTGCAAGAGAAACTGAAAGAAGATAATGGCCTAAGAGACAGAACACAGTTATCCGTACAAGAAATAATAAAAAGAGGTGGAATTCTGTCTAACAACAACAGATTTTACATTTGAAAGAAAAATATATCAACAAAATGAAGAAGTATCCATGAGATCGTCCATCTCTCCAATAATAGCTGACATATTCATGGATTTTTGGGAAGAGAATGCACTTAAACCATTCAGGTCATTAATCAGATGTTGATGGAGATATGTAGACGACACGTTAGTAATAATGAGAAGAAAGAAAAGATGTTGAAAAATTATTCTCACACATGAACAGTCATGTCGAGTGAATAAAATTCACTATGGAAATAGAGAATGAAACTGGGGAACTGCCTATGTTAGACTGCAAAATACTAAGAGTAACAGATGGTAGCATAAAAACGACGCTATATAGAAAAACTGCACACTCTAGAAGATTCCTTGATTATCATTCAGCTTATCCACTCACGGTAAAACGAGGATTAATACAAGATCTTGCAGGTAGAATACGTGGACTTACAACAACACCAGATGACCAACGAAAAGTAATAAACGTGTCATTCAAAATGTTACTCGACAACAACTACCCAGAAGAATTTATCGGAGACAATATAAAAAAGATAAAAAAGAGGGTAAAACTGGAGAATGACAAGACGGAAGAAGGCAAACAAACAGTCACGATACCGTACAGAAATGGTACATCAGAAGTAATTCGAAGAAACCTCAAAAATGTTGGGATTCACATGACGTTTAAACCGACGAATCTAATTAAAAATAAAATAAATCAACTGAAAGATCCCATAAAAATGATGGATAAAAATAATGTAATTCACAAAATATCTTGCACCGAGTAACCGACTAAACATGTGGGTGAAACGTCCAGATCATCACTCAAAATAAGAGTGAATGAACATAAACGTCTAACTAAAGATCATCCCACACGAACACAAGCTTACAACAATTTAGAAATCGAATTCGTCTATAGCCGCACATGCATGGTACAAAAACAGCAACATTGATTGGAACAATGTTTGAATTACATGCGATGAGAACTGAGATTTGGATGACATCCTGAAAGTATTCAATGAAAGTCATCCTGCTATTCGATTCACCTTAGAAAAAGAAACTGAAGGAAAAATATCTTTCCTTGATGTGATACTCACAAGGAAAGCTGACGTGTCTTTGAAAAGATCTGTTTACAGGAAATCAACGTGGACCGGACAACTGACCAGTTTTTTCAGTTTTGTCCCCATAGACAGGAAAAGGAACCTAAGCCGTCCTGTCAATACGAGTGCGGAGAATTTGTAGTAAAGATAAGGTTGATGATGAACTCAAACAACTAAAAGAAATCTTCATAGAGAACCAGTATCCACTACTCTTCGTAGAGGCCAATGGCCAATTGCACGGAAGAAATACAGAAAGGGATACGGTAGCTAAAACAGTGTTGCACCTAAACTTAGAATTTATGGGTGACACTATGAGTTAGATACTTAGAAATCGTCTGACGAGATCACTGAGAAAAATGTTCTTTGCTACCCCTTTACGAACAACCTACCCTAGCAATCCTCTGGAGCACCTTAATGTTAAGGAGATTTTACCTCGATTGTCTGATTCTAACTGCCGGACAGGACGAAATGCGCATCCTTTATTCCAGTGCTAGTCACCATCAGTTAAAATAACGACACGTTAGACCTGAGATATCAGTGAAGCTGTCGTGTTAGCAACCGACACGTCAACAGAGACCGAATACTTCAGTCTAATATAATCAACCAATGGGAAATACAGATTAGCTTAAATAAATAATATATAGTACCCGTTGGAGAACAGGTGATTCACCTGGTCCAAGTAGTCCAATGAACAAGGCTCTGGAGTTTGAAACAATGGGTACTGAGTCCTAGTCTCAGCGCGAACGCTGTCACTCACTGAGAATGCATTCACATCTGACTGACGAATCCTAAATAGAACGACATGCGCATCCCAAATTCCAGTGCTAGTCACTAATAGCCAAATAAGTAATGGCATACTAATTTATGGTGAGATATTAACCTGGTTACCCACGAAGTCGATTCCTGGGGTCAACGACTTTTACTGTCTGTGAAAGCAAATCAAAAGTGGAGAACTTATTGGTAGAATTCAGCTCATACCATGCGAATCTTAACTTCACAACAGAACACGAGGAAAATGATATCATTTAACTCCTAGATGTCCCTCTAGTAGAAAGGATTGGTGGCACAACCGAAAGATCTATAATTAGAACGTCTTCATGGACGAGACAGTACATACATTTTAAAAGCTCTGTTACAAATCCAATATAAAAAGAACTTGGTCAAAACACTGCTCAACAGAGCACGCAGAATTCGTCCTGAAAATACAATTGAGTATTAAATTAATGCCTCTGAAGGATATTTTATCTAAGAATGGGTGTCCTGATAGTTTCATACATATATATATCGCCTTAAAGGAAGTATTTAGATGAAGAGTTCTACCGAAATTCGATGAATTAACCTATGCTGCTTGTTTTAAATTTGTATGGTAGGAAATGTTTCCAAAACGAAAACAACGGTAAGTTCAACAACAATAATAACAATATACATCATATGATCACTACTCACTTCAATATCTTGAAACAGAACTTGTCTTCCGAAGTAGGAGATTGTTTCAATGATACCGGCAACACCCGATCTACTGTCCACATGCGATAAGAACATATTTGATCTGTGCACAGAATGCAGCGAAGCTAACGACAAATTAGGTGCTTGCTTTGCATGCGTATGATCCAGTAATTCTGTATCGATACCAGCACTGACTAAAGCAGTTTCTAACAAGGTGTTCAGTAAACTCATTGCCAATGAAGGGGACATCTGATACACCAATGCATCGGCTGGTAATACAGCTACCAGTTCTGGTGTTGCACTACGCTTATATGAATTATGTGCTTGAATATAAAATATACAAATAGACATCATAGTAAGGCTTGACACTACAAATAATCAATAGAAATGATCAATAGAGACGTAAATTAACAACCAGCCACTACAGTGTTTGCCAGGAGAAACACTTACATCATTCATGGGGAATTTAAATGAGTTTATTTCATAATAAAACCTGCGCCGAAGATGTTGTCCAGTAGGATGACAAAAGCTTCACAGTTAAATCATCCAGAAGCTCAGGGAACACAACTAATTCAAGGCTCGAAAATATCACCTTTACATAGTAGACACAAAATATTCACTAACTGTTACGAAACTGTTTCACTAAGGACACAAGGGAGATATTACAGGTAGAGTATACGGCACAGAAGTGCCATTTGGACAACCCTCTTTATGACTAGCAAAGGTTACTGTTACGGCTACAGCACCTCTGGAGATTTCAGCTACTTAATAGGCTTTATACTATCACTAGTATTATTATTAAAACATCTTGTTTACCACCTGAATGTCAACAGCTGCTGTAGTACTGATTTTCACAGACAACTCATCTGGTTATAAGGAGCAAAATGGTTAAGTGGATTAGTCACCCCACCTTAGTGGAAAGTAGTTTGGAATCCGACAAAATCTCATCCTGGATAAAACAAAGGGTACGCTGACTTCTACTAAACTGCACCCTTATGAGTGCAATCCCAATGTTCCAGTGCCTGTCAAAGGTCAGTGTGTTGATAGACAACGTCTGAACTATTTTAATTTACTACTGGAGAAAAATGTAATCAAAAAAGCTCACCTGCGGTGGAATCTATACTCCTTACGCATACATACTCACCATCTATCGTACTAAGTAAAACTTCGTAAAAAGAAGTCAAAGGGTATTAAGACGAAGAGTTGTCACTAGTTCATGAAATCACGGGTTATTAGTCTGATTCATTCGAACAACTATAGATTGTATCGTCTAGCTCTGAGTGACCGCTATAACCTATGGTTGCAGACTTTACATGTTATGACTCATAATTAATCGTAACGTTGCATAGTCCCTTCAGCCACTTCCCGGTGCACGTAGATGGATTTAGTTTGAGAATTGAAGAACGTAAGATTTCAGTAATGAGGTAGAGAGATTTTGACTCCATTTTCATGAGTATGATACACTTTACATAGCTATGCCATTTATGAAAGTGAACACTGGCTTTCTATTCCTCAACTCTATAGTGCTAAATCTACAGCAAACTGTTGTGCTGCTCTATTTTGACCAAACTAGCGTACACGTATATCTCCTAGTACTTCTTCGCGTTTATAATTGTATCCTAACGTTGTGATTACTCGACATCCACAACGTAATTCAAAAGGCACTTGCGAAGGAATACAATCGTGTATTATGGCAGCAATCAAAATTCAAAAAATTGAGCGAGTACAAAAGTAACAATTGTCAACACGCAATCTTTAGAGTGATAAACAAATCAAAGTTCAATTACATAGTGAAAGTATACTACAAAGATGAGTAATAAAATGGGTCACTACAATAGCCCTTCCGTAGAATGCAGTTTAATGAAGTTTACCTGTATTCGGAATGATATTGTAAATTACAATGACAGAAGAAATATATAAGAGTTTCTGGTATGAAAATCGAATTGAGACTTTTAAGTTTTCTGAGGTTTGATAATATGACTATATATATTCGAAAATGTTAACAACTTTGAGACGCACCAAAACGTTTAGAAAGTTGTGCAAAATGTAACAATAAAACCAGAAAAATTATTAGAATAATAATGAGGTTTTTATTGTAAAGAGTTATAGAATAGATTTATATCTTACATACAGTTAATAGTACAGTAATAAGGTAGTATGGAAATGGATTAGAAATAAATTGTCTGTACAAATCTTTGTGGTCAATGTACTCGTCTGCCTGATCTTGTGATTCTTTCTGTTTTGTTAGCCGGATTATCATCAGATTTTGAATCTTGAGAGCAGGACTCATTTTGTGGCTCAACTTTAGGTGATGTTGATTTTGGGAAACCTTCAGTCACCTCTATTTCCATGAAGGCTGGTTTTACGCGATCGATGCTTACATTTTCGTGTTTTCCTCCGTGTTCGACAGTGATGACTTTGTTTGTTCTGCTTATTACTTTAAATGGTCCGTCACAAGGTGGTTGAAGTGGTTTCTTTACACCGTCGTGTCGTATAAAAACGTGACTGCAATCGTCTAGTTTTTGAGGCATGTATGCTGGGTTGAGCTGATTTCGCGGCGGATGATATCTTAAAAGGCTCATGTGTTGTCTCAGTTGTTGTGCAAAAGTAATTTCGTGAGTTGGAACTTCAGTGGCTAGGTTGAAATATTCTCCAGGCAGTCGTAAAGTAGTTCCATAAACTAATTCTGCTGGACAACATTTGATATCTTGTTTTATTGTCGAACGTATTCCAAGAAGTACAAGAGGTAATTTATCGCTCCACTTATCATCATCCTTCACCGCCATCAATGATGCTTTCAGTTGGTGATGAAATCGCTCCACTAAGCTGTTTGAACTGGGATGATAAGCAGTAGTACGCATATGCTTGATTCCCAGTAGTTCTGTGAGTTGTTGGAATAAATGGATTTCGGATTGGGCACCCCTGTCTGTAGTAATAATGCTGGGCACTCCGAAGTTGGAAATCCAATTTTGTATAATGCTCTTTGCAACAGTTTCGGCAGAAATATCAGGTAAGGGACTAGCTACTGGCCATCTTGTAAATCTGTCAATACACGTTAAGATATAAGTAAAGCCATTAGATGGTGGTAACGGTCCAAAGATGTCAATGTGTATGTGTTGGAACCTACCATCAGGTTCTGGAAACTGGCCATTAGGTGAGACTCTATGTCGTTGTACTTTTGACTTTTGGCAGGTCCACTATTTAATGTCACGATTCATATTCGGCCATACATATCGGTCACTTATCAGTTTAACTGTTGCTCGGATGCCAGGGTGAGAAATGCCATGTATTTTGGAAAAAACTGATCTTCGCATTTCTAGTGGGAGAAAAAGACGCGGTTTACCTTTGGAAACATCACACGCAATAGTTAGCCTTTCATCAAGCATAACATCTTGCAAACGTAAAGAAGTACTCGTGCTATTTTTTATTCTTTTCAGATCCTCGTCCATAGTTTGCAGTCTAGCCATATTTTTAAGATCAAACTGGTCTTTTTCTAAGGTATTTATATGGATGCGGGATAATGCATCTGCTACCTCATTTTATGTCCTTTGATGAACCTAATATCGGAAGTGAACTGAGAAATGAACTCGATGTGTCGGAGTTCTCTTGGCGAGTACTTGTCGTGCTTTGCATTCATGGCCTTGGTTAAAGGTTTGTGGTCTGTGTAGATGGTAAACGGTATTCCTTCGACCATATGACGAAAATGTTTAATAGCAAGATAGACTGCTAGTAATTCTCTACTGAATGCACTATATCTTGATTGAGTGGCGTCTAGACGTTTGGATAAAAAGGCGAGAGGTTGCCATTTTCCATCAGAAAATTGTTGAAGAACTGCGCCGACGGCGACGTCTGATGCATCTGTCATAATAGCTATAGGAGCGTTGACGTCGCGACGTACTAGTAAAGTTTCTGAGCTTAGAGTTTGTTTCAGGTTTTCAAATGCTTCGATTGATGAAGTACTCATGTGCAGCGATTTTGCATGACCTTTCAGTAAATCTGTCAGAGGTTGGGCCAGCTGTGCACAGTGAGGAATGAAACGGCGATAAAAATTGACGAGACCAAGAAATCGGCGTAACTTTTTGAAGGAATCTGGAATCGGGTATTCTTTTATGATCTGAAGCTGTTCTGCTATCGGTGAAATGCCTTGATTGTCTACCTGATGTCCCAAAAATTTTATACGTTTCTTACCGAATTCACATTTACTTGGTTTAATGACAATTCCATATGCGGCTAAACGTTTAAAGAGTGTTTCTAAGTGATGTTGGTGCTCCTCAGGGGATTTACTTCCAACCAGTATATCATCGATATAAGCGTAAGTGAATGGGAGGCCGTGCAAGACCTGGTCAATGAATCTCTGAAATGTTTGAGCTGCATTAGTTACACCAAATGGTAGGCGGACGAACTCGAATAAGCCAAAAGGAGTGGTTACCGCCGTTTTTAGGATGTCCTTGGGCTCGACCGGTATATGGTAGTATGCAAGAACGAGGTCAATTTTGGAAAATATCTGAGCACTTGCCATGTTATGGTGGATGTACGGAATTGGGTATCTATCTGCTATCGTCTACTTGTTTAAAGCCCGGTAATCTCCACACGGTCGTATCTCTGTTGAGTTTTTCTTTGGTACCATATGCAGTGGTGATGACCATGGGCTGTTTGACGGTCGTATTATTCCTAGATCCAATAATCTGTTGAACTCTGCTTTTGCTATTTGCATTGTAGCTGGATCTAAACGACGTGGTTTTTCTGAGACCGGTGAACCTTTAGTTACAATATGGTGTGTTACCTTGTGTTTGAGAGAGGCTGTGGAGTAATCGCTCTGTGTCAGTGCAGGAAATTTCTTTAGCAAAATATCGTACGTGGAGAATTGATCTGCTGTGGCTACCATCAAGCGGATACTCTCGACATCTGTGGAGATTCCTGAAATCGATAGTTTACGACTGCTACTTATCAATCTGTGATGTCTAGAGTCGACTAGCAATTCGTAGTGTTGAAGAAAATCCATTCCAATGATAGGAAAAGTTACATCGGCGATTACGAACTGCCACTCAAATGGTGTACTGCAACCGAAATTAAGTATCTGTCTCCGAGTTCCAAAAGTATTTATGGTAGAATTGTTCGCAGCCTTGAGAACTAATGCTGGGTGTGGTTGTAAGCACTCGTTGGGTGTTGGATAAACTACACTAATTTCGGCACCGGTATCAACCAGGAATTGTGCATCCGTTATTTTGTCTGTCACCCTGAATAGACGGCTGTGGGATGGGTGTTGACCAGCGAATGCAGTTGTCAACGACCGCCGGGTTTTCGTCTCACATTTCCACTGTGTGTATACTTCGAAATGATCTAGTCGATCGATCAGATATGTCAGGCTCACCAATTGTTGGCTGCTCTATTTTGACCAAACTAGCGTACACGTATATCTCCTAGTACTTCTTCGCGTTTATAATTGTATCCTAACGTTGTGATTACTCGACATCCACAACGTAATTCAAAAGGCACTTGCGAAGGAATACAATCGTGTACTATGGCAGCAATCAAAATTCAAAAAATTGAGCGAGTACAAAAGTATCAATTGTCAACACGCAATCTTTAGAGTGATAAACAAATCAAAGTTCAATTACATAGTGAAAGTATACTACAAAGATGAGTAATAAAATGGGTCACAACAAATCAAAAGAAGCTGTATAATACTTCAACTCACTAAAAATCTAATGAAAACATAGTGTATCCCATGTACATGGAATCACATAATACAACAGTGGATAATGCATATTGGTGGAGACGTGAAATACGACATTTGTGCCTACAGATGATTGCCTCTTTACTCAATCCAATCACTTTAGGCGATGTCAATAATCACGGTAGTAGTAGTAGTGATAAAAATAATACCAGTGAGTTTGCAATAGCAGGTAGGTAAGGAGTTGTACATTCCTTTCCTATGATTTATTATACAACACTTTTATCATAGATCATGTTTTCAAAGTCTGACTACTGATTAAAGAATACCCCTTTTGATAACTTCTTCATCACGTTCTGCAGTTATATACATCCATAATAATGAAAGAATTATAGCTTCCGGCTTTGCGCCTACTCCTGCTTTCAACAACGCTCGTTTGAAGGTGTGGGATTGATGAACGAGAGTTGTACGGCCCGCCCCCGAGTTGTCAAGGTGGAAGAGGTCGTGGTGGACCACGAGGTCAAAGAAGATATGTATCTTCACAACCTACTGAGTATCCGTCATTTCAACGTAACCCATCAACAGATCGGTCACGTGTTGGTGATGTTCCAGGGGTGTTGAAGAAGCTTGCATGGGGCGCGCATGTACCTCGTGAACGTGGTGACATTCCATCGTCATTCATAAGGGTTTTGTTAGTAGCGTGAGACCTCAGTGGAACGTCCATGTAAACTTGGATATGACCTGCAAAGCGTCTGGGAATTTGGCGGACGTGATGTCCGCAAAGTATGGCGATGGGATGTCTCGGTGCAGTAAAGAAATGGCCCATGACTTGAGAAGAATCAGAGTGGAGGGTGAGAAGTTTTACAGGAGTGCCCGAACCTCTTACTGAAGCTGAATGGGAAACTCGGTGGTGTGAACTGGCAAATCCCCGACTTGATTAAGAACAGCGGTGATGGTGTTTGGGGCGGACGTGACCCATCCGGCGCCGACACAAACTCATGGTGAAATTCGGAAGTCGGTGGCTACTGTTATTGGTAGTGTATCGCCGGATCTAATGAGGTACGCGGTGGTGATCCGCCAACAGGTGACGACAGAAAAGGGGAATAAATCAGCTAGAGAAATAATCGACAATATGCGTCTCATTGTCAAGGAGTTGCTTGAGAAATACGAACGGGCGTTTCCCGACGCGCATGAAATCACGAATGATATCTGTCGTGATTTCATGCGCGTCGGGAAACGCCCGTTCGTATTTCTCAAGCAACTCCTTGACAATGAGACGCATATTGTCGATTATTTCTCTAGCTGATTTATTCCCCTTTTCTGTCGTCACCTGTTGGCGGATCACCACCGCGTACCTCATTAGATCCGGCGATACACTACCAATAACAGTAGCCACCGACTTCCGAATTTCACCATGAGTTTGTGTCGGCGCCGGATGGGTCACGTCCGCCCCAAACACCATCACCGCTGTTCTTAATCAAGTCGGGGATTTGCCAGTTCACACCACCGAGTTTCCCATTCAGCTTCAGTAAGAGGTTCGGGCACTCCTGTAAAACTTCTCACCCTCCACTCTGATTCTTCTCAAGTCATGGGCCATTTCTTTACTGCACCGAGACATCCCATCGCCATACTTTGCGGACATCACGTCCGCCAAATTCCCAGACGCTTTGCAGGTCATGTCCAAGTTTACACGGACGTTCCACTGAGGTCTCACGCTACTAATAAAACCCTTATGAATGACGATGGAATGTCACCACGTTCACGAGGTACATGCGCGCCCCATGCAAGCTTCTTCAACACCCCTGGAACATCACCAACACGTGACCGATCTGTTGATGGGTTACGTTGAAATGACGGATACTCAGTAGGTTGTGAAGATACATATCTTCTTTGACCTCGTGGTCCACCACGACCTCTTCCACCTTGACAACTCGGGGGCGGGCCGTACAACTCTCGTTCATCAATCCCACACCTTCAAACGAGCGTTGTTGAAAGCAGGAGTAGGCGCAAAGCCGGAAGCTATAATTCTTTCATTATTATGGATGTATATAACTGCAGAACGTGATGAAGAAGTTATCAAAAGGGGTATTCTTTAATCAGTAGTCAGACTTTGAAAACATGATCTATGATAAAAGTGTTGTATAATAAATCATAGGAAAGGAATGTACAACTCCTTACCTACCTGCTATTGCAAACTCACTGGTATTATTTTTATCACTACTACTACTACCGTGATTATTGACATCGCCTAAAGTGATTGGATTGAGTAAAGAGGCAATCATCTGTAGGCACAAATGTCGTATTTCACGTCTCCACCAATATGCATTATCCACTGCTGTATTATGTGATTCTTTGGACAATAGGATTTCACCTTCACTTGTGTCGAAATGACGATGCGTTTGATGCGAACGAAATGTCAAGGGAAATTGAGATGTGTGCTTTTTGCATGCATTCACATTTTTACACGGCGATTCAGTGGAGAAGGGAGTTAAATTCCTTTCGAGTAGCTGGACCAATGTCTCGAGATTTTCAATAATTGTGGCATCAACACCCATACTTAAATCTTTTGTAGCTTAATGGGGGAAGAAAAAAATACAAAGAAGAAAAATTAGATAATGTTAATGGAGAAACAATAGGATGAGTAAAGATATTAGAATCTGTTGATGTTCTCACTTTCTATGTTTCTTTGTAATTAATTTTTATCTCAAGATCACGTTTTGGTCGGAAATCGTTGATAATATAAGTGTAGAACTTGGACACTGTGCTAGAATGTAATTCCATACTAGATAAGTTTATTTTAAATATCGCACACAGTGATGCAGTAATAACAACTGGATGACAAGGTTTCGAGCACAATTTATTGTTCAACTTAGTCACACCGCTTCGTAATTTGTCTTGTAGATACTTTTCTCTCCCTCTTCCTCTTGTTGTTTGTTGCCACTTTCCATATCTCCGGTATAGGTATCGTGTTACTCAAATTGTACATGTGCGGTGTTGAATCGATAAGCAAAGATTCGGTGATTAACTTCTCTCTCTCTCTCCACCTAACTTTATTACTTTTTAATACTTTCATCTTGTCCCACCCACCTCGTATTAAGCGACTACATGCAACTGAAAGCAATGCAATAGCTGAGCTCTGTTTATACTAGGTTATTTAACTTAGCAGAGTCAATCATTCTAGGTATAGCCAAATTCCAATAATCTAGTTGACCCCGATCTACAAGTTTGACCTATGTAATTGAACTTGAATTCATTACATGGTAGTTGGTAAATTATATATTTTTTTCATAATTGGATCTATCCAGTCCATAAGCCGTCAAAGTTTATCTCTGAGAGTGTTGGTTGGTTGGTTGGTTTAAATGCCATCCTAATTCCAGCTTCATTGATGATCCTACGTAAAGCAGAACTATACAGATTTAACTTAACAGGATCACCCAGTTGTTAATACTGCATCACAGGATGTGATATTTAAAATAAGCTTATCTAATATGGAATGAAAATCACCGTCTATATATAATTTCTTCTCTTAAATATCGTTTTGAATATTACTCAACTTTACATTCAAAGCAATCAGTTCTGTTTTTCTCGCCCCCTTAGAGTTAAGAGTAGAGTAGAACGCAGAGCTTCAAGTCTGAACTATTAAGTTTCAACGTTGGTGACGCTGTTGTAAGGGTGTAAGGTTGCTAACACCACGCTCACCCTTTCCTCTTTACCGGGCTTACCACCTCCTATGCAAGGTTCAGAAATGCGTCGGTGTCGGAGAATCAAACTCAGACCATTTACGTAATTGGCGGACATTCGACCATTATACCACTGACGTACAGCTATTGATATGGTAAATTCCTTGCCCATTTTCACTGTGCACTTCGCGATTTATTGATTATCTTTACAAAACCACGTTGAATAGGCCTGTTTGGTAATGATACAATAAATTAACAACTGCATGATATTTTGGACAGAATTCGTAGCTACCACTCATGTCGAGATACATTCACACAACTTTCTGGCTTGCTTCATGTAATTCTAGTCCCTTCACTTTATAACACTGTTTTCCATAGTGTCCTGTGTTATTCCTATCGTAGTACATGGTTGTACATTTAATGAACAAGAATTCAGAGATTAATTATTCCTATTTTAACGTATTTAAACGCGTTCTACACGTATCTCTAACACGCCATAGGAGCTAGATTTAGCGTCCTAAAAGGCTGAAGTCCCCTGACTGTTAGAGCGCATTGTGCTCGCACGTGCTAAGTAGTTGTCTTATTTCCCTAGTTTATTGTTAATTCCCCCCCCCCCACCCTCCCCACCTTATCAGCTTAATCTTTTCATAAGCACTTTCGTTCTTTATGTAACTGTAATGCTGTCGTCGAGAGTTAAGCATAAACCGTGCTCTTTTTATTGTTCATGGTATCTTGTCAGAAAAGTCGTCTCTTTTCATCAAATGGTTTTCGCATATGTTAACCTGCTGAACTTCTTAATTTGAGTATTTTTGGATCCAGACGAGCTTGATTTGTTGGTTATTTCAATTATAATTTCATAATCTTTAGTGTCTACTATTAATCTGAATTCACATTTGCATTGGTCAGTCGCATCTCCCATACCAGTTATCCTTTTCTTAGTAGCCCTGTGCCTTTCTTACCTTAAATAGAGTCTAGCGATTTCCTCCACCATGGATTTTACCGCGATATGTCTACGAAGATATTTGAAAACAATTCCATGTTGGAAGTGCATTGGAAGTTTGAAAATACGATGGTCTGCCAACTGTGCTTCGGTTTGTGACAGCTGTGTTATTTTCATGAATTATCTTTGATTTGAAGGGACATAGTTAGCAATAGTCAGACAGTGGATATTGTATAATATGGAATTACATTCTACTGTAATTCCTTCGTTCCACTGATCATATATATACTTCAGAGTAAAACTATATTGAAATAAAACATATTACTTTTTCTGAAAATAAGTAGTAAAACTTTTAGAAGTAAATAAGGACGTTAATGTCCCGCTTTATGTCGGTTAGTTCATCTCTTTCTGTTAAGACAGCAGCTTCCCAATGCTCACACAGCAATTCTCGCAAAAACCAATTATTATTTCAAAATGCAAAAAACATCTAAATAGCATGAGGACTTTAATATACTAGCTCCCCACAATTCTTATAATAAACATTAAAGACACTATTGCCATTTACAGGAATTCATCATGAGCTGATATAGGTTAGAGAACCTTTGGAAAACCAGCCAGGGAGCACTGGACAGCCATCTGTTTCGTCAGACTAGTCTGAGGCTTCTCAGTAGTACCCACCCACCGCAAACCTTCCAATCCAGGGCCTTCTGGTTACAAGGTGAGCTTGTAGGCAACTATTCAGCCACTGATCAGCCCATGAATTTCAACTTCTGCCAGTTTACGCACGATGTGTAGCGTAACTGGCACTAGCCAATGTCATCGTTGATGAGTATTTATCCTCACACCCTACCTGCTGTACCCTACTGGTCATGACATCCCACTAGAAGAACCCAGGGGTAACTACGTACCTAAATAGGGCCAGTCACTAGCACTAGTGAACATCAGATTGATATTCGAGTGTGGGTTTCAAGTGATCGGGAGGCCGTGACCAGTGTGGGACAGCAGAAAGGGTGTAAGGAAAAAAATACTCATCACCGATGACATTGGCTATTGCCAGTTGCGCTATATCGTGCGTAAATTGGCAGAAGTTGGAATTCATCGGCTGGCTAGTGGATTCGGTCCCAGTATCTGAATGGTAGCCTACGAGCTTGCCTTGTAACTGGGAGGCTCCGGGTCCAAAACCTGGCAGTGGTTGAGTACTGCTGGAGATTCCCAAACTAGGTGATGAAACAGCCATCTAGTACTCCCAATTGGTTTTCCAAGTGGTTCTCTAATCGATGTTAGATCATGATGAAATCCTGTGACCAAACAGATCAAATCCCCGGGAACCAACAGTTGAACACCATTATTATTATTATTATTATTATTATTAAAAGCCGAAATTGGTAAATCGTGAGCACCAAGAAATGCACCACACAAGACCTATTCGTGCATATGTGGAAGGACTGGATTACCACTGAGATACCCAGACCGAAGCGGATGGTTGTCTTAAGGGACTGACTATCCCTCCAAGTCACCAGTGAGCATCAGATTTTAATGTGGTTTAAAAAATATACACAAATTTGACGTGTCCTTCCTAATAAAAACGTTGTATCCTAACAGTCACAGAAACCAGTCGTTGTTGTTTGATATTTACGTAGCTCACTGAAAACGTCAGGGGTACCACGGGTGAACGGTCGTATTTAGCATATCAGTTGATTTTTACATTGCTTCAGTAGTATTGCGGTGAGAGCTGGCTGCTAGCCAAAGTTGGTAGACAGTAATTGACGTCAACGGTGGTGAGAAAATGAGAAGAAAGGCTTTGCGTAGGCGGATACAGTTAGCATATGGATGATCTGACACAGCCACAAAGAGATGCAAGGTTAACTCTCTGTGAGAAACAACCAATCAAAAGACCGCATTTCCTACTAACAACAATCTACAATAATGTACATTAAAATCTATAAATATGTGTTGATTTTCCTTAATAAACGATCTGTTGACTGGCCCTTGTCTTCTGTTGTTACACTAACTTCACACTAAGATAATTTTTAATCTGATATAACTAGTACTGTGATGTACACACACTCCTTATTAATTTCCCATCCTATTCGATTAATTTTATTGTCAACACAATAAATAAAGTAAATTTATAGTATAGAAATGAACAAAGATGAAATGTTTAAAAAATCATACCGTTTTTTTGTGATTTGCCTTTCAATGAGAACACATCATTTGCACGTGCAAGTGATGAAAATACTTTTAAACTCCGACGTGATGAAAGTACCGGTGAAGATGGTGCTGAAGTGGAATTGGTCATTTGAGAGCTGACATTTATTGCATCAACAGACAAAAACCAATCAGACTTGCACTCGTCCGCATTGACTACAACTGGTGATAAACGCGTTTGAGAAGATCTTCTGACTGTTCCACCTGATCTTATATTACTTCCCATTGAAATCGGTTCCATAGGTTTATAAGTTCGTGAGATAATTTTAGATTGAAAAGGATAGTTAATAAAGCAAGTTACAGACGGTGGTGACAATAAACATCCTGGAGATGTTTCCCACCATGGAGTTGAATCCACGGGAATTAGTGTGGAACTAAGCAGCTGAAAATAAATAGTAAAAATTATATTAATTTATAAAACAGAGAAATTCTCATTGGGATGGTATGTCTCTACACACCACCTTCTCTAGACATGCTATTATCCACCAAAAAGTTAAAGACAACATCCCACTATCGGTAACTTTATTCACTATAATTAATCAGTTCACATGCTCCCGTGGAGTTAAATGCGCAGGTCATATCAGCACGATATGTCCTAGACACGTTCATGAACACCTGCTAATAGAGGTGTCAGATGTCCAGTCAACATATCATTTCTAAAGTGCATTAGAACTTCTAGTCAAGCAGTATCGGCAGACACCTAGTTCAGAGTCATTTATTTGAATGCATAAAAAGATCGAGGCAGTTAAAAGAATGATGCTTACATTGCAAGCATTTTATTTTATAGACACAATTAGATAGAGAATCTTTAGGGATTTGGTCTTTCATATGGACAAGGTCGCTTCTCAGCGTGTCTGATATTGTGAAGAAAACTCTGATGTCGAGCTTACTGAGTACTTTTCTAATATCGTCTGATGTCTCCGCACTATATGGAATGACAACTGTTGAGGTCCATGCTTTCGGAATGCGCTTCGGCCATACTTAATGTCTGTGTTGATTTTGTTGATGATGTCCATTGGCTAGTTGTTTTACTTGAGAGTTTCAGTAATGTTTGATATTTCTTCTTCTTTTCTTTCTCATCCTTTTTAGGAGAGTGTGCTCGTCTAAGAAGACTTGAAACAGCTGATACCTTTGAACTGATGGGATGTGATGATCCGAAGTCTAAATATTCGTTGGAGTGGGTTTTCCTTACTGAATATGGATATACCAAAATGTCCGTTTTCCTTCCTCTTAACTAAGCAGTCTAGAAATGGTAGTTCACCCACGTCTCATTCTGCTTTCAAAGTAAACTGGATTCTGCGAGGTGGGTTGTTCAGCTTCTCCAAGAATACATTGTGTAAATCTCACCAAAGTATCTTAACTATAGTTTGAAGCGTGAGTATGCTTGAAAAGATGTGAATGCGATAAGTGATTTCACTATATAAACACATGCTGTTTTTATAATTTTACGCACTTGTCAAATCAAACAATCTACACCTGGTTTCGTTATCTTTACTAAATGGCCAACTTGAAAATGTAAAAATACGCCATGCTGAAGGATGTTAATTAAGTTGTCTTATATAAGCTAATGCCCACTTGCGATTGGCCCTATTCAGGCAGTTAACCTGGGGTTCTAGTGGGAAGCCGCCACCAGTAGGGTGCAGCAGGTTGAAGGTGAGGCAGCAACTCATCGAAGAAGACATTGCGAAGTGGTCACACTATGTCATGAATTGGCAGAAGTTAGAATTCAGGGACTGGTCATTGGATCGGGTCGCAGTAACTGAATGGTATACGAACTGGTCTTGTAACTGGAAGGCCCTGGGTTCGAACCCCGGTGGTGGGTGAGTACTGATGAAGACTCCCAAACTAGGACGAAACAGCTGTCCAGTACTCCCTGGTTGGTTTTCCAGTGGTTCTGTAACTGATATCTATCCGTGATCAACTCGTAAGAACTTAAGTAACCCTTACAAACCAAACTTTAGAAAATTAATCTGTTATTCTACGTTAACGAAAATGTATCCGCCGCATAACTGGCTGTTATTGTAACGACAGTAAACACTATATTTTATAATTGTAAGAACCTGAAGAAGAGAACTTATTGAAAAGAATATTCTTCGTTCAGATTGGCATTTAATTCATGGGATATGGGAATATTTCACACTATCAAATCATACACTTTGATTCACCTTTATTAATACCAACTGACAATAATATCTAACCCATGCATGTAGCAATTTACATACAAACCGTTAAATCACTGTACGGCTTTGTTGTGAAGTAGTCAGGAAGAAAGAGAGAGAGATACTGAATTTCGTGTCCTTAGCACACATTACATGAAAATTGTTCATACTCAAATAAATCTGATTGGTTGGCATTCGATCTAAGGTTAAACAAACTATCCAATGAGGTTATTTCACGTCAAAAACGTAACCTAAATCCATACTTGAGGAAAAAACACTCCTCCCCTATCTCTGCAGCCATTGACTTAAAATTTTGATCTGAGTTCTGGTTGCTTTCTATCAATCTGCACCGCACTACATTATCATCAACACAGAGAGAGAGAAAGTTTCCGAGGTTCCATCTTAGATCTGTTTGTATCCTTCGATGTTTGATTCAGACGACTACTGAGGAGTGTGAAGTGCAGTCGGAGCACAGTATTGATTTCAGAGTATGTGTCAAAATGATATAAGCTTCACTCACGAGAAAACACAAATGACGATATTGCATAAAATATCACCAAAAAAAATAAGAGGTAACAACACTAGACTTACTTGTAGTTTGTAGAGAACACGATAAGGCGATGAATTCAATAGTGTGTATGGATTACACACCAGATTATATTGTGAATGCACACTTCCACTACCATTGCGTCCATAACGAAGTGATTTAAATGTTGGCAAACAGGCTAACAATAAACGTACAGGATGAATAAAACTAAATGTTGAAGAAAAATATGCCCCAGATGATGTTCCTGTAGAAGAATGCAGCTTTTTCCCCGACTGTGAATTAAGACAGAGAAGTTCTGATTCAGCTAATTCAAAGAGAAGTTCATAAACTGCTGAATCTTGACCTAAGCATATACTCGGCAGAACAGTATTGACACTTGAAGTATTCGCTGACACTGACTGATTTGTATTCGACAAATCAACTGATAAATCTGCCAATGATTGTTTTGTATTTAAACTGAGAATTGAGGAACCTCTAGACATTAGATTACTTCCGATAGACGGGATTTCTAAACGTTTTCTGAAAGAACTTAAAAGTCCAGTTGATTCATCGTGTGCTAAAGTATACCTGTTCGAAACAGTATTAGTAGGATTATTTAAACTTTCATTTGTTAATTCCAGTGTAGACGAATAAGCACCAGCCAATGAAAATGAACTGCTGTACAGGGAGTTATTTGACATTCCTTGTGGTGGTGTGGCTACAGAAGAAACAACACTTGTATTGCTAATCCGACTACGTGAACGACTGTTCGACTCTGCATAAAATCGAACAATTAAATGACGACCAACCTGTAGAAAGTTAAACACAGGATATAAAATCAAAATAGAATATATATATATATATATATGTATATATATATATATATATGAGAGTGATAATAGTGAATAAATTACTAAAGTAAAAGTAAACTAAAAGTAGAATTGAAAATTTAAGAAAAATTAAGAATTTTTTACAGGGAACGACTAGTGAAGAGGTTAAGACAAAGGTAGAATAAGAGACTGGACAAACTTTTCCTGTATACAGAGTTCTACGGCCGACAAATGATCAATGGATGTGTGAAGGATGAAATGCAGCTTTGGGCCACTTCAATATGTGTTTATAAATTCACCTCCTTTTGTGGAGCTAGTTATATTGGCCGCACAAATCGCTCACACTTTCCAAACGGATCTCTGAACATTATCCGGCATGGTTAGCAAAAGGACAATGCAAGACAACTACTAGCTCAATTCTCCAGAACTTGCTGAACTCAGGTCACGTAGCTCAACGAGAGTCGTCTTTCAAGATCATCTACAAGATGAGACCAAAACGGTACAAAGGGAGTCAAGTTTCGGTATTTTTGTATGGTGGAGGCGTTGGCAATTCGTCAATACAACCCCAAACTGTGTATACAGAGAAAGTTTGTCCAGTCTCTTATTTAACCATGGTCTTAACTTCTTCACTTGTCGTTCCCTGTAAAAAAATTTTATTTAAAAAAATTTCAATTTTACTTTTAGTTTGCTTTTGCTTTAATAATTAGTTCACTATTATCACTGTCATACGTTCCTTTTGTACATTTTCACACCCTCTTCACATCTGCTAAATAGACACTCAACTACCTTCATTCTCACCTTATCAAATATATATATATATATATACATATATATATATATATTCTAATGTGATATCATTATTAATGTTCCCTTGGGTTTCATGTGGAACACATCTCCACTTCGTCGTATTCTCTTTGGTCCACTTTAGTTTACCCATCGTCTCTGATCTCCTTCTCGCACGATTTCCTCCATGTCATCCTCCGAATCACATGCCCAACTCGTCCTTTCGCATTCGGGTTCCACTCGAACGACGGCCTCGCGCGCAATGTCATTCGACAGTCTCCGCTGCATGTGTCCGATCCATCTTTATTTTCTCCTGCATATTTGTTAAGCAATAGGTTCCCCGCCAGTTAGTCCCCATAGTTTCTTGTTACTAACTATTTCTGGCCACTCTATCTTCAATATAGAGCGAAGGCAGCCGTTGATGAAAGTTCGCAACCTATTGGAAATGCTGCTCGTGACGTGCCCGCCAAGTTTCTGACCCGTATAAAAGAAATAACTTAACAATAGTGTTGAAAATCTGAATCTTGTTGTTTATCCTGAGGAGTATAGACGACTTCCAAACCGATTCAGATTGATGTAAGCATATCTTGCGTTTCCGATTCTTGTTGGCTTTCACATCGTCATCCGTTCAGCTGGATGTGGTTGAAACAATGCTTCCTGGATAAGTGAATGCAGGAAGTGACCTCTTTCAAGTTTATCCTGTCGATGATGATTGGTGATGTTTGCTGTTGCTGTTGGTTAGTCATCTTTATCACCTCCATCCTCTCTGTGTACACCTGAAGTCCTGTCTTCACTGGCAGCCTCTTCAGCCAGTTTGTTGCTTTTCGCCTTTAGATCTTCCAATTTGTATGACATCAGACATAAACCATCCGCGAAGTCCATATTTTCTATAGTCTTCTTGTCTGTCCAACGTATTGCTGTTTTCTAACGGAGAATCCAATCCTCCACAACTAGGAATATCATCGGTGATAATAGGCAGCCAGCTTGTCTTACTCCAGTATTCACTTCAAATGCCTCGCTGTGTTTTTCATTGTGGATCACCTGACGCGTGGCATTGTCGTGTAGCCAGCTGCTGAATGAGGTTGATAAAGATTTGAGGCAAGCCAAATGTGTTGAAGCAGTTTCTAAATTACTTTGCAGTCAACGCTGTTGAAGGCATACTCAAAGTGTGACATACTTAAAAGATATTTACAGAGAACTTTAGGCTGCGAATGTGAAGGGGTAGTATGCTTTCGCGAAATCCACATGCATGTTTGAAAATGCAAACACATTTATTTATTTGTTTTTCATAATAAGCTGATGTTATATTACAGTTTTCAAATAAACTAACAGTTAAGGCCTAAATGCATAAAACCATACACCTCTGATTAATTGAGATGAGCGGTCGTATACAACTCACACCAACCAATAGTACTTGCCAGCCAGAACATCAAAGTGATCTAAAAACACCGGCTCACCCGAGTAGCTAACCCAAAAATTGGGTGGTTTGAATTGATTCGGCATTTTGAGCCCAGTCAAACCGGATGCATCGTTGATGAGCTCAACGCCGAACAGGCGAAATACTCGTTTACGGTTTAAATCACTTCGATATGGCTAACTAGCACCACTCACCACTGGTCCATATGACTGGTATCCACCTACTCACCTCAATCAACCAGTAATAGTATGTATAGTTTCATGTGTTTACGCTCAGTCTCCTGATTGCCATTTTCGCCATCAAGCGGATTACTTGTTTTTGTAATCTCAGTAACTTGGTTTCCAGAGGAGACTACAGTGTGGAATTTTACCATTCGAACTGTGTAGATTGGAAACTGATGACCAACTTGCAAATTTGATTTAACAATGAACTCTTCTATAGTTTCGTTTGTAAGGGTTAGTTATGTTATTACGAGTTGATCACGGATTGATATCGATTAGAGAACCAGTGAAAAAGAGCAGTGGAGTACTGGACAGCTGTTTCATTCTAGTTTGGGAATCCTCGGCAGTACGCATACACCACCATGGCTAGAATTCACAACCTTCCGGTTACAAGGCAAGCTGGCTAGTATGCCATTCAGCCACTGGGATCCGATTCAATGGCCAACCCATGAATTTTAACTTCTACCAAATCGTGATTTAGCGCGACCCCAACCAATGTCGTCGGTGGGATATCCATCGTCACACATGATATCTGGATGGACCTCACTGGTCACGAGTTCTCACTAGAACTGATTCCAGGAAACTCCATCCTGTAGCAAGTCACTAGCGAGCATCAGATTAATTTTCTATAGTTAGAATTCATAGACTGGCCACTGAATTGGGTCCCAGTGGCTGAATGGTATACGAGCCAGCTTGCCTTGTAACCGGAAGGTCCTGGGTTCGAATCTCAGTGGGTGTGTACTGCCATTGAGTCCCGGACTAGGAGGACTAAACAGCTGTTCAGTACTCCACTGCTGGTTTTCAATGGTTCTCTAACCGACATCAATCCGTGATCAACTTGTAATAACAATGAACAATAAAATTTCAATTAAAACAAACAAGGTGATAAGGGATTTAAGAAAAGCAAGAAGAGGAATAATAATAAGAATAATTAACACTAGGTTTCGTAATATTACAACGAAGATCAAGTGAATACCTGCCACCCGCAATATAACTACTGAACTTAACAGGAAACAGAATTTTTAACAGTTTGGAAAAATTTGGGCATAGGGTATATGGGTATTCATTATTATAAAAGTTCTTTTTGTATTTCCCAGTGAATGCAGAAGAAACAAAACGATATTGTTGTTTTTATTGACGTTTCACTATCTAATGCTGCTAACAGACTTGTCAAAGTATTATCAAACCAGAATTTAGAAAATCTCAATTTGGCCAACTTGACAACACAAAAGTGTCCCCATGCTGATGAACGATGATTAAGTTGTTATATTATATAAGCTGAAATTTTGTAAATTCTGGTTTAATAGTAATTTGATAAGTCTGTTAGCAGCATTAAATAGCGAAACGTCAGTAAAAACAACAATATCGTTTTGTTTCTTCTGCATTCACTGGGAAATACAAAAAGAAATTTTATAATAAGGAAAGAGAACTCCTACCTAACGGTTATGTGGATAAATTAAGGTTTCTTTGCAATTTTGTTTAACCTCGAAATGTAAGATACTGAATAACTCAGTTATTCATACAAATAAATAAATTCGTATATTTCACCGATGATATAAGTCTGATTTCCCACAAACTCGAAGATATCCAAGTGAAAAGCAACAAGTTGGCAGAAAAAGCATCCAGAGAAGACAGGACTTCAGCTGAACATAGAGAAGACAGGGGTGATGATGAAGATTCCTGGCCAACAGCAACAGCCACGGTAACAACAACAGACAACATTCAGCATGAATGGGAGAAATCTGAAAAAGGCAACTTCCTTCACCCACCTACCCAGCGACCTGGGAGGTATCGTTTCAACTACAGGCGGGCGGAACTGATGAGGATATCAAAGCGAGGATAGGGAAAGCAAGGCAAGCTTTCATTACTCTCAAGTCTGTGTGGAGGTCAGCAGCACTCAGCATGAAAAATAAGATCCGGATTTTCAACTCCAATGTGAAGTCAATGGTACTCAACATACGGATCAGAGAATTGGCTCCGCACCGCGTCACGAAGGGCACATATCTTCACCAACAGCTGTCTTCACTCAATACTTCGCTCAGGATCAGATGGCCGGCCAGAAAAAATCAGCAAAAGGGTGGGATCTCTGGGAGTGAACCAACCCAGCAGGAACCGATTGTGCAACAAATATGCAGGAAGAAATGGAGGTGGATTGGCCATACTCTGAGAAAACAAACCATCAAGTGACATCACACGCCAGGCCATTGCTCAAGTGGAACCCGAATGGGAAGCGATGAGTTGATCGTCTGAGGGTGACATGGAAGAGGGATGAAAGCATATGGGCAGAGATGGAGCCAGGTAAAAACGTTGGCAGAGAGCCGAACGCAATGGAGACGTGCGGCTGAAGCCCTATGTTTCGCTAGGAACTAAAGGAGACTATATATATATATATGCATGTATATATATATATATATATATATATATATATATATATATATAAGAATAGAATCTAAGCATTGTCGTAGAGAGTAATTCCATCAGTAGAATAATTTTATATGGTGAAAACCACAGTGATACAGTATTATCTATGCACTGATGACATTTTGAGCACAATTTATTCCCAGCACATAATCATATTCAAGGCACCCACATAACTTCCCAACTTTGTTTATATACCTTCCACTATTTCCTGTTCTTCCTTTTTATTGATACCAATATTTTCCGTATCTCTTGTATTGGCGTTTTGTCATTCCTATTGCATGTGTTAGGTGTGTAGATCTGATGAACAAAGAGTCAGTGATCAACCTCTCCCCCCCACCTAGCTATATTACATTTTGAACTGTACTTCTGTTCCACTCTACTGTGTAAAATGATCAACTCTAGGAAATGAATAGGATAGATTTAAACTCAAGTATTCCAATACGTGCAATAACACACGCACATCCGCAAAATCACACAATACGGTGGCGTAGAGCTACAGTCCTACACAGTCATAAAGTTAGATATGCGAGGGAGGGATGAGAGGTCGATCACTGAATCTCCTTTGTTCAACGAATCTACACCTGATACGTGCGACAGGGAAAGATGCGACATCGATACCAGAGATATGGAGAATATTCATATTCCGGTCTCAGTGTGTTCCATTATCAATGTGATTTTGGCAATGTGAAGCGAAATTAACAAATCGTGGAATATATTCATATATATATATATATGTATATATATATATGTATATAAATGTATATATGTATATATATCCAAGAATCGATATAACTCATGAGATTTGACTCAGGAAAACAGTTATAAAACGTAGACGTTACCTGAAATCCAAGTTCACCAATAGGCATTCGATTTAAAACAGTGTCTAGTAGCTGTGATTTCTCTCTACCAGCTGATTTAATTTCATTACGTTGAATTGATATGTCGTTTGAAAGCATAGTCCTCACAACTGGTTCCTTTGAAGATGAAGACAGTGAGGAGACTTTTGGTTCTGGTGCTTTTTCAAGTGATAGTGTAGCTGCTGTCCACGATGGAGATAAATTATTGTCTTGTCGATAATTCGACTGAGATTGAAAGGCGAACAAATATGCACTTGAGGCAAGATAAGCTCTGTCTCTGATTGAACTAAGCGGTTCATTTGAATGCGCTAATAGTAATATTGGTTCATCGCTAAGATCTGAATACTGATAAGAATCGCCTAATAGATTAGTATTACTAGAAGACAATTTATTCCCAGTTTGATTTAAACAAATCGAAGGATTATTAGTTGAAAGAGACGACTGGCCTTGTTTAACAGTTTCAACTTTAACAAGCAATGGCATATCCCAACCTCGATATGTACAACCATGAGGTTTCCAGTTCGGATGCTGAGTACGAGAACCAAACATTTCATCCTATATACATTTAAAATTAAAAAATTTCTAATAATCTCAAAAGAATACATACATATATATGGACTATTTTAGAAAACCAAGACATGATCCAACATCTTGAAGTTGAGAATTGCGACAAAGGATTACTGTGGATAAGGTATGCATGAAATCATTTCTACTGAAATTGGAAAGTTGATGCGATAACATATCTTCTAGCTAATTACGGGAAACACCAGCTTTCGTCCTTCGATTGATCAAACCGGGACATTATGAACTACTTATTCAGTGATGCAAAGTGACATCTGATTGAATATACATACAGCTACAGACTGAATCATTACAGTAAGTTTGTCAAGTTTGTCACTTACAGGCATTTTTTGAAGATCTACGGCAATATATTTATTCTCACTCGGTTGTGTTTCGACTGAAGCCTAGTTCTTCAATCCCTAATCTTTGAAGTTTCAGTAGCGATAGTGATTCTTGTATGCGGTAGCATTGCTAGAATAACACCCAACTTTTCCTCTTCACAGGGCTACACTGGCCACCTTCTAAGTGGGATTCGGTAGAGTGTGGACCGGGAGTCGAACTCTGACCATGTACGTGGTTGACGAGCATCCCACCTGTGAACTACCAAGGCACTCAGATCCAAACACTACTTTCTTGAAGTGATAAGCCAGAGGTAAAGAGTATTTTCGTAAGCGTTTACATAACTATCATCTGATATTTTTTTTCGACAAGGATGTAGTCGAAATCTCCCTGTATTACTCAAAATACTTAATACTATCTTAAAAACCATGGAACCTGTGTTACATTTACCTGAGGCTCGTAACATACATACTTCAGTAGAGTTTACTGTAGCATTTCAGAAATTAGACTCTGAGATTCATTGAATAGATAACAGCATCGCTATGAGTACACTAAAAAGCTAAAACCAAACAAATATGACAGATGCATGACAGTATATACTACTGATTGACTGAGATGAGTAGATCGGTGCCACTGACACCGACCAGTAGTACTTGGTAGCCAGATCGTCGAAGTGATCTAAGTACTATGTAGTCGTTTCGCTCAATTCGGCTGAACTGAGTTAAAACAGATACACCACCGATAGATAAGCTCAACTCCAAATGAGCGAAACGACCATCCGGTGTGTGTGTGTGCACTCCGATCAAGCTAGTGAGTGATGTACAACTCCTCATGTGAATCAATCAGCGGCATATAGTGTCATGTGTTCATGCTTGCAATCTTGATTACTATTCATAGTATCAAGCAGATCACACATATTACGTGATCTGAACAATTTCAACTTCCAAAGAACACCGTGATAAAATCTCACCTTGAACTGAGCAAATTGTGAATCGCTTTCCAGTTAAGAGTGAAACAATTGTATTGATGCAACTGACCCTTTATACTAAACCCTGGCTCAACTAACAAGAGAAAGTGAATTAAAAGATGCACAAAATAAATGCACTACTCACCTCAACTGACTGAATAAAGGCATAGACTAATCCGAGTAAACGCCGTATAGCTAATTTAGCTGCAGTACGACTGCAGTGTTTTGCTTTTGTCGCCGGTCCAATGCCCAACATCAGTGCAGCTAACAGTTCACCAGTTTCTGCCAGGACTGATGTGACGCCATATTCAGTGACTAAACCGCGCCCCAAAGCATAATTAGCCTAAAGTAATAATAGTAATAATAATAAAATCAAAAACGCAGATGAAAGGTTTCTGACGACATAGTGCGAAAATAAACATGAAGACAACCAGTGAACTAGCGAGCGGTTGTCTGAAACACGAATTGTATGCAGATATTTTGAACAATCAATAAAACAAAATGATTAGAGATGGATGAAGTTGCATTTTTCAGTTGCCTTACAGCTTACCCACCCAGAAAATCTACATAAATTTCAACCGAAATACCCAAGCTTTTCTGGAAATTTAGTTATAAAATTATCCAGGGTCCTTCATTGTCCGGTAAGGCATTTTTTATTAATAGAATATATGTTATTATCTTCTGTATTATTATTATTATTATTATCTTCTGTAATCAATAAATATTATCATATTATAAACATGAAAAGCTTCAATAATCGCAGTCAGAAATGAAACCTCTGCAGGCAGGCAAACATGCACAGTAATGTATTACTTCAAATTTCGACAGATTTTCACAGCATAGGATAACAAAGTAAGATTTTAAAAAAGGTGGGATATAAGTGAAAAGCATCTATACAAAGAATACGTCAATATAGCCATCACGATTTTTTATGAGCCATGTGATTTAAATAACATCTTCGTGTATTGATTAGATGTACCTTATAGACAGTGATTAAAAAAGTCCACTTTTAGCCACAGAAATCACACCAGCAATCATAGATTACACCTTTTTCAATATGCATATTTTATTGCGATTGGAACACAGGGATTTAATAGCACATCTGCATTTCGTCTTGTCATCTGATGCCGTTTATAGCTGGTTTCTACAATCCCCCATAAGCTCGCCTCACCTCCTTACACAGTCTCTTAAATTTTACCCTCAGATTCACAGCCAACTGTGCATATTTGTAGGAAGACAGATTCTTGATTGGTTGGTTCGCTGTCAGAGTTGTTTGCTGGTTATCCTTTCTGGCCAACCGGCCATCTGACTGACCTTCAGTATCAAGTGAAGATACGTGTTGATGAAAGTCTGCGATAGCCTGTTGGAAATGCACCAAGTCTCAGCATCATGTAGAAGCCATCATTGATGATTTGACATTTGTGTTGAAGATCAGGATCTTGTTCTTTATCCTAAGTGAAGCAGATTTTTATACAACTCATGTTAAATAGGTACCTTAAGTTTAAAAGTTATGTATACACTTGGAAGCTCATTGTCTATAGTTGCGAAGAAAATTAACTGAATCAAATGAATGGAAGCGTATCGGCGACTGAAGACTACTGGTAAACAGTATATCTGACCGACTGCTTTTAATGAAGAACTTTGCACATACGTCCATGTACCACACAAAGCAAGAGAACAAAGTAAAGAGAAATTCAAAGGAGAGATAATAAATAGGAGTGTGAAGGAAGAAGAATAGTAATATGGAAGAATAATAGAGTTCCATTGGATATGAGAAATCACAAATACATCTCCACCGGCCACTGACAAGGACGATTTCGAGCCATACCACTACCAATAGTCTCCAGACGTCATTGGTTCTTAACAACCCAACCAGAGAGAAGCCTTCACCTCCCTAGGTGGCTGACGTGAACTAACTTTTGTGGATTTCATTGACTAATGGAGCCGTGTTTTCGTTTGACCGCCACTAGCTAAGTCTTTTCCAACAGAATCCTGTCAGCCAGCATCGCCTGTCATCGAGAAAGACGATCGTTGACTAGGCATACGTAACACATGTCCTAACCATCTCAATCGATGTGACTTCACATTCCCATCAACTGATCTTCCCTCCTTTTCTAGCATTCGATGCCTGACCTCAATATTCTTCACTCTATTATACCACCCAACAAGGGAGAAAGAACGTAGACACCTATGATCAAAGACAGTTAGCCAACCCTTGCATGTCTTCCATTCTCAGTGACCATGCCTCACAGCTATTCATAAAGGAGGACGGAGCGAATTGCTGCTTAGCAGTACAAACGTCCTTTGGTCGATGGTCAGTCGAGAATCACGTCTACTAAGCCGGAGATGGCTTAGGTTGGCAAATGCTAAACGAGCCTTCTCTGTCCATGTTGAGATTTCCTCAGAAATCAACCCGTTGGGGCTGGCTGATGCAACCTGCCAAATAAATGTAGTGGTCAACATGCAGTACTACTTCACTCCTGCCTATCTTTAAGCCAGGAGTCAATATAGTCCAGCCGAGTCCTGTAGCATCATCTTACACATTTGACAGCAGGAGCTAATCGCATGCCAGACATTCGAAAAATGCGGTTGGAGGTGTTCAGAAGATTGCATTTTGTCAGCGTCTTCATCTAGAAAAATTATATTATCCGCAAATTCTAGGTCAGCGATATTATTCCCTGATAAAAAATAACGTATGCCAGTATGTCACATAAGCAGTTTAATAAATCATCTGAAAAACGACGATAGGAAAATTAGAAAGCAGTGGTACGATACTTCACATCAAATAAACAAAATATATGTATGACAACTCTAATGTATGATGTGTAAAATCATTGAGTGTGTGGTAGTATTTAAGTTCATATTAATTTGTTTACTAGATATATCACGCACAGAGTGAAACAGTATTATTTACTGGATGACAACGCGTTTCGAAAACAATTTATTCGTTGTTCATAACCACATCAGTTATGATTACACAACTTCAGAACCCTATAGTTCTCTTTCTTCCTTCCCATTTGTCGTTGTGATAGTGGATTTTTCCAGATATTTGGGACAGATATTGGATCGCTCCTATACATGTATTCTCGGTCAATTCCACAAGTAAAGCTTCTGTTATCAGTCTCTCCCCCCCTCATCCTGTTACATTAGATCCCATTGTATGGTTGCGTGCAGTTTAATGCATTGTCATAACTAAGCTGTTTTCTATATTTCTTATCTTATTTGGGTCAACTAACGCAGACCTTGATGCACTAATCTAATTTATGCCATCCTACCGATTCGGTCTATATAGTTGACCTCACAGTCATTGCAGGGGATTAGATAAAATGAATGATTCAGTCTAACGAGCTCCACAGGACCATTTAACCGACAATTTCGCGGGTTTGAATGGAAATGTTATTCCAGCTTTGTTTAGATTTCCATGTAGGGTTTCAAAAATTCTTACTGAAATTAATTTTCATACTCCTGTTGCCAGCTCACCTATCAAATTCATGCCCAGTCTTATAGAACAAAACCGAAGAATTACTGTTAGAAATAAACAAACACACTCTCCGCTTGACCTACGTGATGTGCTTACTGACGATTTGCAATTAGTTGTGTTCTCTCAGCTGGTTGGTTTAATTGCGGAGCTTTCGTCGTCCTTCTGGACAACATCTTCAGAGCAAGTTCTAGCACAAAATAAACTGATTTAAATCCCCCATGAATGATAGAATTGTGTCTCCTAGCAACCATCTTCGTGACTGGTAGTCGATTTACATCTGTTGTATTGATCATTTTTTATTGACTTGGATTTTGAACTTTCTTGTCATGTGATTTACTTACTGACGATTGGTACAAAGGCGTATTTACTATGTAGAAGAAACCTCGTGTCACTTTTAACAATGCAAACGACTTTACTGGACACATTTATCCTGCCCCCCACCGCAATTAAGGGACTGAACGAATTGCACGCGTTGATCACCAGACAACTAGCTGTAACTGATGTACTTAGCTGACACTTAATCACAACGGATTTTGACGTTAATGCGGATTTTGATGTATTCCCTAAGCTTCACTTGGTCACACTGCCAAAACTAGTTACAGTCTACCAACTTCGCACTGTACAAAGCAAAAATGGTTAGATAATAATACCAAAAAAATGTTTTGCCTCATACACTTCTTGTTGATAACTTCAATTTCCCATTTCGTCCTTCTTTCATTTTGGATATATTGAATGCAGAAGAGGACTGAATACAAGTACATCCTAAACCATTCTACGTTTTGTATTTCTTTAAAAATATTCGCTATTCCATTTACGATTGGCTAACTGAAAGTGAAGAGGGCATATAACATTTAAGTGTGCGTGTCTTTACTATAGGTGTGGAATGGAATATGCTTAGGGTGAAGGCTATTCACAGCTGGATATATATATAACAAATAAATGTTATTGTCACTATTATTCTATTTAGGTGTTAGTAACCACGGTTCAATGTCAGTTAGAGAACCGTTGAAAGCTCTTTTTAGTCCAATGACCACACTGACAATCGAACGCAGGACGTTGCACTGATGGTGCAAAGGAATGAAAATAATAATAATAATGATAGTAATAATAATAGTAATTTGTTAACATACTTCTAGTCTACGTCTGCATGTATCAAAGAAACGACGGTAACACGATTCTGGATCACGTCTCAACTTTGGTGCTAACTGGCCCCAGTGAACATTTAACAAAAGTAATCTAGCTGGTTTTGCTGCATCAGGTGTTGATTTTGCACTACTTGATAATGCTGCAGACGGTGATACTGACGCTGACGCTGCTGCTGCTGCTACCGATGATGACGACAACGAATATGATACTACAGCAGGTACAGTCTGAATTTTAGACGAATCACCAAGATTCGGCTTGTTTCCAGTTGTTGCATCAATAACGGTGGACGTCGCATCAGCCTCCACAGGACGATTTGAATGCCCACCGTCTAGACTTGCATCAGATGATGGTAGGGCTAGATATAGATCCCATAAAAATTCTAATCCAATTAGATCGGGTCGTTCAACATGCTATATATTTGAAGAAAAGAGACGGAGAGAGAGAGATAGAGTGAGTGAGTGAACAAACAATTCAGTGTGTTTAGATTATGGGATTTGTGGGCATTTGGATTAGTTCAATTTCAATTGTTGGATTTCATCACGAACCAACTATGAAGCATTGGACAGAGTTGACAAAGACAGAATCCATGGATCGTTGGATTCTGGTCCAAGTGCCTGAACGTTCGACAGGCCTGGTATCCGTGACCTGAAGATTCAATGTTCAATCTCTAAGGGGGTCATGGATTCACACCACTGAAGAGCCCCAAAACAAGATGAAACAGCTGTCCAATGTTTCATGGACAGTGATCCCAGTGATCTTCCAGAGTGATCTTGGTTCATGACGAAATGCATCAACTAGATAACAGTTTATAGTTATTATTATTATTATTATTAATATGAAAAGAAATAAAAGTACTGATAAGGATAAAGGAAGAGGAATAGAATAGACGATATCAGGAACCTCTTCATAGTCACCATCGAAACTAGCAAGTAATCTTTACATTTTATACACGAATTTCCCTTTAAGGAACTTGAACAAAGCAATAGCAACAACATACGATACAGGACAAAACGGATCTATTGGTTATTTCGTCAGACGATATCTTCTCAGCTATATTATCATCTAATAAACATCAATCATCCTTCATATTATCTCATATATAACGAAATGAGTTTAACTCACAGCTGCCTTTTCCTTTTTCTGTATCTCCGAGGTACTAAACTATGATAAAACAATGATAAAAATTTAATATTTGCTTTAAATTCAATTTTGATTTTCCCATGGCTGATTGACTGGACCGAGATGTTCCCCTACCTAGTACGGGCCGTCTCGATGATGTCTGAGGAGTAGCTTGAAGTAATTTGGTAGATGGTGACTAGCATTGGAATTCATGGCGTGGAATTTATCCAGTTTGGGACTAGTCGTCATCTGGATGTAGCTGCATTCCCCAGTGAGTAAATGATAATGTCTTCACAGAGACTCAAACCCAGGACCCAGTGTTCCAAACGCTAAAGTATTATCCTCTAGACTACTTGGAACATGAGAGTCACCTCCTGTGCAACAGGCTTCAGTTATTACTTATTTTTAATTCGGCTTTGATTTTCCCGTTGATTGATTAGGTCGAAATTCAATAAAATCATTAAACTTGATTTAGCTGACAAGATATACCGACGAAATAAATAATGGATCCGTTTTGTCCTGAATCCAGCTTGTCCCGGTTTGCCGGAGTTTTGTCTCCAGTGCATCATTTATTCTTTCAAGGATGATTCGGCTTAGTACTTTACTTGGTGTGGACAAGAGCATTATTCTACACCAGTTATTTCAGAGTCGGATGTAAGTCGCCCTTCTCTGGTAGCCTGACAAGGTAGCCTTTCTTCCAATCCGTAGACACCTTTCCTTCTCTCCAATCCTTTGGCAGTAATGGCGTGAGCACAACTGCCGCAGTCTATGGCTATCAAAGGCATAGACTTACTTTAAGAGTGGTGTGAAACAATCGGTTCGCTGAAAAGTGCACCAGCTTTTCCTGCAAACCATTTAGACTTAATAATAATAATAATAGTTTTATTCTGTACAAAATGCTTACACAATATTTATATTTCTCAGTCTAATTTTTATCACCAAATTTCCTCTTTATCCAGGGTCTTCAAGTAAAATAGCGGTCTGCAGTGTACTACTCGATGCAATGCAGTTCAATCTGAATAAAGTATAGAATATGTTTCCTTCATCTCGAATATACGCGCACCAGTGGTTTGAAAGCCAATAAAAAGGCGCTTGAGAACAGTTCGCGAGCCGCCTGACATAGCAGCCACATTGCAAACTTGGCTCTGATAAAATTCAGTCTGCACCAAACAAAAGGACTAGACGCGTATGCCACTAGTTAGGGTCTAGTCAAATTATCCAATACAGTCAGTCCTACAGGAGGTCAATCGCCAGCCAGAATAGCACACTGGCAACGTCTCTAAATTCAGCACTGGGTGACACAGGTTTGAATCTCAGACGGAACATAAGTTGTTCCTCCAAGATTTCAGATACGCCTTGCTGACCAAACAAGCCAACAAACACGAAACCGAGGTCGAAGGCTTCCCGTCAACTGTCTCTAATCATCGAATAACAACAATAATGCACTGTGTTAAATAGCACATCAACTGGCCCAGTGATTCAAGAGGACTCCTCAAAAGGAGAATATTTTACCTATCAGTACGAAAAGACAAGAAGAGTGTAATTCTGTAGCAAGGCTTTATTGCGTGTGGGGGAGGTGGTTTAAGGCATTACGTACCTAGCCAAACTGAAAATGCCGCAAAACAAGAGCATTTTAATAAATAGTATTGCCTAAACGAATACATCAGAACATCGTAATAGGCGGAATAGTGACAGTATCAAAAGAAAAACAAATGTGTAAGAAATTAGCATACCCATGATTTTGCCACCTGTTTCATACGACCTTCGTTTAAATTGACTTTCTCAAAAAAGCCTTTAAAACATTCAAACCCTAAGAGGAGAAGGGAACAAAACGGATAGCAGTAATAATAATGACAATAGCGACGAAAGTAAAACAGAATAGCAGTAACGTTGTAGCCGTATCGCTTCTGCCCATTAAAACAAACGATACTAAAAACGGAAAACAAGCGTTTATTATCCCAATTGATTAGAAATGTCCATTATAAATTGCAAAAGACTGATTGTTGAACAAAGAATATTCTTTTAGATAACTTCTTCTACACTGTTTTCTACAGTTATATGTGCGCATAGTAATCAAACGCTGAACTGAACATCAGAACTTAAAAGCAAACGATGATCAATAATAACATATATGTGGCAGTGATTAATGCTCATATTGAAATTTATTCATACTGCTTATAAACTTCATATGGATGAAGGATGATATCATGAACAGGGAGATAAAAATAGAGTAGAAGGTTGTATGTGTCTGTGTTAGTGTATAAGTGAATTACTAAGGCTAGATTAAAAAACATCAGTCATTCAACAAGTATAATAAACAAAAATTTTTATGAGCTGTGATCAAAATTTTACCTCGGACTTACAAATATTGGTCTACCTTTGTTAAACACTTTAAACAGAGTGTGTATGTATGTGTGTGTGTGTGTGTGTGTGGGTAAACAGTTGTAAAACATTTCTTAACGTCTCCAATTTTGATCACACCTCATAAAAATATTTTGTTCATTATACTTGTTGAATGACTCATGTTTGGATAAAATTTTTAAAATCAAGTGATCTTCCTGTTATGTTAATTTCGATTAATTTCCCTGAAGAAGGTTGGACCAGATTGCCGAACACAAGAAACGTTGGAATTAATCATTTCAATCTCGCTGAGATTTTACAAATATAATTTTTTACAAATGTCTACTTCTCACTCGGCGCCCAAATATTTTAGAACTATTCTGTCAAATCTTGACGACAGTTAATTTGAAAAATAAAGTTTGTTTCAAATTTGATCGCGTATTTTAATAATTATAATTTGCTTTATTCTAAAACACTACTTGTGATGCAGAATGGAATTCTCAGCATTTCACTACAGTATTGCATCCAGTTTGTACATTAGCAATAAATAAAATTCTACATAGATTATGGGTAGTCTCAGTTAATTTTGACAACAACATATTAACATATCGGTAGCAAAGCCAAAATTGAACAGAATGTTTGAAGGTGTTAGAAAAGTAGATACTAGCATATTTACTGGCGTAAGCGGTAACAAAAATGTCGAGGTATACAGGGTGTAAAAGAACGAAGAAGAATGTTTTAAACAGAGTTTGTAAGGAAGAGAGAAACAAAACAGCGCATAGCAGAAAACAGAGAGAGAGAGAAAAGAAAAAGAAAGAAAGAAAACGTTGTACCTATAAATGATATGAGTAAGAAAGACGAGATCCAATTGTTCTACTGACTATTTAATAAGTTATAGGTATCACGCCTAATGCTTTCTTTATTGCATAGAACACGAGCCAATTAGGGTATGGTTGAGTTTTTTTACTTGTTAGTGTGAGCATATAGTTTTCTATATAGCCTTCTGGTTTTGCCTGATGAAATACAAGGGGAGAGTTGTGAATGAATAGGGTGGTGTGGGTTAGATAGAATGGATTCAGCCCATTTTTCATATGAGTCCAAGTACCTGTCGACCAGAATACTGGGATATCATGGAGAACTGGCAGTTGCTCCCTCCTAGTTTGGGTCTCTTCAGAAGTCTGAACCCACGGGGGTTCGAAACCAAGACCTTCCGGTCACCAGGTAAGCTCGCAGACGATTCAGTCATTGGGAATGGAATCAGTGGCCCGTGAATTTGAACCACTGAGGTCCACCAGGCCGGGCGTGATGGCAAATACTCGCCGATGACATTGGCTGGTGGTCACGCTTGATATATAGACCTAATTGTCTACATATCATTTTTACATCTCTGTTTGTATTACTCTCACCCCACTTATTGATTTATAACCTGATTTTATTTCACCCTACTTATGAACTTTGAAATCCTTTTGGTTGTTCAATGTCATAATTTATCAATGACATTAGTGCTTCTCAGGGTCGTTTTAAACATATACATAGACAAGTGCCGTCAACCTGTTTTGACTGTTGTTTGAGACAGTAAAAGCTCATTTATCAACTTCCAGTTTTTTCTTCTGTCTTTGCTGCCCGGCGGAGTTATTATTATTATTACTGCCACTGTTGACGTGCGATTAAGACAGATTAACCAGCGCATTAAGTTAGTATTAGCTCATAGTCTACTTGATCGTAGTTCCGGTTGTAACAGCGCTAAAATCACCAATTGGTAGGGGTTGGAACACACGGGCCACTGAACAGGGTCCCATTGGCCGAATGGTCTATGAGAGCTACATAACAAACTGGCAAAGGTGGGTTCTATGGGTTACTGGATTGGAATTGCATGCTTGATGTTTAAGCCTCATGGTCTCAAGGCCTACCCCTAGCAGTTTTGTAGGTGTGCGTCTACGGAACAGCCTTCTCTAAAACTGTCTAATATTGAGAATTTGTCTACAGGATTTTGCCTAATTACGGAATCCACCCCCAAATCAAATTAAGTATAATAGGGAAATAATTGTACAAAAAAACAACAGACTTAACAGAATGCAATACAGAATAACTTACCAGCGATTGGACGAAATAACGCAGGATTTGATTTCAAAATTACTTTTGTGAAGACGAATGTTTGAGCATCAGTGTCAAGAAAATTCAAGCATGACGAGAACCAAATAAATGCTTGCTAGAGTGTAGCAAATTGTAGTAAAGTGTTATGAGAGAGAAAAAAGGAATTGAAATGAGAACAAATTAGTTCAGCGAAGAGTCTCTTTTCGGCGAATTCATTCACTTAGCTGTACAGTCGCAAATATATATACAATTATTTTGTGTGTGTGTGGGGGGGTTGTTGATTATATCATCAAAGTAATAAAGAGATTAAAATGTGTGATTAATAATCAAAGTTGTAACTAAGTGGGGTGAAGATTGGTAAGATGTGAGTAAAGTTACGTAATACAGACATGTTTAGAAAGATTAGATGCCAGTGAAGGAGTTTGGAGACAAATTATGAAAATAAACTAGATAATAGGTGAAAAGATTGAATGGGTTATTTACTAAACTTCTCATCAAAGCTGTACAATTAAATAGTGTTCAAAAAGGTCATGGAAATGTCAGTAAAGGTCAGTTTATTAACACCATTCAGTAACAAAATAAATAAAATAACATATCATAAAGAAAGATGGATAGATTGTGACACTTAGGTAAGTAGTCTTGTGTAATCTAAAAACATTAAGCGATGAGTAGTGTTCAGAAATGATTATCATTAAAACTGTAAACTTTCACAAAAAGGAGTTTTATTCATAGAAGTAAGAGATTCAGAATCTGTGTAAGGTTTATTTTTCTGTCCACAGAGAAATCTCTCACTGTACACAAAAAAAAGCCATGAACTGTGTATGAAAAGTGGTTTGTCCATTTTATTTTATTACTATGACCTATGACCTTAAGTCTTTTTTGACTTGTGCTCACAGTCGGCGACCTGCTTACAACTTGGGCTACCAAAAACTTTTATTTCTTTATTTTTTTTTAAGAGTTGATCACGGATTGATATCAGTTAGAGAACCATTGAAAACCAGGGAGTACTGGACAGCTGCTGTTTCATCCTAGTTTGGGAATCATCGGCAGTACGCACCCACTACCGGGGTTCGAACCCAGGACCTTCCTGTTACAAGACAAGCTCGTATACCATTCAGCTACTGGGACCCGATTCGATGGCTCATGAGTTCTAACTTCTGCCAATTCGTGATTTAGCGCAACCCCAACCATTGTCGTTGGTGGGACATCCATCCACACACGTGATACCTAATTGGACCTCACTGGTCACAACTTCGCAATAGAATTCCAGGAAGCTCCATCCTGTAGCAAGTCACTAGCGAGCATCAGATTAATTTTCTATAGTTTGGTTTGTAAGGGTTAGTTATGTTTTTACGAGGTGATCACAGATTGTCCAGTACTCCCTGGTTTTCAATGGTTCTCTAACCGATATCAATCCGTGATCAACTCGTAAAAAAAACATAACTAACCCTTACAAACCAAACTATAGAAAATATTTCTTCATTGTATATATTTTCTATCATTCGGTTTGTCTTAATCGATTCAAATATGACCTCCAATGGTATTATCTACACTCTTACATCTGAGCTACTGACACATTTTAGGCAACAGAGTACTGAGGAATTATTTCATCTTACTTGACATCAGCCTGTCGTTGAATCTAATGCAAAAGTCCTAAGCTTCATTTGCAGTAATTTAACCCTCTTAACTCAAAACGATAATGTATTTTACGAGTTGACCACGGATTGATATCAGTTAGAGAACCACTAGAAACCAGGGAGTACTGGACATCCAACTGTTTCATCAGCCTAGTTTGGGAATCATCGGCAGTACGCACCCACGCCGTGAGATTCGAACCCACGACCTTCCGGTTACAAGGCAAGCTGGTTCGTATACCATTCAGCCACTGGGACCCGATTCAATGGCCAGTCCATGAATTCTAACTTCTACCAATTCGTAATTGAGCGCGACGACCAACCAATTTCATCGGTGAGACATCCATCCTCACACATTGGACTGGATGGACCTTATTGGTCACGACTTCTCACTAGAACTGACTCCAGGAAACTCCGTCCTGTAACAAGTCACTAGCGAGCATCAGATTAAAATTTTCAGTAGTTGGTTAGTAAGGATTCGATTTGTTTTTACGAGTTCTTCAACTGATTTCAACCCGTGATCAACTCGTAAAAACAAATCTAATCCTAACAAACCAACTATTGAAAGATAATGTATTTGCTTTTGTTATAAAATATATACACTCGCCTTTAAAAACTAAGAGATTCTATAGTAACGAAAGTGATGAGTTGTGACAAACGTAATTGTTAAACTTTATACAACTGGTTCCCTTGATAAATTTCGATAGAGAAAGAAAGACCAGATTTGCAGTATAAAATGATATCATTCTATTTCACAGGTTCTCATCAGCTGCAGACTACCTGAAATTACAAGTCCTACCCCTCCTCTTCGTCAAAGGATGAGTCATCTAGGGGTTTGTTTATGAGGTACCTTGACTACTCACTCACTCACTCACTCACTTGCTTACTTGCTTGCTTAACAGGTAGAGGTGCATGTTAGATGATTGACCATCATCCCAAATTCCATTTGAAAAATGTGATGTATTTGAGCAATACATTTCAAACAATCTGGTCCCCTACACATTTACTTGTCAAGTCAATATTAGTACTACGTTGAAAATAAAAGCCGATTAGAATACACAAATAAAACAAAAAAGATTTAAGAATTAATAAGAATAATTAACAACACCAGGTTTGGTTATCTATCTATCTAATCAGATAAGGATTAGGCTTACCAAGGTAGGTTGAGAATGATAAAGTATTATTTCTGTACATACAGTTGGCAGGGGAGAGGGGCTTGGCGATTAAACCACCAAGCTCATACCATACACATTTTAACCTGTGGTCATGTAGTTTCCATATACTTTATTGAAATAGGCTGAAGCGATAGCTATTCGCAAATTTCAGCGCTTCACTGTGTGTTCAAAAACAGTTTATTATGGCTCTTAACATACCTTGGTGTTAATTCTATTATGGATAAAATTTTATTCTGATTAAGTCACATAGTGTGCGTCGGTAGCACAGCGGTTAGGACGCTCGCCGACCATTCACATGGTCCGGGGTTCGATCTCTGGCCGACACACTCCTTTGCCTCGCTAAACCAGAAATAAAGCTGGTAAAGAGGAAAGGTTAGCAACCTCCTCCTGTAAAAATAAACACTGCTACAGAAACTTCAAGCCTCCAGCTTGAAGCCCTATGTTCCACTGAGAACGTGAAGGAATAAAAAAAAGTAATAATATGAATAAGGTAGTGAGTGAGTTTTGGTCAGGGAAACTGGGGTTCCGGGAATGAGTTCTAAGTGGGGTCATGGGTGCGTACTCCTGAATAGTCCAAAACTTGGACGAAACAGCTGTCCAGTGTGCCCTGGATTTCAACGGTTCTCTTACTGGGATTAAACGTTAAACCAATCAAACGCCTACAAACCAACACTTTTGGTACTAACCTAACTTTGCCTGGACAGCTACTTCCCTCAGCTGTTTCGACAGATGTGAATATTTCTGACTTCACCAGCCGACTAACTAGACAAATGCTCCAACTTGAACCAACAGCACCTTGACAACCTCTCCGATGAGATCAGGTCAACAAACGCCTGGAAACCTGCAAATTTGTCTTTGTTCAAGTCGACGCCATCAGGAAAGGGTTGCAACCTCCTTACTAAGGTCCCTTCTAAGTCATTAAACGTTCAGGAAAACACTTTACAATGAACAAAAGTGGAAAACAGGAGAATATTTCCATTGATCGAATGAAACCAGCCTACACAGACAGCGACTTCGAACCTACACCGACATCTGCAAAAAACAAATAATCAAATAGTTGATTCAACTCCAACGGCACCAATTCTTATCCATCCTCCATATCAAACACGTAATGGTTGGCAAATCAGTAAACCTGCCCACTATGTTCATTTTGTGGACTAATAAAGAAATTATATTTTCTTCGTTTAGACACTGTTATCATGACAATTACTATTTTTTGTACACTTTTATGTCACTGTTAATATAAATGATCATTATCACTATTATTTATTTATTTATTCATTTATATGTACCTCAGCTACAAGACAGGTATCTGTGTTTTTCAGAAATGACCTAATTTTTAATCCATTTTTTCACCCATACTAATGACTGCATGCATAGAAATCTATGTTTATACATTTCTAACCTTCTTTGTTGTTCATAGCTTCTGCAAAGAGAAACCAACCTCATTTAATTGACATGAACTTCAATTTCATTTTTTTTTTGTTGTCAAACTATTTGTAAATGCGTTCAAACTTTAAACGATCCAAATACCTTTTCGCGTACATGCATGCTATTATGTACCCTTATTATTATTATCATAAAAATGGTTATTACTATTATTATTTATTACTATTATTATTTACTTCACTAACAGAGACAGTCCCCAGTAGTCTCTTCGGACCTCTAGGGGGGGAGCCGTATGGAGTACGTAACAATATGATTGTACACTTTTTTGTTAGATGTTGAAATTAGAAACATTGTACATGACTTTTGTTTCAAACGATTCATGTTGGAATATAAATAACTTTCCAGTACAATCTAAAATACAATGTACTGCTGGTCGTTTCGTTTTCTCACTGGTCTACACTGTCTACTTGCTTCACTCATAACCGTGTTGTATACTGTGGACTTTCGCGGGAACCTCTTATCCTCATCCGAAGGCTATTCCACAACAGGTACACAGCTTCTGCCAGTAGACATGACTCAAGCGGTGAACGCTTCTGTAGAATATATTAATAATTTGTAGCCGTGTACTTTAAATGTATATCCAAGTAACCGTTTAATTAATATAACTCACTACAGTATTTTTTATAATATATGCTGTTACACTATCATCTCATTAAGCTGGATTTTCATCCACACACTTGTTAGGTTATTGAGATTGCTAGATAGTCCTCTACATACTTAAAAACAACCAGTGACATAAAGCTAACTTCAGGTGATATTTAGATTTCATGAGTTCTGTTAGCAACATTTATTCACTACAGACAACCCCACCTATGGCATATGATTTGGATTTTACTGCATATTCTTAATAAAATTCAGACAGTACATGCATCGTGACATTAGGAATCCAAGAGGATCGGGTGAAGGAATATTCACCTTTAAATTAGTTCCCCGACTATGTCTCTACTCTAATGAGTACATCAATTTCAATACAATTCAGGCATTTCCATATCCTGAGGTTTTAAGTTTGTTAACAATAACCAATGAATATCCGTAAATCAAAGTGGCGATAGTTAGGCAAGAAAACTGACGCAGTAATTGAAACGTAGAGATATTTGCAACAATCTAGAAAAAAACGGAAGTTTAAGTGAGAAGTAAACCAGTACGCAAGTTCATTACATAATAAACGACTAAAAACGAAGTAGACAGAATAAGACAGTTAGAACAATAATATACCCTGTCACTGGCTCAAAGTGAAGGGGGAAACTGTAATTTTGTTCTTGTAATCATGTAATGATGCCCAAGGTAAAGAAGATGGCTGCGAAAATTTCCTATGAACACATATATATGGCTTCTTCAGATAGATTCTGATGGCTTCGGTTATGCGTAGAAGAAGGAATCAAAAAGCGAAATTAAGATTAGTCGAAATATGACAGAATAATTCAGCTGTCTTGTTAATATCAACTTTATGTGCAGTATCTGTAAGATGTGCTATAACCCACCTGCAAATAGACCTTGTTTGTCTCATGCTTAACCATGCAAGATGACGTTCAGAGATTTGACGATGAATATGGTTAACTGCACTCAAGAGGAGGTAGTTTATCCTTATTTCTCAAGTGTAAAATTGTGAAGACACAGTGTACCTCTGCCGCTCTTTCTACAGCAATCTTTTGTCGTTACATTGTTGTTTTATTAATGTTGTTGCGAAGAAACTTCAGTCTTAAGAACAAAGATTTCTTTGAAACTGATACCATACTAACTCACCTTGATAGGAATTTCATATTCATATTTCATATTACTATAACTATTACTATTAAGGAATTCTTCCGGCTAACCACTTTTTCCACGTAATCTCTTCACAATCATGAACTCCTCATTGAGACATTCATTTAAGCAGATTACCCTAGCTGTATGAACCGAATGCGACTAAATTCCGCTTACATTTCAAAGTTACAAACCTCAAAAATGAGTATACTGTCGTCCATCTGCGTCTGTCATGAGATCTACCTTAAGATCTAAGAATAAACAAGATGCATTGATTTTATGCTTTAGAGAATAATACGATTGGATAATGTATATTGTGATTAGAAGCATACATCGAAAATGGATTATTTTTAGATGAATTAATATAGACTTTTAGTTAGCAGGTTTACAGAAACAGTGCTACAAAGAACTTCTAAGTAATGGTGTGAACATTAATGGTTCATTTGTAGTTACGGGTAAAATTCTCAGTATAGTTCTTACAATATTCAGAAGTGATAACACAAGTGAATTTAAAATCAATGGTAACAATTTCACAATGAAGTTTCCACAAGGCATACATAGTTTACATAAAGTAGGAGCACGCTACTGCAGTATAACAGTATTCAGTCAATAAAACACACAAACACAAAAGATGACTTACTTTGGTAACGCATTCCTTCAGACAACTTGTCAAGAATCTTTGGGCCTCAGGATACAAATCAAATGTTTTCAAACCATTAAATCTTATTTCATGGATGGTACCCAACAAACAGAGACCAAGCGATTGTGATCTCAAACAAGGTATATCCCATTGTTCAGTATAAATTTGACTCTGAAGTCTGTTGAATTCAGATGAAGTAAAACCATGACTTATATCATGATCCTTAACCAGTTTATCAAGTGGACTTGTACTTTCATCTAAAACGGTACCACTGGTTTCATTGCGTTCGCCCTCCGATAACTGTTTAGCATCATTTGAACCCTGATAAAAGAAGAAGTATCGAGGAAAACTAGAAGTTGAGATAAACAGTGCCGACAGTGGGGATTAATAAAAGTAGCTATGCCCCATTGTATATGTAATGTGTTTTTACTTTGTTATGAATACCGTTTCTCTACTACTTTGTGCTTTTATGGAATGCGACAGCCGGAAATGATGGACTTTTGTGTGGGGTTCTACTTTTACAAGCCAGGTCACTTCACAAGTCGGATTGTTTAGAAAGATGAGGTTATAAAGAATAATATTTTAATAAAATCAGTGAATGAAGACTGAGTGTTTGATAAAATAGATGCGTCTTTAATTGACAAGAAATCAAGAGCTAACAACGAAGAAACAATTAAAGGGAGTTTGGATTCCCACAACTGTTACAGGTATCTGAAGTAAAATGTTAGTACACTCAAAAATGAATAAAGCATTGCATTCAACAGGGATATTTATAAGTGAATGCGTTATCCGAAAGACAATTTTCAGTAGATAACTAGCTACTCCAGACTGAGGTAGGTAATGTGGATAGGTTGCTAATACAACCCCTCCTTAGGAAACCATTCACAGAGTGAGCAACTTAAGAATGTGAAATGCGATGGCGTATAAGCCATTAGAAGTATGTAGAAACATTTTGTTAGTATTTATGAAATCAATCTGAAATCTTACGTACCCAAATATGAGTTTATTTACTCCATCGAAAGAGAAAGAATTTCTTAGATATATATGTACATAGAAACAAATAACACTAACTAATTCATCGGAGCTAAAATTTATTTTCTTCTAGGAAAGGGTTAGTCTCCAGTGTAATATGGGCAATCTTTTCTTCTTCGTTAAATATATCACAAGACAGTATTCACAAATAAAATAACTCCGTAAAAAGATGGATTTCCTCCCGGCAGTAATTATCCAAATCAAAAACAACATAGCGGAAATCTCCACTAACTTCTTGGGAAGATTTTATGCATGTATAGCAAAATCTACCATCAACATACGTCTTAACATCCCGATTATCGGTTTGTCGTTGAAGAATTAACAAACCAACTACTTTGTTGAGTACATATTTTTGTCAACCGATACTTCCTAAAACGTCTCCTCCATGCATCTCTTAGTACCCCACCTTCTTTAACAGTTTTAAATTTTTGTGACACTCGTTATAATTGTTAACTTCCCTGGAAAAGCCTAAGTAAAAATAGAAATAGATGAAATACCGAAATTTGAAGGCTTGTCAAGGTATTTGTTACTAGCGTTCAGTCAAAAACTGTAACCTAGTGATCGGATAAATTTCCAACTTCTTTATAAAAAGGAGGATCACTATGTTAGCTTTTACTGAGAAATGATGGGTAGAGATACTCTAAACGAGTTACTGATTCTTTTGTTAAGATTTTATTTTTTGTTAAATATGTTAGTCAGTGACAAAGCAGAAGTTAAAGTCTAATCATATAAAGAAGATTAGCATATCTCTCTTATTCCACAAGAGTCAAAAAATAAATCTAGTGAGAAGCCAAATCATCTAAAAGCCTCTCTAAATTTGAGAATAAGACACCCATATAAGGCTTGGGACTCTAAAGACATGCTGAAGGATACAAAGAATGAAGGTGCAGTTTACTTAAGATTCACTGACGTCTAAAATCAACATCGTTACCCAGGATAACACATTACGAATTTGAAATTCAGCAGTACTTTTACAGAAAAGTGAGAAATTCAAAAGTCCAACTTTGTAAGCACATGTGATAAGGATATAAAACAATCCTTCTTGAACGCTTTACAGAATTCGTGAGCATTTTCATAGCTTAAATCGAACAGACGATATGTAAAACAAGTGGTGATCACCACTTGTAAATCGATGCTTATATTTTTCTAAGAACTAAAATAAGGAATCAGAAGTTGGTTAAAAATTGAAGAAACCAATTCAGAATGAACGTTCATCTTAAATAAACGAGCAAAGAATAGATACTTTATTTAGAAACGTTACATAGAGTGTAACATAAAAACAGTCTATAATTGTTATTCTAGATATGCGCTCAATGAAAAGCATTAATTCAGTATACAAACGAACATTTATTCTTTGCCAGAGTAAGATCAGGATTTAAATCTGCCAGGTTGGTTAATTTCTTTTCCGTTCCGGTGGTAAATATATTAAATAATATAAACTTAAACAGCGGGAAATAATGTGCCTAACAAATTGAAATGCTGAGGCTTTACCGTAGAAAACAGTAAAAACAAGTCTTCTTACCTTTTCAGGTGTGAAGGCACTATTATTCTTCGAATATATGCCTTCAGACGCTAATACAGAAAGTACTTCGTTTACATCTGAGCTGCAGGACTTTAGAACAGCTCTTATATCGTCCTCATCGACAAAACCCACCATCATAATCTTTCTCAAATTCTCTTCGTCACTCATGATCGGAATAAGTGAAATATCGACTTGAAATCCAATGTAAATGGAAAAGAAAAGCGATATAGGCAGATTTTGATTGGCTGTTGGCTAGCTGGCTTCTTATTGATCTAAAATATAAGTAAAAATGGCAGTCTCTTTATTTTGACACGGAAATTTACAGTCAGTTTAATGTCAGTCTTAACTTACCATAATATAACGGCGTGTTAATTTTTTTGGTGTGAGTGTAGTGTGATAGTCACATGCTATTTGGATGCATTGGTGGTGTTGAAAGTACACTGAGATGTATGAGAATGTCTAGTAAGTGAATATAAGTTAACAATAATTTTGATGCATTTATTTTAAGTCCAAAATAGGATGTATGCATTTTTTGTTACTATGGGAATAGAATTCAACAAAAATTGCTAAACGTATAATGTGTCTTTAATTTTGGACATGTAGATATATGTATGTATTAAGTGATCTACTTTTTTAAGTTTTCAGTTTAGTGACCTGTGGGAATTGCACATACTAGGTCAACATAAATAAAGTAAATTTCCTATGTCACAAAAGTGGTATATAAGCAATGAAATACATACAACTGTTCATTTACTTGAAATCATTTTGTTGTGCACGTTAGGAATTGTTAGAACCATTAAATGATGTTGCAAATTACTCCTACTGCGTCTACTTCACGGAATGTGTCATCTATATTGTGTGATGTGACAGCTACATTCCAAAGGATAATGCTTTGCTGTGTATTTTATACATGGATGCAATTTAAGGAAGCTTTAGATGCATTTATGAAGGTACTAACTAAGTTGTTCATTATTTCTTTGAAAGGAATCCAACACATGGTATCGGGTTGATTCCAGTAAGAAGGATCCATCCGGTCCTATGGAATACGAGCATGTGACGTTTAAATGCACTTTTGGAAGTAAACGTGCTTCCCGAGGTGCTGGCTTTAGGAACAGAGGGTAAGTTTACTGTCTATGTAAATTTTAACAATTTCAAGGTTCAAAAGTACTTCATGTCAATCAGTAATTACAGTACGGCGCAAATCCAACATATACAGGATAACAAGGTACCAAACTGTGCATAACCATCCATGCACAGCAAGTTTCATGTCCATTGATGTATCTAGACGTCGGTTATCACCACAAGAAATGGCAGTTATACAACCGTTCATTGAAAGAAATACTGATGTCCATGAAGTAATGGATTTAGCGCATGATAAATTTGGCAAAGCCCTGCTGTATAATGATATTAAAAACATGCGGGCTAGGATGTATAAACTTGTTAAAAAGTGGTTGTATCGAATGGCGCACACGCGCAGTTACAACAGGTAGGTTAACAAATCAGAATTTATTGCCAAAGGTTTTGGACTTATCTAAATCTCATTAGTGTTATAGACGCTGAGGCTGGTGCTTACATTAGAAGGTACTGGCTAAGAACAAGGAAATATTGGGCTGCATCGTGCAACCGGTTCGCCATCACCATGGGGAACAACACTAACAACAGAGTTGAGAATGCTCACAGGCAGCTGAAGAGATATTTACGTAAAGGCGATCCGCTGGAACCGACTCTATGGAAAATATGGAAGTGGATTGACCACACAACCATGCGTAAAATACGTCACGGCCAGTGGATGCTTTGTAAATACTACAATTACGATGTAAGTTTGAAGATAATTTACGATTTTTCCTAGGTACATACTTCACTGCAGCCCATATTACGGCGTCTCACACCCTTTGCTGTCAAGAAAGTTTTCTTAGACTTGCAAAGGCGATCCTTCTTCTTTCATTCAATATCTTCCACTTCAGTTAATTACGCAGAAGGTGGTCACATCTTCTTCGTAAACAGGGATGAGGCGAAATGCACGTGTTGGACATACTGTGCATACAATTTGCCATGTGCTCATGTCGTTGAGGCTTTCTTAAATTCATATCTAACCTGTGGTAAGTTCCATTTCCTTAATTGTTACTCTTAGATATTCTGAGAAATAGTGACAGGTGGACACGTCAGTATAACACCATGGAGGACATTCCACGAGCCATCCGCCTAACACCGGAATCGAACAACGCGTTCAGAAATGCTTATGAACGTTTAAGACGTCGTCTCAACATTCTGAACCAAAGAAATCCGGATGCTGCACTGCGGGAAGTAGCAGAGTTCACAAGAAGGTTGGACACTTTGCTAGCAAATGAACCGCAAACAACTTTGAGATTACGACGTGCCCCTGTTAATCGATCATTTTTGTGAAAATATTTGCATTACCTTATTGTTTCCATTTGTATTCACAATATAAATATCTATGTCTAAACTGTGTTACACTTCCTTTCCCTTCAAATGCCTGAGAGCGACAGTTTAAAGCATACTTTGGTTGATTGTTTCCTGATGAGAGCGCTTGGCAAGTCAGTTACAAATTACACCGATCTGTGCCTTATGTAATGCGTTTTATCAGCCGAAGATTTCTAGTTCATAGCATATCGCGAGTAACGGCGACTAATACGATTTATTGCCTATACCGTAATCACCCCAGGCTTACAACAATTCTAAACTTATTCTAACCTATCCTTCGATAATGCTTATTAAGAAGAACAAGGTGATGAGTTACAGCCGGTCATGCGGATAAAACAATCCCACAGTTCTGGTTCAATCACATTATCAAACAATGGAAAACCAGTTAGGGAGTTCATTTATTAAATAGTGTTACTATACTATCATAGTGTACGTGAATTAGCTCAACGATTGCAGGTTTACCATAATCCTTAACTACCAACATAATAAGTGGGAACTTCTGCCTAAAAACAACCTTACTAGTAGCATACAGTGACAGAAAACTGACCTACATACTCCAAAACAAGCAAAACGTTCAAAAAACCTTTAAAATTCAATGGAAAACGAATTCACGAAAACATATAACCAGTAGACGCAGGAACCCATCATGACCTTGAAACTGACTATAGCGTCTTTCAATGGAAAAAGGTACACCTTTTGTTTTTGGGCGGACAATTTGCGATTCAAGTTGAAAAGCTTAAACAAACTCACCTCTAAAATTCAAAACATTGCGTCTGATTGCACCTCTTGTAAAATATTTTAGCCATACATTTGACGGACAATAACGGAGGTAATACTTTAACATTGCATGCTTAATATAGATCAAAGTTATTACTCACAAAGAGTTATAAAGAGTCAAAATGGTTCTTCTTTGGGAATCATTTGAGCAGGAATCATTCCAGTCTTCCGTTTTTGACCTCAAGTTACGTTTCCAGAAAACGTGTTTGCCCTTATTTAAGGTCTGGGTTTTACTTAGAACTGCAATCTGAATATTTTCTTTTCTTACCAGAGTGATAAATTTTGATGGTTCGCAGTCAGTCGAAAGTTAAATTTAGCATATGTCCAATCTACCTCCATATTTTCTTAGCAATACGTTGTTGGTAATTTTGCTGACAATTCCCTTGTTATTTGCTCACTCTCTCTAGCTGGTCATCTGATGTTAAGTACCTAGGTAACTAAGGCAGTTTTTGATGGAATACTGCAGTCTGTTAGGAATGTCTATATTGATGTACACGTCAAGTCTCCGGATCATATAGAAACACTCACTAACTTGACACCAGTGTTTGAAATTTCGATCTGTTCCCTTGTTCTGAATGATGTAAATCTGCACACTTATTTCAAAGTATTGATCGCTTATCCGTTCTAGACTGGTTTTAACATACTCATACTCACCCAGGTGTTCTATGTTTGAAATGATGACGCCCAAGTAGTTAAGTGAAAGCGAACACTTCTCTCGGATTTCTCCCATTCATTCATCACACCTATCTCTCCTGTGTTCATATGAAATCCTGACTTCTATGACTTCTTGTTGGTTTTCACTTATAAAATCTTTAGTTTATGCTACGAGACATCAGTTGTTTGCGAAGTCCAGATAATCAAGGGTGTTGTTGTCAATTCACGATATCAGTGTCTTCTCACTCACAACGGTCTGTCGCGCTATCTTCTGCTCCACAAACAGGAAGATCATTACGAATGATCGACAGCCTTGTCTTACTCCTGTCTTTACTCCAAGAACTTTGACATGCTCTCTGAGGTGAATCATCTGACATATAGCATTACTGTGAAGCTGTTGAATATTTGCTTCACTTCACTTCGTAGTGAAGAAACAGCTTACAAACTGCTTTGAAGTTCATATTATCACAGGTCTTTTCACCTTTGACGAAGATCAACTGATGTTCTAGGCTCTGTTCGCCAATGTGGCGCATTGTTACGATTCGGTCCACACAGGATTTGGTTTTACTGAATCTAACCGGTTTCGGGAGGACCACATCCCACTCCCACTGGAATGGTGTGACAATAATTTTACTTCTCGCAGGGAACCCGGTCATTGTTACAGGCATGAAAATATGTGGGTTACAGATGAATGTCAATAATTAGGATATGTAAATTCTTCTTAGAAAATTAGATTGTCCAAAATATTTGATAAAGATGGCAATCTGAGATAGCTTGTGCTAAAAAGAAACATAAAGGCTTCAAAATTTACACACATTAATGGTTTATGAGGTATAACGGACACAATATAGACTGCAGTGACGAATTCTGAGTCCGAAAATTCCGTCAAATTCACAAACACCAATGGATACAAAATTTCTCCTTAATGAATTCGAGTAAAGGAAGAACAACAGAATAAAATGGTGCCTTCATTTATTTCATTGGGTTCTCACCAGCTCCTTACAGACCAAAGTTATTATTGTGCACTACAGATGTTCTGGCTCTGCGGGATTCATTTTTCAACTTTCTTTCGGAAATTAGCCACGTTCCTCACAATATCCATATATCCATACTTAACAAAGATTATATTCTAGCGCTCGGAACCATATATAGTATTCACTTGTGGAATCTACAACCCGTAATCTTCTGATACCCTTTCTAACTACCTGGAACTAAGGATTTTATCCCGAGGAAACACTGTTAAAGGAAAGTCTGACTTTGTTTTGCAATATATAGCTGTTTATCGTTGCTTTTGATACTTCGATAATACAACAATCTTTTTTATATCCCCAAGACTATTTTCCGGTAATCGGGAAAAGTTTTGTCTTTGCAACGGTTTAGTCTGTCAAACGTGTAAGTTAGACCTCTTACAAAAGGAATTTGAATATATTCACGATTCCTTGATGGAGTAGTTTCATAAAGAAACATATGAAAACATCGGAGAAAAAACTGGAGACTCTGACTGCACGTAAGAAACCTCTATTTATTAAGTTACAATTTAATGGTGACTTATCAAGTGAGATTTTATTACAAAGACTTTCAAGGAGTATACGAAGAACATTTTATGCAGCACACCTATTTTTGTCATTCTCTAGCCGAAGAACGATTGGGACGCAAACGAAGAATAAGCTTGATAGTTTTGCCACATCTATGTGCATTTATCAATTCAACTGCAAGTGCGGGGCAGTTATATTGGGGTTTCTACTCGACAGCCTGGCCAACGTGTTAGTGAATATTTCCCATCGTGTTTGGCAAAGGACAGACAAAAACAATCCGTAGCTCAATTTTGCCACACTAAATTGATAGTGGTGATGTAAGCGAGAAAACGAGAGCTTTCAAACTAATTCATCGTATCCCACCGAATCTTTCCAATAGACTTCGTATTCGTTTACTGCACACAGCTGATGCGATAGGCATTCAAACTATTAAATCTAAACTATGTATTCGAAAAAGTTCGTACAGCCCTTATCCCTCCCTTGGCCTATTAAGACATAACCAACTAATGACTTCTACACCACCCTTAACTTATATTTTCAACCCCCCTCTTATCATCCCTTAATCTTATCACATCTTCATTATAAACGTGTTTCATTTATTTCTCTTACATTATAACATTACTTAATCGGTTCATTTGTTTTTACTAGCCTTTATCGACTACTTCCACCTGAACAGTTGTTTGTTTAATCGTACTGTTTTTTCATTATTCGTGTTATCACAGATTGCCTCACTTTTTCATCCTTACTATTGATAAGACCATTTTTATTATTACTATTATTATTATTATTATCATTACCACTATTATGACAAATTGCACAATTTACATTCACCATCGTATTATCCTGTAGACAAAACACCATGATTGGTTTATATTTGAATTTTTATTTGTAAACTTATACATATTTGAGTTAAGCCTGTTGAGATCTAATTGAAAACAATATTGTTCGCCTAAATGTGTTGTTCTAAACGTGTAAGTACCGTAGAAAGACTGAGATCTAATATTCGTTAACCATCTGAAGGCTTCAATTCCGCAGACGATTCTACACTTTCGACACCAGACACACTCAGAGTTGTGGCACGTGATATCATGGAAGAACTGATAGATAATGAGACTTGTAGCAAAAAAGATTTACTGACACCTCAGAAATCAATAGTGGACAGCACTATGCCCTCCACACAGCCGTGTGACCCATCACAAAGCATCTGTCCAGAATAAACTGTGAAATTCGAGCGCATGATTGACTATTTGGCTGAAGAGGCTGTTAAGAGGATTGTGTCTACACATGTCATCTTGGCTTACAACATCCCAGACAGAGAGCCCACTGCCAAACCTAAAACTTCACGTCGAAAGGTTTGTAATATGTCCTTGGCAGACTGTCACTTTCTGCGTCTTCGTAAGAAATCTGCAAACTATCCATGTCCGGTGCTTTTCAAGTTTGAGTCTATTAGAGAATCTAGGAATTTTCTGATACCTGGTAAGATAATAGTCTCTTCAACACCCTACAATGATATTAGGGTTGCACCTGATTTAACACCATCCCAAAGACTATGTCTCTCAGGAACACCGAATGCTGATAACTCTGATACGACAACTGTAGATGATGTTCCACCGAGTGATATACCTGATGGCCGCATGCATCAGACATTTTCTCAGGCACTGATAAATATTAGCCAAGTATTATATAAAGACACTAATCCCGACACTGAAATGGTGGACATAGATGAGTCAACAGAGCATAATGTTGAAGTATATCGTTTGCACACTGACACAAACGTCAAGAGCCAGATAACATCAAAACCCATCCCACTCATATTCCACCCATCTCCTTATAAGTCAGTTACTACTCAGTCTGACAATTCTCACACTGTGAAGTACTAGTCCATCGTATCTATCCAAGTTAGCAAGTTCCCTAGGCGTTATGAAGAAAGTCCTATTTCCACTAAGAAAAGTGAAGCGCCAGAGGTGTCTAAGTAACAGAAACCCTACATAACATGAGCTGGCTGACCTACTAGCCACCATCAACCAGGTAAACATAAGAAAGGAGGTACTGAAGTAAACGAGTTAAATTCCGAACCCCGAACACGAAAGCCCATTGATATGATAGAGGTGCAAGCCCCTTTAGCCCATCTTACTAAGAGAAAGTCGATTGTGGTAGAACAACCTCCTTCATGTAGGCCTAATTGATCTCAAGTGAAAAGCCAGTTATATCCAACCACTACTTCCAGACAAACAACAAAGCGAGGTAATTGGTATTGTTCTGCTCATCCACTACGCAAACCTGTTGTTCGCCAGCCCCCTTCTAATGTTCTATAAGCTGAATGTTACAGAAAATCCCCTAAACATTGGCTATAGACTACATTTCAGTAAGCCAAATAAGCCCATAGAACCCATTCATACACATGACTATTTAGCAGGGAGCATGTGCCGATGTCTGCACAAAACATTCTATGGTCTGATAACTACTCCATCCAGATACCAAGACTTCATTCCTATTCCGGCAACAAATTAGTGAATACTCATATCGATTAGAACTTTCACAATAGCATCGCCCCCTACTAGCCTCCTCGAGCAGGATTTTCACCGGCGTCAGTTAACAGAAACACCTGCGTATAGCACTCATGATATCGGATCAATTCCTCGTTGGCGTAGTAAACAGTATGCATCTTGGACTAGGTATATTTCCCAGAAGATAGCTGACACAGTGTCGGGACCAAACGCGGTAACTAATATTTCTAATTATCAAACATGTGCCTATCCAAAAGACACACCACCCCTGACTACTAACCTACAAACCTGTCTAAAGTCTTCCCATGATTCACAGATAATGGTCGGTGAGTCGTAAAGCACATATACGGAGGATAGTCACAAAGGATTTTATCGAGTTGTTGTCCGCGCACTGAAGCCACGTAGGCAGTGTTTATCTATTATCCTAGTAAATGCTATATCTGTTCCTTTCAAACGCTTAGCACTAAGTACGTTAGCTTCTATATGCAGACCGTCATTGATTATGATCACTGAAGCCTGGTGCACAAGTGAAATCTCCAATGATAGCCTAAGGATTGATAAATGCAACCTATTTCGAGGCCGTGGGGGTGGAACACTAACCTACTGTGAACAGTCCTTGTGTGCAACCCAGTTCCGTAACCCAATTCTGTCACAACTCAATGGCTCAATCTGCGTCGAAATAAAAGTTGTCAGAAGTAAACCTACACTTGTGGGTTGTGCGTACCAACTTTCTTCATCCAGTGAGGGGTATGTTGATATGCTCAGCCGATCTCCCCTTCAGTTGTAAAATTGTTGGAGGTGATTTCAACATGCCAGAAGTATGATGGTCTTCACTCCGAGGACCACAAAGGTTACGATAATCTCCTGAATTCCATCGTCACAGGAGGGTGGGCACAACACATAAATTCACCCCCTAGATCAGCAAATATCCTAGACCTTATTTTTACGAACAACATAACGCCACCTGTAATGCACGTGGGACATGAATTTCCAGGTAGTGACAATAAAATAGTAGTGTGTTCTTTTAACATCTTTCCTGGAACAATACGCAGAGATGAAGCTGGCCAGACACCTATAAGATTGTACACACATGTTGACTGGAACTTGTACCAGCATCTAATTAGATACACTAATTGGGACTCGTACTTATAGAATGAGTCCTTAGAGGCAATTCTTAACAATTTTTATCACATCATTAACTCAATTCATGACGTCATTTTTAGCTTCAAATTCCCCCAAAGCCATTATATTCCGACAATGTTATGGAGAAGTCTACGACAGCACTCAATAAAATACTACAGATTTCATGGCTTATCATCATTAATTGCTATTACGTCCCTTCTCAATAGAATTGAAGAGTTGAGAGATATTGGCCTCAGGAACAAAGAAATCCAAGCCATTGAGGCACCGCATAACCCAGAAGAAATAGCCAAACTTTTCAAAAGTAGGTTAACAAACTCCGAAACAGCCTACCCAAATGTAATATACTTAGACGGCATCGCTTACGAGAATACTGAGTTGATATGTCAACTGTTTAGCAAACACTTTGCCAGATTATGCACCTTAGAGAACGACCAGGTCGTGGATTTCCCATGTGAGACAGACGAATGTATAAGTGACATACTTTTCACCACACTCGAGATCGATAAAGCTATCGCAAATCTCAAGCTCAGTAACACTATTCGTCCAGACGGTATATCTTCCATTCCACTGAAAAACGGTGGTAATGACATAAATTTACACCTACTCAAGTTATACGCGATTTCATTAAGCGATGGGACATACCTTTCTATCTAGAAGAAGTTTTACATTGTACTCATCCATAAATACTGGTCTGTAGCCGATATCAACAACTAACGCCCCATCAACATAACGTCTGTAGTTTCACGTGTAACGGAAAAGATAGCAAAGATTCCGATCATTCATTACTTGCTCTCAAATGACCTACTATCCCCATCCCAGTAAGGTTTCTTAAGTAGAAGTTAGTGCATTACTTATTACTCAGATTATTTTGACCACATTACACAATGCATTGATAATGGGCGTTCAGTAACAACATTATTTCTCGACGTTAGCAAAGTCTTTGATGACTTGCAGACAGCTCTCACCACACTCATATACATGTATGCATGCACCGGTGTACTTGGTGACCTAATGGGGAGCATTTGTCACGAAAGCTATTAATGTGCAGCATACTGGTATAAGTATAAAACTTGGGCACCGTGGTAGGGCATAACTCCATTATGGATAAGATTTTATTTTGATAAATCACAGTGTTGTACAGTAATATTAACTGATGAAGTCTCGAGCATAAACTATTGCTCATAATCATATCAAGTTATGATTATGAGCAATAGTTTATGCTCGAGACGTCATCAGTTAATATTACTGTACAACACTGTGTGATTTATCAGAATAAAATCCTATCCATAATGGAGTGCAGCATACTGCATGATTGGGACAGGCTCAAAGCAATGCAGTGATACAACTGAAGCAATTGCAAGAAAATCTCAGAGCTTAACATCGAAAAAGGTGGGGAGCATGTTGATCAGCAGATATTGTGGTGGTCACAAATGTGAATCGCTCGTATCTGTAGGACAGCAACATACATTTTTGACAGCTCGAGAATTATACATGAGTCTACATCCTTAACAGAAAACAATAAAGTTTGTTCAGATCTACATTATAAATTTAAAAAATGCTTTCGCTTCCACCATCTACAAACCTGTTCAGCTTCTTACCAAGATGCTACCCCGTGGGCACTACAGAAATTCGCGAGACATCTTACATGTCAGCTTGTCCTACGGGTTCTAACCTTTCAAATCTTTGAACTCAACTCTCGCTGAAATGTCACTTTTCTTCTTCACGATAATCTTCTTATTTACGCACTGTTATACTCTATTTTATCTTAACCACCTAGGCCTCTATTGAAGCTCAAAATTATTCTCTGCTCATAATTGTTGCTTGTTTAAAGTTTGGTTGCTTTGATAAGGAAAACAACAACACCGGGGTTCGATCCCCTGCCGGCGCACACCCGATATCTATGGTCGGCCTGAAATTGGGCTACCGATATCCATGCTGAAAATTCCACACTTGTACTGAAAATACGGTGTGAAATCAAGCTGTAAATCAAAATAAAATAAAAAAAATAAATGCTATATTTTCATCGAAAACACCATAGTTTCCATGTTCAGACCAATATGATTAGCATAATCATTGCAAATGTATACTACCATTCCAAGGAGTCTCTAGCTCCTTCTCGCATATTTCTCGTCAATGTACTTCCAATGACGTACTATCCATAATTGTATTTTAAACCGTTTTTCAGTTTCCCAAGACGTTCTTCTCTTCCTGAAATAGCCATTAATCATATGGTGGCATTGCACTTACCCAAATGTAGGCTGTAAAATGGTTGACCACAACTATCAGCAGGAGGCGGAATGTAATCCCAATCGCCAATCATGACCTGAAACAGAGAGCAAAGTGCACATTGGCAGGTTGATCACACAAGTGCCGCGTGCTAGTAAAGACGCAGACTCAAGGTCAATGATGATACAGTTATGTGAGAGGGAAAGGGTATTCCTATTGGTCATCCGTTGCATTGTCTTGAGCGACCGTTCCCTGCACGCTAAGTAGCCAACGTGAAATTAGACAAGCATAGTTTAAACATTGAAAAGTCACCGAATTCGCCATACCTTAGAGGAACAAACTTTGGGTTTGTGCTCAACCCTGATGGTAATCTCAGTGACGAGTTTACAATTTAACATTTATATGAACCTGTTCAGAGTGCCTGTACGATAGTCCGACAATTTAAACTTTTGATAAAGTAGTAATTTGCGATACTTCAGGATTGTAATTTATGAAATAACTGATCGTGCCCGTAAAAATGGCATCACATTAATGTAAACTTCCCCGTTTATACGAAATATGAATTATTATTATTATAGACAGTTCTGGACAGGCACTACGGTGCTTCCTCATATGAAACCCATGAGGCACTGATAACCATTGGCGGTTCCATTTTTATCCGAGAGTTTGTCGCTTATGTGAACCATTTTAGCTGACGCAGCCAATACTTGGCCACTTGATGGCTCCAAAAGAACTACAGACAGCGTGGAGGGCTTGAATGGCTCATTCACGTATATTTCAGGTTTCTATGAAACATGGGGAACTTTACTAGATCTACAACTACATCCGGGACACATCATCAGTTTCAGTCAGTTTGCCTCGCCTTAACTTGTGTAGTTTTTCGGTTTTTCCGATCCTCTCCTATTTCCTTCATATGTTTCTTTCATCAGATTCGTTCTGTCCACTCATTTTCCCGGTTTAGTCTGTGTGCTCTTAATATCTCGCTTTCCAATGCTTTGATCGGTTCGAAAGGCTGCTGCTGAAACATCCAGAAGTGACACCATTCTGAGGTAAACTAAGGGTTCCTACTAGTAAAAGTGTGTCCCCGCTAACGCGAAACAGACAATGTGTTCCAACGGAATATTATTCTTACAGTGAGAATCACTGTATTTGTTGGTGTCAACGTCGGAATAGTATTCCAACAGTTCAATAGTGCCTAAGCAACAGAACACGTTGTATATATTTGAACATTCCATTTCTCGTCGTTTGATGTAAACCAAAATCACACGCTCAGTGGCTGGTTAGGGAATATAAACCGTATAGAAACAAACAGCTCTTCGATCACTTGAAAATATACCTTTGCTTCCGTGTCTTGCCCTCTGTTGCTACAGTTGTGGCTTTAGAACACACACTATTCCAACCTTGAGGATTAGTCATCTGCTGCCTCCTGTGAACCAACGCAATACCCCCGAGTTTTATAGTTTCAAGTATGCAATAAATAATTTATAGCTAATAGCACCTAAAATGAGCTCATTCGCCATTGACGTTAAAATGGGGAACCTCACAGTGGTGGCCAATCCTAACGTGACATCCCGGTGGCATTATATGGACAATCTACGAGCAGAAAGGACTGATCAATGAATCCAAGTGACTTGAGATCATCATTCCCTCCATCTTCGCAAGAGAATGCAGAATCTCAGTGCTCTTACTATGGCGTCAGTGTGCATGAATAGGCCGCAGTGAAGCAGACAGGATGTTTGAAGCCATTTTATTAGTTATAGGAACTAACATTCATGGGTCCTCTTACTAGAACAATACATATCATTCAAAAAACAGTACAAATCATTGAACCTGTCAACCAAACTACGGTGTCTGTCTCGTGTGAAGATTTTTTTCACGGATGCAAACATAATTTATCACGTAAGTCAAAGTATTATGCGTGGTGTAGGCCTTTATATATATAAATTTACAAGTCGATTTAAGTAAAAGCATGCCATTTCTTGTAGGCATGATCAAACATGACGAAATTAAACGTTGAAAAGCGTTGAAAAAACTTCATTGTTTCAAAGGTTGTTTTCTTAGCACAGACTAACAGAGCAGTGCCAATTTATTGTTGCATAACAGAGCCATCATCAGAGCTGGGTGCTGATCTCAACTTTCACCTAGTTTTCTACTGGTTACTGTACTCTATCGATAATCGACCATATCCTCAGACACTAATAAGATATGTACCATATCCGCACGTGGCTGCAAGCTGTTTTGTAGAAGTCAGTATTCTAACGAAAGCAAAGTTCAGTAAAAACAGAAATAAGTCTAATGTGTCATTAAAAATGAATTCGGCCATACGATCACTAGAATGATAATTAACATTTTGCAATATGTGATCTTAAGCACGCTGTTATCACTATCAAAACTATGCTATTTGTTATGAAAGTGTAATGTAATGCGAGCAAGCTGCTTTTATTTCTGCAAAACTAGACATTAAAGGGGCAGAGAATGCAAGTGAAAAAGAGAGTCAACTTCAGGATGTGGTTAGATAGATGAGGTCCATTGCGGCATACATCGACACCCAAGTTAAATCATCATGGTTTCATTATAAGTGACATTCAAAGATCCGGCGAAGAAGAACATGCCAACTTGTAAAGTGTTTCTCAGGTCCTCTAGAAAAGGACTTGAGCTGACTTTTAAACTTCGAGTCGTCATAATGCATACTGATGTCCTACATATTACGCGGTGCCATTAATAAAGCATAGCACAACCTAATGGACGTAATACTTGATTCACTGCACACCAACGTACATAGAGAAAATGGAATATTCTTATAGGAAAGACTTCTTTGGCAGGCGTTTATGATATGGATTTGAAGGTTACTAAAAGGTTCCTGTCCGAAGAGCTTACTTAGACTTAAAACTTAGCGACATTTTTCACGGGTGGAAACAAACATAGCTATAATAATAAAGCTTCATTTGAGACGCGCGAACTCAAAATACAGAAATTTCTAGCTTATTTAATTCCAAAATGCGACAAACAGCGGGCAATGAGAAAGCAGGCATAAAATGGACTCACACAAAAACTTGGAGGATCTGGACTTCGCCGATGATATATGTCTGATTTCCCACAAACTGGAAGATATGCAGGCAAAAAGCAACAAGTTGGCAGAAGAAGCATCCAGAGAAGGTAGGACTTCAGGTGAACATAGATAAAGCAGAGGTGATGAAAATTCCTGGGCAACACCACCAACAGCAACAACAACAACAGACAACAATCAGCATAAATGGGAGGAACCTGAAAGAAACAACCTCTTTTACCTACCGACCTGGGAAGCATCGTTTCAACTACAGGTGGATGGAACTGACGAGGATATCAAGCGAGAATCGGAAAAGCAAGACAAGGTTTCACTACTCTCAAGTCTGTGTGGAGGTCAGCAGCACTCAGAATCAGAAATGAGATCCGGATTTTCAACTCCAATGTGAAGTCAGTGTTACTCACTATACGGATTAGAGACTTGGCCAGAGCGTCTTAAAGAGTATCTCAAACAAACTACAGACCTTCATTAACAGTTGTCTTCGCTCAATACTCAAGATCAGATGGCCGGCCTGGAAAGATCAACAACAGGGATCTCTGGCAATGAGCGAACCAACCAGGAACAGATTGTGAAACAAATATGCAGGAAGAAATGGAGATGGATTGGCAGGCCATTGTCTGAGGAAACCATCAAGTGACATCACTAGACAAGCCATCGCTCGAGTGGAACTCGATAGGGAAGCGGAGAGTTATTTGGTCGTCAGTGCGAGGGTGACATGGAGGAAGAGGTGATGTGAAGGGGAGATGAAAGCGTGTGGGCAGACTTGGAGCCAGGTGAAGACTCTAGCAGAGAACCGAACGCAATTGAGACGCACGGCTGAAGCCCTATGTTCCTCTAGGAATTAAAGGAAACAATAATAATAATTCCAAAATATTAACATGTAAAGTAATAACCTGAAGTAAATCATAGGACACAGTGTTGTTCCATATGAAGAAAGAAACAAATCAGTGAACTTTTAATTCTTTTCCTTCAAGAATTGCGCTGTTGCGTCGAAAGCCAATTAATTACATGCGCGGGTACATGTAGTGATCACTCTATATAATTGAACGATTAAAACCATAAGAATTACAGAAGGTCTTAGGCATTAGGGTGGGTGGAAACACTGGTAGCCCAGTAGTTTAAGCTGTGTCTAACCTACTGATGACAACAATACACTGAATGCAAGATTTCAACAAGACACTTCTCTGAGCACTTGCAAACGACTCACATCAACTAGCAGTGCTTCTTGATCAAATGATTAAAACACCAGATAGTCTCTTAATTCCTTTGGAGTCGAGCTGCTTATCAGTGGCTGGTTGGGATCGCGGTAGTTTGCCTCTGTGATCCAAATAGGACTAGACATGCTGCTGATAGGTTCAGGCCCAAAAGAGATAAAGGGCTGTCCATTGTTTGGGTAGTTTGGATAATCTGGTCAGCGAACACTACAAGTTGATCTGAGTGGTGTCCAACTATTCATGTCAATGAGCTAGCATACACAGTATTAGATGAAATATATTATTTTTCTTCAGTAAGTTCATGGAGTCCCTAAGCCGACAAGGTTCAGATGCCAGCCTGATTCCAATCCAATTAGGAATTCTACGCAAGATCCATGATTTTCTTTCATTCCATTTTTCTGATGGGAAATAGTAAGGTGTGAGTCTGACTGAAGGACATAATGGTGCAGTAGCTCATGGCGAACACACAAAATCGTATACTCAATAGGAACTATTCACCTGTTTGAAATATCAGGTAGCATGGTAATATTTAGGGTTTTTCAGAGACAGTGCAAGCAGTAAATTGTGTTCCCAAAGTCGACTGTAAACGGGAAGGAAATAAGGTAACTCAGCCTGATTCATTACAAATGTTGAGGGACTGTCAAGTGAATGCAGCTTATATACCCATCAACAAACAGCACATCCTCACAATGATAAACTGGTGTACCACATCTATTCGCATTCAACACAGCTACAGCAATGAAGGGAATAAGTCATATTGGATTCTACATTCTATTCCAAAGTGACAAGAAGCGGTTCTCAAATAATCACATAGTTTATGCAAGCTCGCCAAAATAACATTGGATATTGGATGATTGCCGTCTCTGGAACGCTTTACCGGCGGCCGTAACTACAGCTCCATCTGTGGAGACTTTTAAGCGGAAGTTGGACAATCATGCAGAAATGCATTGTTTGTGTCTCAATGGCTCATCCTCTTAAAATTTGAAACCACAGTGTCAATGGATAAGCATACAAGCTAAATCCCCACGACCCGTCCTGTCTTCTCCCACGGTACCGACTACTCTATCCTTTCTTTCTTTCTTCATTATTTCACCTTTATTATTTCACTTATCTCAACCTATATCATCTACACTACAACCTATTATTATTCTATTTTTATGACTACACCGAATGACCAACGGGTGTTAGGTCAAACTCCATTCACGGTAGCAGTTGAGTCCTAACATACTGCACACTACAAACCACAATCATGACCAATCCTCGCACCACTCCTCTTGGAGTCTACCAGAACTAAAGCAGTGGAGTGGCGGGATTTACTACGCATAAGTTCATCGAAGATCTGGAACCTCTACCTTACAATCAAGAAGCGAGCTCAAAGAAATCACTGGTTTATACTAGCTCGTAATCAGGATATTGGATATTGGAGTGATTACCGCGTCTTACGAAAATAATACCCAGTTGCACCAGATGAAACAAAACGGTCTTAAGGGGGATGACAAATGTGCGAGGACCGAACCTAAATCCACGGTCAGTCGATCAAACTGCGTTATCCTCTTTAATGTACCAGACTGTAGCAGTAGTCTGCTGGAAAACAGGGCCCTGTTTGATCAGGAACAGTGGTCCAACTTATGTAGCACACTGGGTCTGGACATCCAACCAGTAAAACTGTGCAGATTGTATAAGGGCACTGCTGCTCCTCAAGGCAAACCATCCCCACTGAGGGTAACACTAGGCTCTGCCGAAGATGCCGAAAAAGTTTTATTGACTTCCCAAGTCCTTTCTATAGGGAGGACCCGCAATATACGTGTTAGGCCAGATAGGCCATGGAAGGAAAGACAGATGGCGAGGGAGTCGCCAGAGCTTATTCCTTCTGCCTCCATGGTTGTTCACGGCATTCCTGAACTGGAAACTGGGAACGCTTGTGAGAAGCACTGTCACGATGTCCAGCAATGGAGATGGTTGGCATCCCAGATGGGTCTGGGAAGTTCAGGGGCTGTCTCTATTTTTAGACTGCCTCGACCCACTCACCTAATGTCAATTAACACCCCACATCTGTTAGCTGTTAAGTTTAGCTCCCGAGACCACTTGACTACTGCTCTCCAGAGATGGTACGAGACCAAAGACAAGGTCAGCAGACACATTCGCTGCTGCGAGAGCCGGCCTCGTACCCAAAGGAGAGAGCAAAACGTTGTCATAGAACATCCCCAACCCCTAGTCACAATACAGCGGTGCAGCACGGACGATGATAGCCAGTGCCATCCAAGTGCTCCGATTGAATCAGAAGAAAAAAACTCCAACAGGCCGGTTCCCGGGGAATCGGCCAACTAGTTCGTAGGATAACTCCTCAACCGACAGCCCACATCACGTCAACCACCCCCCAATACGGGGACGTGGTGAGACTGACTACCAGTTGCCTGTACAGTAATGTGAGAGGTCTAAGAGGCAAAATAGCTGAACTTAGATACCTACAATCACAGCTGAACTCCAAAATCATAATACTGACGGAAACCTGGCTAACCCCTACGGTGGCAGACAGCGAAGTCAGTATAAATGATATGGTCCTTGTCAGGCGAGATAGGGATCTGAAAGAAGGAGGTGGAGTCGCCATATACGTCGACAAACAGCTCAGATGTGTCCATGCAATCGACCCTCCCCTCATTGAGCTCCCTGACTCCATATGGTGCCATTTCACCGTTGGGTACTGTAAGTATCTAGTGGGCAGCATTTACAGATCACCTTCATGTGGAGCAGACCACAACCAGGTACTGCTGAATGCAATCTCAGCGACACATGACCTGGGTTATGATCAAATTGTCATAGCTGGAGACTTCAATGCCCCATCTCTTAACTTGATGACGGGATGTGCCCAGGACAGATTTGATCGAAATCTGCTGCATACCATCACGGAGGCCGGATTCACCGAAAATGTCAGAATGGATACTAGATGGGGCCCAGATGGGAAGTCTTCTAGACTGGATTACGTGCTCACTAGTGACCAGCTACTAGTGGAAAACGTTCAGATCACGACTCCCATAGGTAGTAGTGACCATGCGGTCATAACATTCGACATAGTCCTCCGCGAGCGTTTACAGTGGGACAATACACAGCCCTATCTGTGTTATAACAAAGCCAATTACACCGAAATGCGAAGACTTTTGTCTGAAGCAAATTGGCCAAAAAATTGGACAGAGCTTACAATAGAAGAACACTGGAGAGTGGTAAAGGAGATCATTCACCAGGCGATCTCAGACACTGTTCCTTTGGTCACACCTAAAGCTAGAAAGCAACGTTCATGGCTAAAAAGGGGGACACAACGCCTTCTACAGGCGAAGCGAAAAGCCTGGTTTGCGTGGCGAGTATCGCAGGGTCAACCCGAACATGAAGAGTACCTCGAACTCAGGAATCGGTGTAACATACGAGTCCGGAGTGATAGAAGGACATTTCAGAGAAACCTCGCCAATAAGCTTCTCGTGAACCCCAAAAGCCTATACAGGTTTATGTCTGAAAGAAAACCGACCAACCAGGGAGCTTGCAATATAGTGGGTTCTGATGGGAAATCTCTTACTAGTCTTGAAATGGCAGAGACATTCAGTCTAGCCTTTCACAGGCAACTGAACAGTAACGAGGATTTTACCCTCACAAAACATCAAGATTACAATGCAAGACCAACGTGCGAAAACCTGCTGGGTACATTTCAAATTACCCCGGCTATGGTACTCATAAAATTGGGAAAGTTGGCTTCGGGAAAGTCTGCAGGTTGCGACGACATAAGACCATCCGTCCTGAAGCAGTGTTCAGAAAGTCTCTGCCAACCCCTAAGTGATCTGTTTCAACACTCCTTTGATGTAGGGAAACTTCCATGTGAATGGAAACGAGCCATCCTATCCCCTATCTTCAAGGGTGGTGACCGGCAGAACGCGACCAGTTACAGACCAGTTGCGCTACTCCCAGTGATATCGAAGATATTCGAAAGTCTCATTGACGACCACATGAGAAAATACTTCGACGGGACTAACCTACTCCATGAAGCACAGCATGGTTTCAGGAAGGGAAGATCCTGTGTGACGAATCTTCTACTAGCTTGGAACGATTGGACACTATCCTGGGATGTAAAGGTACCAGTCCATGTGATCTTTCTCGACTTTGCGAAAGCATTCGACACAGTTCACCATGGTCTGCTCCTTCACAAAATAAGCAAAGCGGGTGTTTCTGGAGCACTTCTCGCATGGCTGGAAGATTATTTAGGCGAGAGAGAATTCTGCACCAAAGTCAACCGCATCCGATCATCCTGGCACACCTCGGCATCAGGGGTTCCTCAGGGTTCTATCTTAGGGCCGTTGATGTTTTTGATTTTTATCAATGACCTGCCCTGTCAACTGAATTGCTCTGCGCTTCTTTACGCTGACGACGTAAAGATTTGGAGAGCAATAAACTCATCGGAAGACTCCGACAGATTGCAGGCTGACCTGCAAACGCTGGGGGACTGGGCTCTGGCTAACGGAATGCCTTTCAACTTAAAGAAGTGCAAAGTAGTGCAACTTCATTCCGGCAGGTCACAGAGTGCAAATTACACCCTTGGTGGCCAGAACTTGAGTTGTGTGCCATCAGAACGCGATCTAGGCCTTATTTTAACAGAAAAGCTAGACACCAGTGTAAATTACACGAGGGACGTCGCCAAAGCTTACGGCACTTTACACTTTATGCATAGGCAACTGGGAGCTCTTACTCCTGAACTATTCCTAACGTTGTATACGACATACGTGAGGCCACTCCTTGAGGTGCATAATATCATTGCTCCTCCGCTACTCAAAAGGGATGCTAACATGCTAGAAAGTGTCCAGAGACGAGCGACAAAATGGGTGATCGGCCTCCGCAACAAATCATATGAGGAGGGACTGAAGAAATTAAGTCTTTTCACACTTAGTTACCGTAGTCACAGGGGAGACCTCATCACCGTCTATAAGATCCTAAATGACCAGGCCCATCCTAACAAGAGCATCCTGCCATTAAGTGATTATAGGCTTCCACGAGGTAACCCGCTAAGGATAGCACACCAGAGACCAAGGACTCGAGTGCGTTCACATTTCTTCTCGCTTCGAGTTTGCCGTCTCTGGAACGCTTTACCGGCGGCCGTAACTACAGCTCCATCTGTGGAGACTTTTAAGCGGAAGTTGGACAATCATGCAGAAATGCATTGTTTGTGTCTCAATGGCTCATCCTCTTAAAATTTGAAACCACAGTGTCAATGGATAAGCATACAAGCTAAATCCCCACGACCCGTCCTGTCTTCTCCCACTGTACCGGCTACTCTATCTTTCTTTCTTTATTATTTCACTTATCTCAACCTATATTATCTACACTACAACCTATTATTATCATTATCATTATTATTATTATTACTCTACTTTTATGACTATACCGAATGACTGACGGGTGTTAGGTCAAACTCCATTCACGGCAGCAGCTGAGTCCTAACATACTGCACACTACAAACCACAATCATGACCAATCCTCGCACCACTCCTCTTGGAGTCTACCAGAGCTAAAGCAGTGGAGTGGCGGGATTTACTACGCATAAGTTCACCGAAGATCTGGAACCTCTACCTTAAAATCAAGAAGCGAGCTCAAAGAAATCACTGGTTTATACTAGCTCGTAATCAGGATATTGGATATTGGAAAATGTCGCTAATATTGCGTATGTGACGGACTGAAGTCGTTCTCGTCCTTCTTAGTGCCCATTTCGAATTTCCGCATCTTTTTATCATTTTTTTATTAATATGTACATTGAGCGCCCTTATTGGCCAAGTTTAATTATAGCGACCAAAGCGGGAGGGCTCAGCAAGGATCTTACAAGTAGTTGATCTGATTAATCGGGATACCCTTTATTAGTTACTGTTACTTTTTGAAGATGGGATAGACTATTCAAAATGTTAAGTGGATGGTCTTCAAGCCTATTAGAAATTTTTTGGGACTGAGAATATTCGGCGACGTTAAAGTATCAAAGCCAAAGTCAAGGTTTTTCGAAGTTGACCTTCAAGAACGGATCAGACACAGGGGATGCAATGCAATGTCATTACAAATCAATTCATGCCTCGCTCTATGCACTTGGAGAGGGAAGATACAGTATTCTACTCATTTACTAGATACATTTTTCTTCAAATTTATACTGTTAGATAGGGTTATGACTTTTAAGATTTAGGTTTAGGATCTAGGATTGAAGTCAGGATTAGGGTTAAATTTAAAGTTAGGATTTATGATTATGGTTAGATTTAGGAGTAGGTTACAGAATAGTGTCAGAAATATCAATGGATCTCAAATTACCACAACCCATAAGTCATGCTACAGTCACCTTTATGAATGTATATGTCGCTCATGGTATGATCTTTTTATAGACCACCTGTGTGGTGAGTGGGAGACATTCTTACAATACATAAGCCACATCTGTACAGAGTATTCTCAAATTTGCAATGTTTTTTAGTGTATTTTTCAACGATTATGCGACAATTCTGCATCTGAATTTTGGTTGGTTATTCAGGGTCACTGGGGTTTTGGCTATGATAGTTTAACTTTACCGAGAACGCCATGAAAACCTCCCGGAATACTTTAGTGTCTTAAGGGACCCTGGAGGCATTTCTCTCAAATTTTCACATTAGGTTGCAAAATTAAGTGTATGTGTATAATAGTAGTATGTTGTTATGCCTGATGGTTTGTCGTTCTGCGTATTTTTCCTGTTTTCTCTTCTAGATTACCATACTGCCTGAGTTAATTGACACCAGTTTTACAAGGTATTTTAACGACTGCACATTGCACAAGAGGCAGTCTGTTAGTGGACGGTTCATTGGTTTTAGTGGTTGGCCTTTCCTTTCTACACCGAAATTCAAGGATCATTAAAGTTAGTTAGCATTCTGTTTTTAATCATTTGTATACGTATCTGAATAAGATAATTATATGTCTGGTAACCATGTTTTGAACAGTACTGAACTTCTGAAGTCGGTAGTTTGTCTGAATCTTTTACCTGAACCTACTGAGTTTCAGTTCCTCATTTCTTATATTCAACAGTATAATGTAAAGCCAGAGTGCTAACCAAGCTTTCTTAGAAGCTAATATTTAAATCCTAGAAAGGCATTTCCTTCTACCACTTAAATAATTAGGCTGGTCTCATTGTAGTGAAAAGTACTTTAAAGTCTCGGAAACATCTGAAGTTCATCCTAACACTGCCTTGGCGGATATAACACACATTCCATTTGCGGTGATTTTTCAAATGTTTCTGACTCAGGTTAGGCTGCCCAGGGACTGGAAAGATGCTTTTATCAGCCCCATCTTCAAAGTTTGAAACAGACAGTTAATATCTCACTATCGGCCTATAAGTCTGACCTGCATTATAGCAAAGGGATCAGCTCTTAGCTAATATGGAGAAACATGGCTTACTGGCAGTGGAACAGCATGGATTCCGACACAGGACGATCCTACCTGACAAACTTACTGTTAGCTAGGGAAGATTGGGTCGAAGCCAGGGATAAGAACCATCTACTGGACGTTGTCTTTATCGATCTTAGTAAAGCATTCGATGAGGTATCCCATGTAGGTCTTCTTAGTAAACTCAAACGTTTTGGATTTGACCAACACTTATGTGAGTTGTTTAGCGATTACCTGATGGATAGAAGGTAAAGGTTAATGGTGTACTGTCAGGTTAGAAAGTAGTACTCAGTGGAGTACCCCAGGGAACTCTACTTGGCCTCCTGCTATTCCTATTATACGTAAATGAAGTGGCGAAAATTCTTACCTCATCTTCCTTATCATTTGAGGATGATATAAGGTTTTGGAAAACCGTAAACAGCAACGATGATAGGTTGGTACTACAAAACGATCTAGATAATTGAGGTGAATGAGCTAACCTTTGGATTCTGGAAATTAGCTCCAAGAACAGCACGGTAATGCACCTAGGTCGTCGCATTGAGAGCAGAAGACATGAAAAGATTAGTTTTCTTCGATCATAGGTGTCTGCGTTCTATCTCTCGCGTGAAGTGGTATGATAAGGTGAGCAATATTGAGGTTAGGCGTCGAGTGCTAGGTAAGGCGGGGAAATCAGTCGACGAAACGGTGAAATTACTTCGACTAAGATGGTTAGGACATGTGCTACGTATGCCTAGTCATCGCCTTCCTCGACGGGCAATGTTAGCTGATATAGGGCCAGGCTGGAAAAGAGCTAACGGCGGTCAAACGAAAACATGGCACCAATCAATGAAATCCAAAACAGTTAATCTAAGCTACGTAGGAAGATGTAGACTTCCTGGTTGGGGCCCTCGGGATGGTAAAAACCAATGGTTGGAAACAATTGGTGACATGGCTCAAAATCGTTCTCAGTGGCTAGCGCAGATGCATCCACTCCTTGTGACTTATGATTTCCAATTAAACTGTTTTGTTCTCCGTTATTACTATTCCTTTGTCTCACACCTCTGTTTACTGTCTATATTATGCATTTCTTCTACTTCCTTCTCTTGCTTTGCGTGCTACACAGATTGTGGCGACTTGAACTGCCGCACACATGTGCAAAGTTCTATGTCGAAAACCGACCGACCGAGGTCGTCGCACTCCCAAGGACACACTGTACTGCCATATATTAAGGGACAAAAGGACTTAAGAATTATTGTAAGCCATGACTTGAAAACAATGGCAAATTGTAATGGAGCCGCAGCTAAGACCTTTCGAATGCTATGGGTACTTCGAATGGATTTCAAACGATTAGACGAGGGTATGTTCCAAGTACTCTATGCAACATATGTCAGACCTCGTCTAGAATACTGCATACAAGTGGCGAGTCCATGCTCTAAAAAGGAGGCACATATCCTGGAAAGAGTACAGAGGGTAGGAACCAAACTAGAGAGATAAGAGAATGGAGAATCTAAATCTCTTCCCACTATCATACCGAAGGTGGAGAGGCAACTTAATTTTGGCTTACCGTAAATGAAAGGGTGATTTCGGGATTGACCTTTTAATCCAATTCTCTCCTTTTAGGATATATTTACGGGGTCACCACAAGGTGCTCAAACTGAGGCCGAACAAAATACGTGTGGAGTGTAGATTCTCTCACAGAGTATTCAACAACTGGAACTCCTTACCTGATTTGGTAGTAACAGCTCCATCGGTTAACGCTTTCAAAGAGAAACTAGATCTTTGCAGAGATATATATCGCAAGGATTAACATAGGCAATAAAAGCCTTCTATCCTTATAATCTGAATCTACTACAGGCCCAACCGACAAACATATATGTAAGTTATGATACACTCTTCGGTGTGTGCTACTACAACATTATTTTTATCTCATGAAAATGAAAACCCCTGTCTGCCAGTGGAAAATTTAAAGTTCGTTTCCACATATATTCACTCCAAAAGAAGTCCCGCCGTTAGTGCTCATTTGTTTCTTTAAATTCAACACAAAAGTTCAATTAGCCAATTCCATATTAGTAGTACACGACATTCCGCTTTTTCATGGAGAACTAGTTGTTCGTCCTTTTCGTAAACAACACATTAATAAGAATCATTAGTGTTGTAATATTTCATACCATTGATAACTCATTTTATTATTTAGTTCATTTTACAGAAGACTATCGTCTCCATTTGGTCATTGGAATGTAATGAATAGTGGCTGGCTAAAAAACTTAATCTATAGCTTCGCACAGACCAGTCACGTTTCGGTAAAGTGGTCAAAAAAAAACGACGGAAGAAGTATGTAACGGTACTATAAAGGAAAAAAGTTGTTCGGAAAAATAATGTGATGAAGACGAATCTGATGACATGAGGTAATTACATCTACCTGTGAATAATTTACAATCGCATCCCTTAAGGAATGACTGATACATCAAAGTATAACTGTGCTCGAAGATGAAGTACAAACCGCCACTCTAAGGAAAAGTATTGGAAGAAGCCAAAAAAGGGCTGTTGACTCAGATTCAGTGATAAAGAACAGTATACTCTTGTAAGATATGTTACTTTTGGAACTTATATTTCTTTAGAGATACAACTCCTCATAAATGGAGTCGATACCGATTGATCAAGTAAGGGGTTCTAGTTGTTGACCACTCTGTGTGAAAACATGAATTCCTCTTGTATTTTGTTCGACTCCATTTAAACAACCTCTTATGACGAGGTGACAGAGGTAGCTTTAAAAAAGAGGAAAGGTTAGAAACTTCAGTACCCAAACCATTTATTACAGCGTAAACCAAAATAAGTCGCATCCTCTTACGGATGTTAATGAAAAGAGGTTTGGATTTTCCATCCTCTTATAAATGATATGCGAAATACTTCTAACTATCCTGCTACCTACTAACTGTACTCTTACCAAGAATTCTAGCCCCTTGAAGCATGGGTCAACTGCCTGTATGCAGTATTCAGAATGGGCTTTGACTGACTGGTGCTTTCTGCGTGACCGCAGAGCCGAGGGTACAACTGCTTAAGGGCGGTTTTTAGAGTTGTGTCCGTTTTAGGACCACCGTACAGTAGGTCGGGATGTGAAATTTTCGGGTCGACCATTTCTAACCCCTGCTCTCCAAAGTAGAGAGGCAGCATAACTGGCATGCTGGAAATCTGAGGGTAACATCTTACTGCTGTTACATCCCTGTTCCCTAGCAGTACAACTTTTTCCACAGACCCCCAGCATAGTGTAAACATCTTATACTATACTACTTTTAGTCTAGTCGCATGGTGGGACCTCTGGGAACATTAGTTCTAACCAGTGTAGCTCGTTGGTCATTCCAATATGCAAGCTCGACCACCACTTCATGATAGCACCTATTAGTTGGTGTCTAACATATGCTCACAAGAGTACCTTAAACGTAATCTCATCTCAGCATTCAAAAGTCCTTCTAATTGTCCACAGTGTTCAGAAAGCCTTGGCTCCATCTGTTTTTAGGTCATGACTGGAAGTAACTCCCTGATTTCTTGTCCTTTAATTTTGGGTAACTCTGTTTTCCTCAGGAGGTACGTCGAATAAAATTTCTAGACTTGGCGCATCACCTCACTTCTTGGAATTGATTCCTAAACTCCACCGGTTGAACCATTTGTTTAGTTTGTCTGATTCATTTTGTAAGGTCAGGCTGTCGTCGTCATAATTACTTACAGTTCCCCAGGTCTTAGTATCGTCCGCAAATGCAGACAAAGATTTTCGGTAGTTTGTTAATGTACATTAAGAACAGTAATTGGTCTGAAATCGTGTCCTACTGCACCCTTACTGCGAGAATATGTCATTTACTTGCCTACCCGCTTGGCAGTCCCTAAACCAACCACGTAAGCTGTTAGCTAATCGGAACTCTTTCTGTCTACTGAGACCTAAATGAGGCACCTTACTGATTGCTTTACTAGAATCAATAAAAACTACATCAGTCAGCAGGTTACTATCCGTGGCTCCACATAATTTTTTCTTAGCCGTCAACGGATTCGTTAGGCAGGATTGCCCTGGTGTGAATCTGTGCTGTTCCTCTTCCATTAGGTCATGTTTCTCCACATGAGCTAGTATGCGCTCCTTAACAATTTTCTTTAACACCTTAGCGACAATATAATAATAATGATAGTAATAATGTATTCTCATTTTGTACATGAGGGACGCCAGTTTACAGGCATCATCAATATGATAAATTACATATACGATTAGTAAGCATATTTAATAATAGTAATTTAATAAAATACATTTTTTCCTACGTGTGTAGGACACACCAATTGTACAGGCATGGATAAGCATTATTTAAATTACATAAATTTGGTTCATGGTTAAATAATGTGGTTGCAGTCATTTTGTCTATGGGAACAATATGATAACTAGTCATTCAATGGAGCACATCAAGAAATATAGAAATATTGTCTTCGCATTAACAAAAAAAACCCACGTATGTTCTGGATGGATTACAAATACTTGGGAAAAAAAATAAAGCTTGAAGTAATTCCCCCATATAACTTTGGTGTGTACGGCATCGAGTCTTATTCTTGATTTATATCCAAATTTGATAATAATTTAAAATGGGCAATACACTTGTATACTTTTGTCAGCATTTTCATCGTAACATCACAAGTGAATAGTACTGAATGTAGACTAATAATAATGACAGTTTATATTTTCTTATAAACGGGTGTTTTCAAGAAATGCAAGCTATTTTTGCAGACACAATCAGTTATGTTGTAGGTTACAATCGTGAAGTATTATAAATCAATACTTTTTATTGGTATAAAGGTATATTTCACAACTGTAATCCAGGTTGCGTCGTGGGGAAATGTAATGCATAATTCACGAGGGAATTGTTAGATATGGGACCAATAATGTTTGCAGATCATCTGTCATTGTAAATGGTCAAATGTCCACATTCTTCATTCTCATTGAAAAAGTCAAATTGAAGCTAAAATGGTGAGACAAAAGAAGACAAACAACAGCAACGCAAAAGAAAGCAAGTGGAGTCCTTAAGGAGTGATCAATATGTATATATACATTTATATTCTGTTTAGTAACTATGGTTATTTTGGTGCATTAACTAACTAGTCCCGTGATGCTAACTTTTATATTGTGTGAACTAATATTATTGTCCTGTGTAAAAATGTCTATCATGTACTTCCAATAATATAAAGATTTATAATTGCAGTTTGTTGTAACTACACGTTTAATGAACTTAAAATATCTATGTAGGGTGAAAAAGAGGGTGTAAGAGTCAGACGCAGAAGTGAATTGTCATCTTTGAGCAGTCTGGTGACTGAGGAGATGAACACTGCGAGTGTTTGCATCGCGCACATCAGCTGGAAGTCTATTCCAAATGACTGAAAACTTATTTAAGAAGAAGTTATACTGCATTTAAGTCTGACAATGCTCTATAGCAGCTAGGTTGTGATGATTTCTAAGATTGTAACTGATGACAGCGGTAGGTTTAATTATTGGCTCGGAGGAGTGCACGAGCAGATTAGTTAGCTTGTAGTAAAAAATCAGGTTCCCCTTAAGACGTCTTTTCCAGAGTGGTTCTAAACTTAGTCTGTCGCAACGTTCATAGTATTCGAGACCACTTTCTAAACTAAGAGTTCTTATGGTGAATTGCCGTTGCACTCCCCTCAATTTAAGATTGTCATTTTGCCTGAGTCCGCTAAGAATAAACGGGCGGTATTCTAAAATAGGTCGGACACATACTTTATATAATAAAACCCTAGTTTCACAACAAAAGAAATTGCAAGTTATGCATCCTAGTAGCCTTCGTGTTTTACGTCTGGCATAATCAGTTTGTTCAGAGAACGTTAAGTTACTAGAGTATCTGATACCGAGATCTACGGCTGAGTTGAGCTTGGTTAGTTTACGCCCATTTATTTCAAGATTTAGGTCAAGGTTACTGTTACCGATACAAATCCAGCCGCATTTGTCAATGTTGAACTTTAGACAGGATTCAGCACACCACGTTGCGAGACTACTTAGTTCAAGATGTATTTTATTTACCATATCGCTTAATTCATGAGCGTAGCAGGAGTAAACGACTTTGAGGAATGATTTACCTGAGGTGAAGCAGTTGCAAATGCTGTTAATGTAGACCGTAAATAAAAGTGGACCTAGGACACTACCTTGCACAACCCCACTTGTGATCTGCCTAGGATGAGACAATACAGATCCAACCTTGGTTATTTGCACCCTGTTGCTTAGAAATGATTTTAACCAGTTCAGTAATGGATTGCGAATCCCACATGAATACAGCTTCTCAAAGATAATACTGTGAGATACCATGTCAAATGCCCTAGATATATCGAAGTAGAGAACAACAACTAGCTTACGTGCATCGCGACTACTAGTGATGCAGTTGAAAAAGTCGAAGTGGCAAGTTACGCAAGACCTATTTTTGAGAAATCCGTGTTGAGACCTTGTAACAAGATCTTCCCTAAGTAGATAGTCTGACAATTGATCTTTGACAACTTTCTCCATGATTCGCGAGACAACTGGGGTTATATTTATAGGTCTGTAATTGCGGACGTTTGCCTTATCACCGGATTTATAGTGTGGAATTATGAAGCCAGTTTTCCACTCATTAGGGTAAGTGCCAGTGTCCATAGATATTGAGAAGAATTTACGAAGTAATAGGGGTATATCACACCCACTGTTTTTGAAAATTATAGAAGCAGGGTCATCTGTTCGGAAATATGTTACAAACTGCATGTTCCCCTCTACGGAGATGGAGCCTACAACTGCATCTTTCAAGTCCTTGGATAGCCTAGTCTGAGACACAAACATGGTGAATATACCTGTTAATGGCAACTATGCAGCTGCCACTGAGAAGAATAAGAACTTAGTGTGGAACGTCGTAAGCCCTGGCGGCAGTCTTTGAGCCACAGCATTGTCTACTATGGTATAGAGAGTAACCTCGCAGAACTCTTGTGTATTACTGCCTGATATGAAAAAGTCGTAGAAGTATTTGAAAGGGTTTTCAGCTGCCGTAAATATATTTTTATCATTTTCGGTATACCACCATTTATTTAAGTTCTACTTTTTGTATGTGATCGGTCTTGTGGGGGCAATATGGGCAGTCCATCATGTTTCATATTCTATACGACTTTTGTTACATATGGACTTGCAAAGCTTCCGAACTCTGTGATAAAATTACAATCGAGGGGAATGTCATCAAGAGTCTAAGCTATGATTAGTAGAATCTTGAGGACCCAAGTTATAGTTTCTTTGTTGGCATATCAAACAAACATTGGAATTCGTTTACAAGACTAATTAGTCAATGATTGGAATTTTGCTTTGTCTGTCAGGGATGAGATAGTATAACAAACCCATTTGCATAATGCATAGATACATTCATGTTCGCCAGTGCACATTTATACATCATCTCTTTCGTTGACTGGTGATGCTAGTTGACATAGGATTGGGTTGGAAAAGAGCTAGTGGTAGTCAAGCAGTCAGTCAGTGAAATCCATAACAGTTAGTTTAAACCACGTAAGGAGGTATAGACTGACTGCCTACCTGAGTGGAGTCCTCGGGATGTTAAGAACGAATGGCTAGAGACTATTGGTGGTGATATGGTCCGAAATCCTCGTTCTCAATGGCGCAGAAGCGTTCACTCTTTCTGGTTTGTCACATCCAATAAAACTCCACCATTCTTCTATATTATTATTCCTTTTCCCTCATACTTCTGTTTATTATGTCTCCTTTGAACCTCTCTTTACACTCTCCTCTTGCTTTGTGTGGTACATGAAGGGAGTGTGGCAACTCGAACTGCTACACATCTATGCATGCTTCTACGTTGAAACCAGTCAGTCATTTATAAATCCTTTTGATTCTAGGAAGACGCAACTTAGTATGCTAGGTGGTAGTGTGTTTTAGTTGTAGTTTTGACGAGTAAGATTGAACTACTGAACTGAATTCTGAAGAGGTACGTCAACTGAATCTTCATTTGTGTAGGTTTTCATCCCGACAAACTATTTTCAGCCGGTAGTTTGGGTCCAGTGCGATTGTTCTTATTTTTCTTAAAGGTGTGTCAGTTGGTCAGCATATTTCTGTAGGCGATGAATCACACAGCTGTCTCAGGAGATCACAGGTGTAAGATAGTGCGATTCAGTTACTCAGATTGTTTAATGTATAAGGCTATAAACCTGACTTAATATGATGTGTTATGATGCAGATTTGATCACGAGCTGATATCAATTAGAGAACCATTTGAAGGAACATGAAGTACGGGACAGCTGTTTCGTCCTAGTTTGGGGATCTTCATGAGTATGCACCCACCTGGGTTTGAACCCCGGAACTTTTCAGTGGTTACTCGACGACGACTGGTAGCTGCTCCATATATCGCGAATTGGCAGAAGTTGGAATGCATAGGCCAGTGGATCATGTCCCAGTGGGTGAACGGTCTACGAGCTTGCCTTGTACCTGGGAGGTCCTGAGCTCGAACCTCGGTGGGCGTATACCGACGAGGAGTCCCAAACTAGGACGAAACATCTGTCCAGTACTTCGCGGTATTCTAGTGGTTCTCTAACTGATGTCAGCTCGTTACCAATCAAATCACTACAAACCAACGCCTGAGAATAATGACATGACGTAAATACTGAAGTGAAAGGCATAGTATTAAATAGGTAAACAATAATACAGACTAGCGTGTTAGTATTCTCTTGACAGTAATGCTACTAGTTAACTCATTATCGTGTAAAACGAATGGTGAGGTTTTTTCGACTGATAATACTTATTGTTAACATTTAGCACCTTCATATATCTAGCTGGATTACACATCTATCCAGAGTTACTCAATAGAAACGTAATGGCTGATAAAATCAATGGCTCTTGATAAATTTGTCGTCCTTTACGCGGCAAGATAAAAGGGCCGATGTTCCGTAGTTCCCTTTCTGTTCTTATCATTGTACTTCTTTTGGTTTTTTCTTATTAATAATTTCAAACAATGCTTAACAATGTACCAAAACTGAATTTCTTTTTCAGATCACCTTTCGGTATTAAATTCCTTTTGGATTATGAAAGTCCCTGAAAATTGTTCAGCCGATTGTCGTACTGTTATTGCTCCTGCAAATGTTCTTCTTGTTACAAGCATTTGTACCATTCTTGGAGGCATTGTTCTTGTCACGTTAGGCATTTGCTTCGGACTGACCAATGGTGGTCATAGTTCCCATTTATCTATATCGTATGTTGGCATTCCTATTATTCTCTCTGGTTGTGTCACCTTAGCAGTAGCTACTGTCAGAATTATCCATACAAATAAGGGACTCAACAGTATGAATCTGACATTATACGAATTTAAAAAACAGTGGAATCAAGAGGATTCCAGTTTTGAGTCTACATCCTTCAACGTTCAAGAAGGTGCTTACAATTCATTCTCTTCATCGGTGTGTACACCTGCGAATAAATTCGATTCTGCTTCATTGAATGATGGTGATGAAGTAGAATTTCCGAAACAGTTGACAAATCAACAGAGATTGCCAATGCCGCCAAGACGAGCTGTATTGAATTAAGAGGATTTCAGGTGCTTTTGTAAGCTGAGGTGTCTTCTACCTATGTAAATGCTGGGTGTATTCGTTTGTAAATATATATACTTTGTGTCTTTCTCCAGAATCTTTATTATTATTATTATTTTTCTATCTTCTATGTTTTATGTGATATTAATCATTGATTAAATAAACTTTTATATGCGTTCTGTTTGTTTTAAGTTGAAGGAGGATACTTAAACAAGCCAGCTAACTGACGTGTGTTTAAGTTGTCTTAACAGTAAGCGATCATTCTAAGCTAGTTTTAATTGGCTCGCCTCACTGCTTAGTGATATTTACTGTTAGCCGAAGTTGACTGAGTTAACAGTTCTCATTGTGTTACAGTTTAAGTCATTATTTGTATATAAGTTGTTGAATTGCAATTATGAGTGTATCCTTGAAGCAATAGACATGTTAAGACAACAATACTACTTATTTCCTTGGTGGGGGGGGGGAGATTGTATCCTTGGTCTATTGATTACTGCACAAACAACCGGATCATATTCTCATATTGAAAAAAATAATAAACGAAGTTCTGTCGATTGACCTTTATGCAATCACCCGGATACACAAATTGGGAGAGAGAGAGAGTTGAAAGACCGCCTTGGCTTCTCATCTGATTGACGGATAGATGTAGGGCTTTGCGCAGGAGTGGATTAGTTCAAGTTGCGGTGTATCGAGGGAGACAAAACAGAGGGAACATTATTCTCCACAGCATTGATAAGCGGGAGTATCTAAGTGATATTTCTGTTCCTCGAAGGTGATAAGGAGTAGTGATTAGGTCAATGGCATGTGACACAAATTTTCCATCAGCAACCACGAAAATGTGCTAATATAATATGGGATCGAATGCTTTGTGCTTATTTATACTAGGGTGTAGAAGAATTCGTAATAGTGATAATTTGCTTTATGTCAAAACAGTACTTACGATACAGTGTGGAATTTTCAGCGTTCGGTACAGCAATGCATCTAATTTACTCGACAACAGCAAAAACAAAAATAGATAAAATAATATTACAGGATTGATAATAGCAGTTTTTGGGTATTTGCAGTGACAGTAGAGTCAAAAATATACAAAAAGTGTAAAATAATGTTAGTAGCTAAATTATGTGAGTGTTTTGAAATAGTGTCACCATAGATTACAAATAGGAGAGAATAAAAAAGCCAAATATGGTATCGTTGAGTTTCTGTACTTGGTTGTACGAGCAGATATTCTTCTATAATGGCTGATAGTCCTACTTGATGAGATACAAGGAAGGGGAGAATTGAGAATAGAGAGGGTGTTTTGAGTCGAACAATGTCGATTTGGACCATTTCTCACATGAGTTCAGGTGTCTATCGACTATAATAGTTACAAGCTGACTAAGTGGCACAATTACTCGCCCTACTGACAACCTTTTATACCCTGCACAGTATGACATAGTCTTTTTTGAGTAGCCCAGAGAAGACTGAGGAGAAGCAGAAAAGTATAATAGGTAAGATGAATGAGTTAACAAAACTGTAAAAGTAGAAGTCTAGTGACTCTAGATTGTCTTAACTTCCTAATGTAGGAGGTGGATAGACGGAACATTTTCTTAGAAATCGACAAGATATGGGATGACCAAGGAAAGTCAGAGGATTGACTTATTCCAAGATATTTTATGACTGACTTAGTTTCTGTCTCAGTAACTAATTCAATTACTAAAAGCATCGTGTGAACAGACCAGTTCTTGTAGATCCCATTAATGCCTGAAGGTAAAGTTAATTTTCTGACATTCAGAGGAATTCAAGGTAAGGCCGTCTAGCTTGGACCATTGGCTGATATCTGATAAAAAGCTGTTAAGTTTTGGACAATCAAATTGGTACGTGAGTGGCAACGAGAAGGTCAGATCATCACCAGCGTATTTCACAAAGTTGATTTCATCCTGAAGAGGAGAGTCAAGTAAGAAGAGAGAAGAAAGAAAAGGACAGAGAACAGAACTCTGAAGGACTCCCACCTCAGTAAGTTGGCGAGGCAGAGGAAGATTCGCCTTTATGTACAGTATACAGCAGTGTGTTAGAGAGATAAAAATGCAACCAGTTGACAGCCCAGGACCCAGTTTGTGTCAGAGGAAACTTATTTGACAGAAGGCATCTAGGCACAGATTGAAAAGCAGGTGTGTAGTCAAGGAAGGTATATCGAACACATTCGGCCTATTTGTCTTAGGAGAAATAATGTTACGATATAAAAAATCAGTAGCACTATCTAGAGTACTTTTGCTGTGTTTGTAAGCAAACTATTTGGGTTTGTTAAGGCTTCCTTTACTTGCCAAGTAAGTGAGGTGGTCAACGTGCTCTACCACTTCACATCCTATTTCTAATCTAGGAGTCGGTTTAGTCCAATCCTGTAACATCATCTAACATTTGGCGGGAGCGAATCGCATGCCAAACATTTTTAGATGGCAGCTCAAGGCGTTCAGAAGACTCTGCATTTTGTCAGCGTCCTCGCCTAGAAGGAATATATCGTCTGCATATTCTAAGTCAACGAGATTATTCCCTGCTAGCAAGTCAATCCCTGAGTAGCTGAAGTGAGTTAGGGTTAATTCCATTAGTACATCTATGATGAAGTTGAATAGAAATGGAGATAATGGGCATCCTGGAGTAAAGTCGATCTTGTCTGAATTATGTAAAATCATTTATTGAGACCAGATTGTCATCATCAAATTCGTGAAGCCATATTTGTTGTAAAGTGATTATAGTTATACTGTGATAAGTACCAGAGGATAAGGGTGACTGAAGATGCAAAATCTTGTTGAGGAGAGAACGGCAGTTTGTACTGGTGATAAGAGGAACGGAAGTGGGATGTATAGGTGTGCGCGTTTTAGTGCAGGTTGCCATCCACTGTGATGCTTTTTCTTAGCTTTGTTAGAAACCTGAAAGTCACCTGGTCTTAAACATTTTAAAAATTCACGAGAGTAAATAATACTGTTCGACGCCCTACTTTGAGATATGCAGACAAATAAAACGCGATAAATTAGAGCCAATATATCGATGGAAGTTTAGGTAGCCCAACGTTGAAACAGGCCAACTCCATGTAAGCTATGAAACAGCCAGCAAGCAATGAACTAACTACATACGGCATAGTTACTCTCTTCTCTCCGTGTATTTCTTCAATAAATAAGTAACTGGGCGTTTGATATCTCAATTTGAACGAAATTAGTGGGTGTACCAGTACTCAGACTGCTAGAATGAACAGATTTATCGAAAAGCATAGGTTTGCCCTGAGTAATAGCATCTAGCAAGCCTACTACAGTGCTGAATTAAATCTCACTAATTCTGAACTAACTCTAACATTCTGCATCTGTTCTGAAATGGTGTGATCAAGCACACACAGATCAGAACTCAGTGCTGGTCTTCACCATGACTGGCACTAATTCAGCACACTGTTCTTTTCCCAGGCATTTTCAGGAGTAGATCAGAACCTGCTGGGTCTGCTTATCAGCGTTGTTTCAGTCTTCACACCACATATTCAGCATTGACTAGAATTACTTAAGAACGAAAAGACTGCTGGCACGATTCATTCAGTTTGCAGAAATAAATCAGTTCTTATGATTAGGAGAATTTTATATTTGGTACTTATAGCACAATATCACTGCATACCCGTCAAGTGAGGTCCACTGGTAGTATCCTGTTAATAAGCAAAATATGAGATTAGTTGAGGAAAAATTCTGTTCATCACACTTTAAGCATTAACATTGAGAAAAGTGTACTTACACAACTGCCACTGTTGCCTACCCCTAGTTTCTTTTTCATTTGTCCAGCTAGCGTTTCTTTCGGGCGCACAGACTAACGTGGGACAAGGCCCCTAAGCCTGCCCCGAACATTCTACAGTTCTCCCGAATTCTGCCCCAAATATCCTGCATAGCGCCCGTAATCGTTGATATTTGTACCTAGGGAAGCATAGGAATGAAATCAATTGGCCGGAGAACTGCGCCATAATTACAGTTACAGAAATAAGTACTTCATTAATGAACCTTACATTATTTTATAGAAGGCATAGGGCACAATGCTGGACTTTGTCAAAGTCCCCTGGAATGTAAGCTTCAAACCCACTTCAGGTTTTAGAACAAAGTGCATCATGACTTCAAGTGATAACTTCGGATCACTCTGAAGGTAGCCAACCATTTTTTATTCCTTTACATTCCCAGTGGAACATAGGGCTGATTCAAGCTAGAGGCTTGAAGTTTCGGTAGCAGTGGTGTTTATTTTTACCGGATGGGTTGCTAGCCTCATGCGCAATCTTCCCTCTTTACCAGTCTAATTACTGGCTTAGTGAGGTGAAGGAGTGCAGTCTACAAAAAATGAGGATTAAACACGCGAACTCACAGATATCCCCTTGTACTTTTCGTCTCTTAAAGATGCTTCCAGCTCCTCTAAATAATCTTCATTCTCACTCAGGAATTCTAGTGTGTAGTCACCGTGGACTGAAAGCTGAGTTCTCCCTCGAGATTTGCTGCTAGTACTAACAATGTTTGAGATTTTCGTACACAAGTTGATAATTTCTATTGAAGCATCTTTAAATGAATAATTATTTTTAAGTACTTACCGAGTAATTTCTAAAAATTCAGGGAATCAGAGAGAGCTTCGTTAGACGGCAATCTAAAGCAAGTGTATACTAAAGGTAACAATTATTCCAGCTGACCAGATACAGTTGTCGTCTTTTTGCCAACAGAAGATGGAGAATGGAAGTTTGAATTACTGGAAATGAAAACCGTTGAATCGTGTTAATACCTTGGAATTGGCGTTACTGAGTCATCGAATATGTTATAATCTGAATATTGTGGTCTGATGCAACCAACTTCGTTGGCAGCTGCATCAATATCTATGGAGTTGTAAAAAGAATCCTTGCCATTCTTCTTTGCATCCCTGAAAAATATGTGCGACAGAAAACGGTACCTACCTTTCCGGTCTGTTACTAGACATAGACAGGGTGTCATCGTTCGTGTCTACTTATTTTAGTGCTTTGACCACAGCTTCCCAAAAGCTCTAAAGACTTTTGACAGCTTTCATACGTATCTAGAAAGGTGACAATGGAAGTATTCCAAATTACCAAATTCCTGTAGTTGACAGAATTCAAATAATGACCATCCAGCTCCATTATACACAGGCTCTACTCTGGATGGCTTGCAGTGAACATAAAGCTATTCTCACAACCATAGTGTTCGGGATAGCGACTATACTATCATCTTCTAGAGAACGGACGACAAGAGACCTAATCGATGTAGAATTCTGCAAAAGGAATTGGAAATACGGCAGTGTTACTTTAATATGTATCAGGTTGCTAAGCAAAAATTAACAGCGTAGATATTATTATTTATTATTTTTTTTATTTTGATTACAGCTTGATGCCACACCGTATTTTCAGTACAAGTATGACATTTTCAGCATGGATATTGGTGGCCCAAATTTCGCAGGCCGACCATAGATATCGGGTGTGCGTCGGCAGCGGATCGAACCCCGGACCATGTGCATGGTCGGCGAGAGTCCTAACCACTGTGCCACCGAGATATACCTATATCTCAGAAAAAATCGGAATAAACTGTCAACAGCATTAGCCAGTTGTTATTATTATTATATTATTATTGTTTTCTTTAATTCCTAGAGAAACATAGGGCTTCAGCCGTGCGTCTCCATTGCGTTCGGTTCTCTGCTAGAGTCTTCACCTGGCTCCAAGTCTGCCCACACGCTTTCATCTCCCCTTCACATCACCTCTTCCTCCATGTCACCCTCGCACTGACGACCAAATAACTCTCCGCTTCCCTATCGAGTTCCACTCGAGCGATGGCTTGTCCAGTGATGTCACTTGATGGTTTCCTCAGAGTATGGCCAATCCATCTCCATTTCTTCCTGCATATTTGTTTCACAATCTGTTCCTGGTTGGTTCACTCATTGAAAGAGATATCTGTTGTTGATCTTTCCAGGCCGGCCATCTGATCTTGAGTATTGAGCGAAGACAACTGTTAATGAGGTTCTGTAGTTTGTTTGAGATGCTCTTTAGGACGCGCTGGCCAAGTCTCTGATCCGTATAGTGAGTAGCACTGACTTCACATTGGAGTTGAAAATCCGGATCTTATTTTTGATTCTGAGTGCTGCTGACCTCCACACAGACTTGAGAGTAGTGAAACCTTGTCTTGCTTTTCCGATTCTTGCTTGATATCCTCGTCAGTTCCATCCACCTGTAGTTGAAACGATGCTTCCCAGGTAGGTAGGTAAAAGAGGTTGTTTCTTTCAGGTTCCTCCCATTTATGCCGATCGTTGTCTGTTGTTGTTGTTGCTGTTGGTGGTGTTGCCCAGGAATCTTCATCACCCCTGTTTTCTCTGTGTTCACCTGAAGGTCTATCTCCTCTGGATGCTTCTTCTGCCAACTTGTTGCTTTTTGCCTGCATATCTTCCAGTTTGTGGGAAATCAGACATACATCATCGGCGAAGTCCAGATCCTCCAATATTTCTGTGTGAGTCCATATTATGCCTGTTTCCTCATTGCCCGCTGTTTGTCGCATTATCCAGTCTACTGCAATCAAAAAAATCACTGGCGATAGTAGGCAGCCTTGTCTTACTCCTGTCCTCACTTCGAACGGTTCTGTAAGTTTCCCGTTGTGGGTTACTTGACATGCAGCATTGTCGTACAGCTGTTGGATGAGATGTATAATTGTCGATGGCACCCCGTAGTAGCGAAGAAGTTGCCAAGGCACCTCTCGATCGACGCTGTCGAAGGCCTTTGCAAAGTCGACGAAGTTGAGATAGAGAGGGGACTGCCATTCCAAGCTTTGTTCAATGATGATCCGTAATGTGGCGATCTGATCAATGCATGACTTGCTTCTCCTGAATCCAGCCTGTTCCGGTTGAAGTTTTTCATCCAGGTTGGCATGTTTGATTCTCTCCAGGATGATGCGGCTTAGTATTTTGCTTGGGATGGACAGGAGCATAATTCCGCGCCAGTTCTTGCATTGGCTTAGGTCTCCTTTCTTTGGTAGTTTGAATAAGTATCCTTTCTTCCAATCCTCGGGTACTTTGCCTTCTTTCCACACCTTCTCTAGTAGTGGCGTCATCAAGTTCGCTGTTGTTTCCGGGTCCACTTTCAATGCTTCTGCTGTGATTCCATCTGGTCCTGCTGCTTTTCCAGCTTTTAGCATCTTGATTGCCTTCAGGACTTCTGATTTCGTCGGGGGGTCGGTGTTCACAGGTAGCTCGGTCTCCGTTGTTGGTATTGTCGGGCGCGTTGTCGGTGGTGGTCGATTTAGGAGTCTTTTGAAGTGTTCAGCCCAGTGTTTCCTTTGCTCCACTTCTTTGGTGAGTGACTTTCCACTGTCATCCTTCACCGGCTTAATTTGTGTCAAACTTTTGCCCGATAGGTACGTAGTTGTTTCGTAGAGTGTTGCGAAGTCTCCTTTGCCTGCAGCTTGTTCTGCTTCACTTGCCATAGCTTCATAATACTTTCTTTTGTCTTCTCTGGCACTCTTCTTTACTCTTTTGTTCAGTGTATTGTAGCTTGCATTCAACTCCTGTTTTTGTTGCTCGTCGGTGCACTGGATAATCTTTTGTTTCACCATCCTCCTCTCTTCCGTCAGTCTCCAAGTGTCCGCAGTGAGTCACTATTTGTCCTGTCTCTTTTTTTCCTGCCTAGAACTTCCATACAGGTTTGACTCCACACTGTTTCCAAGTTGTTCCGGTGCTTTTGGACGCTGACCTCTTCGCTAGTGTTGATTTGTGTCTCGGCTTTGTCCTTTATGCTTGCAGTGGAGATGTCCTTTGTGTCCTGGTCCTTCAGTTTTTGAGTGTTGAACTTGGCTTGTGGTCTATCTGCAGCTCCTGTTTCTCTGAAAGCTTTTAATTTGATTTGGATTGTCCCTTGTACGAGATAGTGGTCCGTGCCAACGTCTGCTCCTCTTCTTACTTTCGTGTCCAGTAGGCTGCGCCTCCACTTCCTTGAGATTGAGATGAAGTCAATTTGGTTTTCGGTTCGCCCATCTGGTGACACCCATGTAGCCTTGTGGATATCCTTGTGTTTGTATGCGCTGCCGCCAATCACTAGTTTATTGAAGGCGCAGAAGTCGGCGAAGAGTTCTCCATTTTCATTCATCTCTCCCAGAGCTTCTTTACCCATGATGAGTTCCCTTCCTGTGCTGTCTGATCCCAGCTTGGCGTTCATGTCTCCCATTAGTATTTTAATGTCACCAACTGGAGTGTTGTCAATTGTTGTCTGTAGTTGTCTGTAGAATTCTTCTTTCTTTTCGAGGTCTGCGTTGTTTGTCGGTGCATAGCATTGTATAACTGACACTTTCCTCCCTTTGGAGTTGAATCTGGCGGTCATTATCCCCTGGGTGAGATCGCCTCCCACTGCATGAGGCCCTTCGTCGCCGTTGGTGACATCATGATAGCCGCGCCCTCGGTGGGTATATGGTTATCCTCTGGGTGACCGGAGTAGATCACTGACTCACCCGTTGACAATTTGGTGAGCCCATTCCCGTTCCATCTGCTTTCACATATCCCCAGTACTTGAATTCCGTATCTTTTCATTTTGTTCGCGATCTGGGCAGCTTTGCCAATCTCGTACATAGTGCGGACATTCCATGTCCTCACAGAGACTTTTTCTTTTGGCGCAAGGAGATTCATCGTGCTGAAGTTTCTGTAGCAGCTCTGTTTACAGGGTGGGGTTGCTAGGCTCACGCCTGAGAAGGGGATTGTTACATTAAAATATAGTTTAGAGAGAAGTGAACTTGTGGGTTGCTCCTCCCCTTAAAACCAGGAAAACAAGGAATAAAACAATCAGAACAACACCAGCACAGAAAAATAATTCACAACGAGAAGGGCAACAAGCGACAACAACAATAATAATATCACAGTCAAGTACAGTTAACCAAAATGATTCCAAAATCATAAACTCACTGACTTGAGCCAACTTGAACATTAGCCAGTTAGAGGTAGATTTTCCGACTTGACAACACATAGATGTTACAAAATAACGTGGACGAATTACACGTCAACATTTCGAGCAGCAAATTCGCCAATCTGATGACCTACTGCAAACTACCTTTATTTGAATGTATGAAGCAGGGGGGTGACGACTACTTCGTCATTATGCGTTGGGACAGTCATGCACCTGCAAACAATATTCAAACAGGATATCCAATGTGTTTCATGACTGAGTTTCGAAAATCTATTGTTGGAAATTTAGAAGAGTCCAAAGAATCTGATCCCGTGAGAAGGCACGATCACGACCTTAAATTAGTGAGCAGTATTATAAGGAAGATGCTCCCAGCGAATTTCCCTGGAGTATCGATTAACAAGCTGATTAGAATAGGCAAAAGAGATGATGAATGTTCTAATCAGCGTAGATTGCTTAAAGTATTCTTAGGGTCTCCTGATGAACGGAATCATCTACTGGCTAATGTACACAAGCTTGCCGGGTCAGGAATTTCAGTCAGACCTGATTTGTCTCTTGAAGACAGACTTAAAGGAAAAGAAGTTTTGTCCCAGCTAGAAACAAGACGTAAGAATGGTGAGACTAACCCTAAAATGGTGGGCTTTCAAATAGTCAGATCTTGGAAACGTATGCTTCCAAGACCTGTGTGGATAAGTCAGACGGCATAGGAAGCCTGAAGGTAGTGTACACTAATATACGTAGTATCGGGAACTAATTTCACGAGCTAGGTGTATTAGTGGAAGAGCTTAGCCCAGGTATTGTAGCCATTACTGAAACATGGCTGGTTTCTGGATTAGATGACACACTTGAGCTATGCGGATTTATTTGCTTGCGCAGCGACAGAGTTAAGGGTCGTAGAGGTGGCGGGGTTGCTCTGTACATCAACAACTCCCTACATGTTCGTTCCGTGAAATCTGAAGCGCATGACAGTGGGACAAGTGAGGTAATTAGCTGTGAAGTAAGCTTTGCAACTGGCACTCTACTCATTGGAGTTCTGTAAAGAAGTCCCGATTGTCAGTGTGATGAATTTATTTTAGATCACCTCAAACAATGGAGTAAACACAGTAGCTGTCTTATTCTAGGTGATTTTAATGCACCTCATATAGACTGGGTAGCTTTCACATCTCCAGGATCCACTAATAAGTTTGACAGCCGGTTACTCTTGACTACTATGGAAAATGCCCTGACACAACATGTTTTAAGTAGTACAAGATTGGGTTCTACTCAAGGATCTTCCTTGCTGGACTTAGTGCTTACTCATGACATCGACGACATGGATGGTCTAGTTATTCATCCACCCCTAGCAAACAGTGATCATGGGGTGTTAGATTTTAACTTAAGGGCTGGCAATTTAGTCAGTTTTCAACCCGAATCCCGACCTAGTGTTTGGCATGCTGACATAGTCGCTATAAAGGAGCGTGCTTCAACTGCCGACTGGTCAGTCAATGTGGTCTCATCCATTGAAGATGAATGGGATAGATTTAAGAATACACTTGAGAGGGTTACCACTGATTTCATTCCCTGGAGGGTCCCCAAAAGGCCAACAAATCGGCCACCATGGATAAATAGACAAGCTATAACACTCCTAAGACGGAGAAAAAGGTTCTGGAATATCTTTGTTTCTACTGGGCTACAGCAGTTCCGGCTGAAATACTGTGAAACCAGAAACCAGTGTAAAAGCTTGATTCACCAGTCAAGGATAGCCTACGAAACCCAGTTAGTTGAAAGTTCACCAGGCTGCCCAAAAAGACTCTTCTCATATATCAAGAGAAGAACACGTAAGAGTGATGTTATCCCACCTCTTATGCTTGAAAATGACCAGACAAACATGGCTGAGAATAACTTGACTAAGGCTGATGCTTTGTCCAAGCAATTTAGTCAAGTATTCTCTGATAATATTGATACCAGCTTTGTGACTTTTCCAGAAGGTAACTTGAAAATGGCACCCTTATACATTGGAAAGGATACTGTCCTAAAGTGGCTTTTAAGGCTCAATCCTGGTAAGTCCAGTGGCCCTGATGAACTCCACCCACGTATATTAACAGCGTTAGCTGAAAATATTGCCGAGCCAAACCATTGTTGGTAATCTTCAATATGTCTCTGGACCAGTCTAAATGTCCAAGAGACTGACTGGAAAGATGCCATCATTAGTCCGGTCTTCAAAACCGGATCTAGAAACTTAGTTCAGAACTATCGTCCTGTTAGTTTGACCAGTATTGTTGTTAAACTACTAGAAAGAATAATTCGTGATGCTATCATTCAGTTCATTGAAGGGAACAAACTTTTCGCTGTGGAACAGCATGGTTTGAGAGCAGGTCATTGTTGCTTGACCAACCTTCTTTTGGCGAGAGAAAGTTGGGCAAGCTCAGGTGATGCTAATATACCGGTGGATGCCATATTCATCGACCTTAGCAAGGCGTTTGACAGGGCTTCTCATTCAGGTCTTCCAGTAAAGTTAGGTAGTCTGGGAATCAATAAAGTGGTCACTGACTGGATTCAAGACTTTCTAAAGGACAGAAGACAAAGAGTACGAGTTAACGGGGTTTTATCAACATGGGAATCGGTTAAGAGTGGCGTTCCTCAGGGTACAATTCTAGGCCCACTTCTTTTCCTGATTTATATTAATGAGATTCCATCGGTAGTTAAGTCATCCTGCTTACTGTTTGCTGACGACATCAAGGTATGGAGGGCTTTACACGATGACAGTGATCAACTTGCTTTGCAGGAGGATTTAAACTTGTTAAGTGATTGGTGTAAGCACTGGGCCTTGGAGATTAACTTAAGCAAGAGTGTAGTTATGCATGTATCTCATGGTCACGTGCACAATTACTCAATGAATGGCATTACTCTCCCAGTGGTCACTGAGTACAAGGACTTCGGAGTGGTTGTGCAGCATGACTTGAAAACAGCAACAAACTGTAGAGCTGCAGCCACTAAGGGTTTTCGAATATTATGGGCCATACGCAAGGCTTTTGCGAACTTTGACGCTGATATATTTCGTATATTATATCCGACTTATATCAGACCTAATTTGGAATATGGGATCCAGGCAGCGAGCCCGTGTTTCAAATACGAAATAGACTTATTAGAAAGGGTGCAAAGAGTAGGAACTAAGCTAATGAAGGGTTTCTCAACCCTCTCATATGAGGAGAGGTTAAGTCGACTGGGTTTATTTCCACTGTCATACAGACGACTTAGGGGTGACCTAATACTAGCATACCGTATCCTAAGAAATGATTTTGGAGCTAATTTATCTAATTTATTTCCTCATTCCAGCACCAACCAATTGCGAGGACATCACCTCAAGGTTCAAAAACCACGGTCGAATCGTCTGCGTCTGGAGATCCGTTTTTCGCATCGAATTGTGAAACATTGGAACTCCTTACCGGAACACGTCGTATCAGCGCCATCCGTTGATTCATTCAAGGCGAGATTGGACCTCCTGTGTGCAACAAATCGAAAGGATAAACACAGACATATAGCCTACTATTCTAAATAAATTGTAAACTGTAAACTGAAATAAATGTGAACGGAGAATAATTCACAGACTTCTGAACTTTCAATGATTTGGTGATATGAGGGAGCGTGTACAAGCGTAAGGATATACACAAGGCAACATGGATTTCGCCTGACGAACACACCACAAACCAGATAGACTTAATCTCAATACTGTTCCAGGAAGTGAGAACGCAGCGGATGTGGGCTCAGACCATCACCTAGTTCAAGAAACCTTCAGAGTGAAGCTGAAATCCTTCAGAAAAACTGTAGACAGGCCACTGTAATTCAATTGCAACATTCAGAAACTGAAAGATAAAACTACAAGGAATGACTTCACTACAGAACAGATCAGATCAGAGCAAAGTCGGAGATACTACGTGACATCACTGAGGGAAACTGTGTGTCTGTATGCGGAAGAATATTGCAACTAGCTGTCTGGAGGTGATGTTCAAGGAAACGTGTACAACTGTTCTAGGAAGAAATAAGAGACAAGACAAGGAATGGCTCTCAACGGATCCTTACCTGGAAGCTAATAGAAGTGAGGGGATGAGGATGGTGAGGGAGAAGAAGACTCAATGAAAAGATGGACAACAGAAGTAGAAGCTGACTTCACAGAAATGTACACTTCACTGAATAGGGGAAGAAGTGAAGAAGAGTGCTATGAAAGACAAGAGGTGACTCTATGACACACGGACCCAGAGACTGTAGTTGGCATGCTGACTCCATTATTGTAAAATGTTTGGAAGGACGGAAAAGAAGGAAAACTGCGTTCCGATTAGAAGAAAGGCCAGTTACCTTGTCAAGCTACCAGCGAAGGGTGACTTACGACTCACTCTACAAGGACTCGCGTGGAATAGTGATCTTGTCCATGACAAGTAAAATACTAAGTCGCATCATCGTGGAGAGCACGAGGGATGCACTGGATGCAGAAATCCACCAGCACGGAACAAGTTGGATTCAGGAAAGGCGAATCATGTAGTGCTGATCAAATCGCAACTCTACACATCGTCATCACAGAAAAAAGAATAGAATGATAGTCGAACCTCACTCTACCTAAACTTCACCGACTTCGAAAAGGCCTTCGGCAGACAGAGCTGACTGAGAAGTAACTCGGAAACTGCTTCAACACAACGGCGTGCAGTACCACAGATCTTTATCAAACTCATTCAACAACTAGCTGGTTATATGACAGTACCATTTGTCAGGTGATCCACAGACGGAAAACTCAGCGAAGCCTGCCTTAGAAGTGAATACAGAACGAGACAAGACAGACAGGATAGGCTGGTTGCCTATTATCACCAAAGATGACATTCTTAATTGTGGTAGACTGGATGATACGTCAGACCATGAGTGGGGAGTGAGAACACAGATATACGCTGCACTGACTGATAAGAGTACTGTAGAAGATCTGGATTTCGTGTGTGTATGATTTATGTTTAATGTTACACAGACTCGACGACTTGCAGGCGAAAACCAACCAACTGGCAGGATAGACTGGCTGACAGCGAAGACAGTACTCCATGTGAAGTGAACATCGAGAAGGTGGAGACGGGGGTGATGAAGATACCCCACTGACCAGAAACAACAACCACAACCACCACCAGTCATCATCAACGGGAGAAATTTGAAGGCGGTCACTTCCTGCCTTCAATTATCTGCCTAGGCTGCATCGTTCCAACCACAGGCGGTGTCATAGATGAGGATGTCGAAGCCAGCCAGCATCGGAAGAGTAAGTCAGAACTTCATCATTCTGAAATCAGTCTGGAAATCTACTTCATTCAGCACATCGAAGAGAATTTGGATTTCCAACTCGAATGTTATGTCACCTCCTCCAAATGGGTCAGTGACTTGACGCAAATGTCACCAAAATCATTTCCGAAGGGCTTGAATAGTTAGATGCCTTCTCTCCATACTGAAGACCGGATGACTTGTAAGCATTAGCCAAGAGGAGCTGTGACATTGCAATGAACTAATCAATAAACTGTTGCTCAACAGATATGGAGGAGGAAGTTGGATGGACAGGACACGCGCTGAGGTAGCCGTTGAGTGAAATCACGCTGCAATCATGTCGTCGAGTGGAACACGATTGAAAGACGACGAGTTTGAATTGGGTCTGAGGGTGACATGGAGGAGATGAACGATTTTGGGGAATCGTAGGGACAGCTAAAGGGGACTGTGTGGAACATGATGGAATGGGGGTGTTTTGCTGAAGCCCTATATCCCACTAGGTATCCAAAGGGATAATAAGAATAATAAAAAAATCTACAAAATAAGTGTTGGATTCCTCTCTGTTGTGGTATTTGAGAAACTCTTCAGAATACTTGAATATTTGATTTGGTAAACGATGAAGGGAGTATCTCATTTCGTGTTGAACACAAGAACTCTGTTCGTGTCTTATAGGGTGACTTAATATAATTTCTATTTCCTCCTAGGCCTGAACTTCAAAGATGAACTATGGAGTCAGAATTTTTAGTTATTGTTTAAGTAATAGATGAAATTGCATGGAGAGGGACTTATTTTCTACCAGTGCGTCGATTTTCAAACAGGGTTTGTGAAATGATGCATTCAGTTCCCTTACAACTGATATCATTCTTTGAGGTGTTGAAAACCTGAGAGCTCTAAACAGTTATTGTTTCTAGATATAAGAGCCACAGACAGTGAGAATGGAAAACCCATCTTGGAGATAGGATTGTAGACTCATTCAATAATCGTACAGTCGGTGAGAAAACGACTTAAAGACTTGGTGGTAAAGTTATTGACCTCCTGGGGTGTTGCATTCAGGCTGAAACGCGATATTGGATGAGCACGGCTCAGCTCCTGTAAACTAGGAAGAAGCAGATATCAATTTGATACTACTTACGCGATTCTTTGATTTTGATGTTTCCCTAGCTGATATTGTATCGTAAAACCAACTGAATGGAGCAACTAGAACAGCAATGAATTAACTGCCCAACTGATGGCAGCATGTGAGAATTAACGGTTAAATGGTTGGTGCATCAAATGTTAAGTATGATCACCACTTATATAGGCACTGAAGTCTTGGGCATTACTGAACTTGTCATTTCGCAGTAGACTGGTGAAGTTATGAAACTGAGCTTTGATTTGTTAACTGGAAATGGATTCAGCTTGCGAACATCACCGTTTTCGCCTGAATATCCAGAGGTGATGCCAAGCTCAGCGTATTGTAGATACTGCATACTGATTTGACTTCAGTGATGTCTCTTAAATTATTCATCACACTGCTTTTAGTCGTAGTGTTATCTCACAGGTTCTTCTCTTACATATAGCTGAGTCTGTTGAGGTTCACGTGAAAATGTAGAACCTTTGGGTTCACATGTAGATTGCACAGCTTCTTCTACGCAGCGTCTGCAACTCCTACCTCTGACAACATGTCCTACTCGTATGAATTAATATGTAACCTATCGGATTATTTATTTAATTGAATTGTAGATTTTCCCGTCGATTGATTGGATCGAAGTGCTCGGTCTCAGGTTGACATGTCGGCTTCTTGTGCAGATGCTTCGACGATGTCTGGGCATGTAATTAGAATCGGAAAGTATAACGGGCAAATTGGCATATTAGGGTACCAATGATCATGCGAACATTTCCTGTGTACTTGCTTACTTTTGCTTTCATTACAGGGATACACATCAGTTGACTGAATTCCCGTAGGATTTCACTAGCTGGCGTCATATGTCCTCACCGATTACTGAGGAGAGTGATTGTATTATTCCAGTTATTTGAAGTCTCATTAGTGACGGGGTCGCCTTTTACGGGGTGAGGATGCTGGCCCATGTGCAAGCTTCTCTCCTTTACAGGCATAGAAAAATGGCTGGCAAACTAGACAAGGATGCGTTCTGTTCGATGGACAAGGTTATTTGTAGAACTGACTGTAACATCTTTTTAGACACAGGTGTTTTTGAGGAGTTTTCCGAAATTCTGAAAGCCACGTTTACGAGTACTTTACGTACTTGATCTCTATGGAGTAGAGTTGCAATGGATGAATTACAAAATTTTAACTTTATCAAATAATCCAGTTGGTATTAGGAGTTTAAAAGTAGGCCATAGGGTGTCAACAACAGGTTGCAGACTTTCATCAATAGCTGCCCTCGCTGACTCCATATGAAGATCAAATGGCTAGCCGGCCGGTCAGAAACAATAAACAACAAGAAACTCTGGATAACAAAAAACTAACGAAGAGCCAATCGCTTAACAAATATGTAGGAGAAAATGGAGATGGATCGGGCATACGTTGACAAGACCGTCGAATGACACCGCCCGCAATGCAGGCGGTCGCTCGAGTGGAATCCAAATGGGAAGCGACAAGTGGGTCGTCACTTTGAGTATGACATGGAGGAGATCTTGTAAGCTGGAGGAGCAGATAAGAGATTATGGGCAATCGTGGATCCAGATCAAGAGGACGGCAAAAAATAGAAGAGAGTGGAGATGTATTGTTGAAGCCCTAAGTTCCACTCGGAACCTAAGGGAATAATAATCAAAAATAATGATAATGTGGTGTCAAACATTAAAATTACGATGACGCCAACAGTAATGAGGGTGAAGATGAAGTAAAGCGCAATGATGAAATTAACCGACAAAAAACAACATTGCTGTGACAAGGTTAAAGGAAAGCGTTCAACAAAATGTTCCTGAATACATAGAATAGTTTCTGAGAACATGCATACCTAGTGCTTCGGTTACACATAAATGGTAGAAGTGTGAACTTTGAAGAGTGGTTGAACGTAGCCGTGTAGATGGCTTTATATGGTAAACCATGTGAGGCTGGACGATCTGACTCTAAAAGGTGTCCACATGCAGTAAACTTCGTCCTCTTATTCTCACTTTTCTCCAGCCAAACCGGATAGAATTCAGCGACGCGTTTCCAGAGAACACGACTACAGTGTCCAGTGTAATCAGTCCCCCAGGAGTATGGGAAAGAGCATATGCATATCGAGGTGAAGATAAGTGGCAGCTTACGCTTGATGTCTTGTCAAATAATACTTTGGCTGGAGAATGCTAAATGCACGTCAGTAGCATGAAAAGAGCGTTCAATACAATTGCATAGATGACTTTCGATTACAACAGTGATGGTGTCACTTATAAGGGCGGAACTCATAAATGATGTGTGTGTTGGCACTGTGATTTTCTTGAATAAATCAGTTATCGTTGCAGACACCACTTCTTCTGGGAGTCGGCTCCATGTGTTTATGACTCAGTGTGAGAACCAGTACTCAACAGCGATATGATTTCTTCTTGGCTTTTGAACTCTCCTGCTGTGTCGTCTAAGGTGATCCGACCTGGTGGGAAAGAAAAGAGAGAGTAGATCAGGACCATAGTGATTATTTAAAATTTAAAACATTGTGATTAAATCCCCTCTCTGCCTACGGTATGACAGGGAGAAAAAATCCAATCTGTCTTGTCTTTCTTCGTATTCTAAGTTAGTCATGCCAAGAACCGTGTTGCCTTCCTTTGAACTCTTTCTAGAATGTGTGAGTCCCCTTTAAGACAAGGACTGGCTGCCTGGATACAATTTTCTAGTCTTGACCTCACCAGAGATGTATGTAAGGAGGTGAACATATCTCTGGTGATTCTAGTAAAAGCTCTGAGAATTGCCAATAAGGACCTGAAACTACGTGCAGCCACCGCACGATAGTGTGCTCTAGTTTTTAAGTCGTGGATAACTATGACACCTAAGTCCAAGTGAGTCTGAACTGATGGAAGTGCTATTTCCTCTAGTTCGTAGGAGCTGGTGCTTGCATGCCGGATGCGCATGGCTGCACATTTGGCCAGATTGATCGGGAGCATTCATTCTATGGACCACTCTGATCATTTGTTGAGGTCCTCTTGCAACGTGGACGTATCACTGTTGCCCTTCAGCTCTCTCCAAATTTTTAAGTCATCTGCGTATAGGACCATAGGGGAGTCGGTGAGCAGAGATAACTCATTGATATACAAAATAAATAGGAGAGGTACGAGTACCTTGCCTTGTGGCACTCCGCTACGCACTGCTGTCCAAGAGGAGAGTTTCGAGTTGATCCTAACCTTCTGCCTCCTATCTATGAGGAATTCCCTGAGCCAGTTTAGTAAGCTGCCTTTGATACCAAGACTTTCCAACTTCATGAGTAGTCTTTTGTGAGGTACTTCATCAAAGGCTTTGCTGGAGTCTATGAAGACGACATCAACGGGTCTTCTGTTGTCCCTGGATTTGACCCAGCTTTCTGTGCCTTTGCATTTTGAGCCAGATGTGCTTCGAACTTCATCCTTGATTGGCGGATTTCTGCAAAAGCTTTATTCCTAGCAGTGTTATATAATTTCCTGGTCTCAGGGGTCTCAAGTGTGCCAAACAGGTTCCAACATTTGTGTTCACGTCTGAGTAACTTACGAATCACTTGGTTTATTCAAGGGGAGTAGTGTTTCTGACCCTTTGGGACAGACCAAGGGATGAAAGGTTCAGTTACTTGGGCGTAAAGTTGTTTAAATTGGTTCCATGCGGCTTCTACTTGGGACTCTGGGTTGATGTACCAGTTCACTGAGTTGGCTGCTGAGACGATCGCATTTATATCAGCTTTCCAAACGTTTGGTCGAGCTGGGGTTTTGGCCCTTGCTGTTGCTGTGAACTTGAAAGTGAGCACAGCAGGATCACTTCGTCCTAAAAGAGGAAGGTGTTGTATGAGATCCACATCCTCACCGTGGGAGAACACTAAGTTCAAAGTTGAGGAGGAGTGCTGTGAGTCATAGCGCGTGGGCTTAATGATTTGTTAGACTAGGGCTAGCGATATACTAGATTCCAGCAGTTTATGATCAAAGCAGTTGACTGAAGATGGAGTTGTAAAGCTCGTCCAGTCAACTGTTGGGGCGTTGAAGTCGCCGACCACGAGACTTCGACATTTCGAAGTCCAGGAGCCTAGCTTCTCTATTAGGAAGTCATCTGCACTGCAGTCAGGACTGCGGTATATAGCAATGAGGTCAATGTCTTGGCCTATGCATTTAAGTCTGCAGCGTAGAAGTTCGCACGATTCACTTTCGTGAGCGAGTGCTTCGATGCCACGCACAGTTAAGCATTTCTTGAGGTAGATGCGGTTTAGTCGGTCCACTCTATGCACTTCGAAATTTGGCAGCTTAACTTCGTTGTCAGTGACATCAGGCGTGAGCCATGCCTCTGTGATGATAATTTCATCCGGATTTCCGGAGTCTATCATACTAACCAGCTCAGTCCATTTGTTCAACAAGCTGCGGGCGTTTGTGTAGCAAACTGTCAATTCAGTTTGGTGCTTCCACGGCCTAACCAAAGAGGTTTTGGGTCATCAAACTGCGAACTTTGACAACCCGAAAACCCTTAATCTTAAGGTTCTTTTCGCCGTTTTTACGTCGTTCGCTCAATTCTAGGGCCGCAGACTGCCTTTTGACATGGTCTGCTAGGCTTAAGTCGGCACGGACATATATGTCTGATTCTTTAAGAATTTGAGAGTTGCTTAGAATGGCATCCCTCTCTTCTTTCGAGTTTAGTACGACTTTGAGGAGACGTACAGGCTGATTTACTGTAGGGTCAGGCTTTTGGCTGATTCTATATACACTGTGTATTGTTATGCTTGTTATGTTTTTGGCAGTAGCTTATCTAAAAGGGACTTGACGAAGCTAAGGTCATGCTGGAATCCGGCCTTGGGATCGGAAGCCAGTGACTGTTCCACTTTGTGGAGAATGAGCGACCTGTCAGAGAGATCAGATTTGCTTGCCGTGGCTTCCTTGCTCTGCGGGGTAAATGTCTTTTTGTCCTTCGTGGGCAGTGTAACCGATGTGTTGTCCTTATCTTGCTTTTTGCGAGAAACTACATTACGCCATTCATTGCCGTCCTGCTCGCTAATCGTAGTCGATTTTATCTGCCTGCTATTCACCGGTGTGGATGAGGCTTGATCTACTAGTCCCTGGGCGACTTGAGTTTCAGGCTTTCGACCCCTGGTACGCCTCTTCTTCGTGGCAGTCTTTCCGTTACTGTCACTGGAGGGCTTATCAGGTATCGTGGGGGCAGCGTGGGTGTCTAGAATATGGTGGGTGCTCTTCTGTGCTGAAGGGCACTCACTCATTGACAGAGACGCATCAGGAACGTGTACTGTTTTGTCGATGACGCTAGTCACGTCTTCGGTGTCTGAGCAGTAGTCGGTCTTCTCCTATGGTGCAGGACCCTTGCAGTCCATGAGCTTTAGAGCCCCACTGAGAGTGGCAATGGCTTGTGTTATACGAAATTTAGTCGTACTACAGCAGTCATTGCACAACCAGTTCGCCAGAGGTTTGCAGCAGCGTTTGTATGCTGCGTGAGTTAGGTTTGTGCACATGCTATGAAACCATCTCTTGCAGTTATCACACTGCATTCCCTGGCACATAACCCTTCCGCAGCGGTTTCTTTTGATCGGCATGCTTTTTAAAGCGAATTGGGGAAAAACGATTTAAATGTGACTTTATATATATATAACCCTTTATAAATCAGTCATAAAAAGCCAATGAGTGCACAAAAATGGATATATATAACTATTAAGTAATAAGAAAATAACTTCCTATAATTTAATAGACTCAAAACTGAAACGTAAACTAACTTCGATCAGAATAAACTCATTTAAAGTTAATCTGTAGACTTTTGGAGCGAAAAACACAACAAAAGCCAAAACTAAACAAGAGCGTGTAAAATTCACTCCCTTTTCATTCACATCTCTAAAAAGACTATATCATATTACGTAGAACACTGAAGGCTGTGAGTAGGGTTAGTAGTGTGCCCTTGACTCAAGTAACTGGTAATATTGTCGATAAGCACTTCGATTCTTGCAAGCAGTTGACTAAAGTTATCTTGCGTGATGCTTATTATTACTATTTTTTATTCCCTTGGGTTCTGATTGGAACATAGGGCTTCAACAATACATCTCCACTTTCTTCTGTTTTCTGCCGTCCCCTTCACCTGGCTAGCCCCACGATTGACTGCAGTCTCTCATCTCCTCCTCTTCCAACTCACACGATCTCATCCATGTCACAATAGCACCAAGGGCACACTCGTCGTTTCGGACCCATTTGGATTCCACTCGACCTATGGCTTGCATTGCGCGCGATGTCATTCGACGGCCTCATCAATGTACGCCCGGTCCATCTCCATTTTCTCCTACATAATTGTTGAGCGATCGGCTCTTGCTTGGTTTGTTGCCAGGCTGAGTTTCTTGTTGCTAATTGTTTCCGGCCAGCTATTTGATGTTCCATATGAAGCCAGCGAGGACAGCTGCTGATAAGAGTCCATAATAGCCCGTTGGAAATGCTTCTCATGAAATGCCAGCCAAGTTTCTCACCAGTATAGAAGAACTGACTCACCTGACATTCGTGTTGAAAATCCGAATCCTGTTGTTTATGATGAGTGACAGTAGAAGATTTTTTGCAAGCTGGTTTTAGGTTGGTGATGATTTATCTTGCCTTTCCGATTCTGGCTGGTTGGCTGACTCGTTTTGACATCTTCATCCTAATCGGATAAGTGAAGGAGAGAACCTCTATCAAATCTCTCACTTCGATGGTGATTGCTGCTGGTTGGTTGGTTATCTTCATCACCTCCGTCTCCGCCTTCTCGATGTTCACTTCACGTGGAGTCCTGTCTTCGCTGTCAGCCTGACTCTTCTACAACTTTGTTGTTTTCGACTGTAATTCGTCGAGTCTCTGTGACATTAAACACAAATCATACACACACGAAATCCAGATTTTCTACAGTACTCTTATCAGTCAGTGCAGCGTATATCTGTGTTCTCACTGCCCACTCATGGTCTGACGTATCATCCAGTCTACCACAATTAAGAATGTCATCTTTGGTGATAATAGGCAACCAGCTCGTCTTGTCTTGTCTTGTCCTGTATTCACTTCTAATGCAGGCTTCGGTGAGTTTTCCGTCTGTGGATCACCTGACAGGTGGCACTGTCATATAGTTTTGGCTGAATGAACTTGATAGAGTCTTGGTCACTGCACGCCCTAGTGTTGTGGCAGTTTCCGAGTTGCTTCTAAGTCAACGCTGTCTGTCGAAAGCCTCTTCGAAGTCGGTGAAGTTTAGGTAGAGTGAGGTTCGACTGCCATTCTATGCTTTGTTCTGTGATGACGATGTTTAGAGCTCCTGTTTGATCAGCAACACACGATTTACCCTTCCTGAATCCAGCTTGTTGAGTGCCGGCGGATTTATGCATCTAGTTCATTTTTTATTATCTCCAGGATGATGAAACTTAGTGTTTTACTGGACGTGGACAAGAGTATTATTCCACTCCAGTCCTTGCAGAATGAGTCGTGAGTCATCCTTCCCTGGTAGGTCGACGAGGCAAATAGCCTTTCTTCCAAACGGTGAACAGCTCTCCTTCCTTCCTTACAGAACGTTTGCAATAATGGTGTCAGAATACCTTTCACAGTCTCTAGGTCCGTCTTCAGTGCTACAGAGCGAATTTCCTCTGGTCCTGCTGTCTTCCCGACTGGCTTTCATAAGCTTGACCTCATTCAAGAATCCTGCTTTCGTTGGAGGATTGGTGTCCACTGACAGGCAGTTCTGTGAGTGATGTTGCTGTTGTTGATATTTCTGGGCGAGTTGCACATGATGATCAACTCAAGAGTTCTTTGGAGTGATCACCACCGCATTGATTTATTTGTCTCTTCTCTTTGGTAATCAGGTTCCCTTGAGCACCTTTTATTGGTTTCGTCATTTGGGTTCATCCCGGATACAGACCTGATTATCTGGTATAATGTTCTGAGGTCTATTTCACCTGCGTCCTGTATGTCCGTTCTGCTTCAGTCGCCATCCAGTGTGTCGTAGAGTTGTCTGTTATCTTTCCTAGCACTCTTCTTCACTCCTTTCCTTATTCAGTGCAGTGAACATTGCTGTGAACCCACTTTCTCCTTCAGTTGTCCATCTTTGCATTGAGTCATCTTCTATTTCACCATCCTCCTCTCATCACTTCTACTAGGTCCCAGGTCAGTGTCCGTTGAGAGCCATTCCTTGCTTTGTCGCTTATTTCTTCCTAGAACTCTTGTACACGTTTCCTTGAACCATCCCTTCAGACAGCTAGTTCCAATGTCCTCCCACACTCACTCACATACACGTTTCCTTAGTAATACCACGTAGTATGCTCAACTTTGCTCTGATCTGATTTGACCTGTAGTGAAGGCATCGCTTGTAGTTGTATCTTTCAGTTTCTGAATGTTGTACTTGCATTCGAGGTGTTGTTATTAATGATTTCAGCTTCACCTTGAAGATTTCTTGAACTAGATGATGGTGTGATCCCACATCTGCTCTCCCTCTAGTCTTCGTGTCCAGGAGACTGGTTGCGTCTCCACTTTCCTAAGCAGCACTGAGATGGAGTCTATGTTGTTTGTGGTGCGTCGATCAGGCAAAATCCATGTCACTGGCCTTGTATATATCCTAGTGCTTCTACACGTATCCTCCGATATACAGTCATTATAGTAGTAGTGTACTGTCTAATGTACACATGATACCTGAGTCCCACCAGTAAATCCTCTAAGTGATCAGTCAGCGTTCCTGAGTTAATGCTTTCAGTTTTTTCTGACTTTTTAAATAACCCATTAGAAAGCTTTTAATTCATCCATTACTACTCTGTTTCCCTAAAAGCCATGTTAATTAAATCACTATTCTTATTCTGTGCATATTGGCTGAGCAGTTTCTGATGCCAGTGTACTGCTTGAAAATCAAGTCGTTAGATGGAATCATTTCATCACGAAAAGAACTATATACTTCCTTGCTAGTCAATAAATGGGTATATTTCTTGATTTCAGGTACAACGAAAGAATCACTCTCAGCTCTAGACCAACAGTAGAATTAGACAAGGTTATTCAGTGTCACTGGTTCTC